>CM049312.1:79938928-80538928 GCA_026874595.1 Sipunculus nudus | reverse complement strand
CTGTGTGTCAGTCCATCTTTTTTTTTTCATTTCCATGTGATAACTTTCCTTAATTTTATCTGATTTCATTCAAATTTGGATCAGTGATTGCTCTAATACATACCTTGGTTGGGACTGGTTTTTGAGTGTCTATCTGAAAAATATTTATCTCCAGCTCAAAAACAATGTTCTATTTTTTGGTCAAATTTCTAAGTCTGTTTTAGTTTTTATGTTGACCTGCAGATGTCTCATCAAGTAATAACACTTGGATTTTGGTCGTATTTCTCAATGAGTTTTAGTTTTTAGCTCAGCTGACTTTCAGTCATGCTGGGCTCTAGCAATGGGTGTTTGTCCGTCAACCTTCCGTCTGTCCGTCCGTTAGGAGGTAACAAATCATAACTGTAGGTGCTAGGGCCATGAACCCTATGCAGTCTTAAAGGTTCTAAGAAGATCTCCTTGCAAACCTGAAATTAGGTCAGTGCGACCTATATTCTTGAAGTTATGGGGTGTGTTTGCACCCCCCAGAAATAATTCTTTTAGCCAAAATTTTCATCCCAAACCTTCCATCTTTCACAAACAGCTCACCTACCAACAGGGGAAGAACTATTATAATTATTTTGAGGTCACAAGGTCAAAGGTCAAGGTTACAGAATCAACTTCTTTGAAAAGCCTGTGAATGCATTTTAGCCAAACCTTTCATCCCAATTCTTTAATCTTTCACATATAGCTCACCTACTAAGTGGGAGAAGAATCCTATAGATGTTGAGGTCACAAGGTCAAAGGTCAGGGTCACAGGATCCACTTCTTTGAAAAGGTTGTGGACACATTTCAAGCTAGACCTTTCATTCCAAACCTTTCAGCACTGATATTGCTTCAAAGCAGAGGTCAAAGGTCAAGTTCGAAGCACCCTCTTCTTGCATGGAGTCATTTTCAGGCAAACTTTTCAATCTATACTTTCCATCTGTCATATATGGCTTACCTACAAATAGGGGAAGAAGCCTATTGATGTTGAGTTCAAAAGGTCAAAGGTCAAGGTCACAATATTGTTCTAAATGCTTGTGAACATTGTTTTTTAAAAGGTTGTGGACACATTTCAAGCTAGACCTTTTATTCCAAACCTTCCAGCACTGATATCAATTCTCTGCCAACAGGGGAAAAGACCTGTTGATTTGAGGTCAAAGGTCAAGTTCACCACTCCCTCTTCTAATGTGGAGACATTTTCAGGCAAACATTTCAATCTATACCTTCCATCTGACATATGTGGCTTACCTACCAATAGGGGAAGAAGCCTATTGATGTCGAGTTCAAAAGGTCAAAGGTGAAGGCCACAATACTTAATTTTTCTAAATGCTTGTGAACATTTCTGGTGAAACAGTTCAACCCAAACCTTCAGTCTTTCACATATGCCACATCTATGCATCACTCAATTTGATTCAAACTTCATATTTATGTTTTTTTTTGCTTGAAGAAATAACTGATTGATTTTGGGGTCAGCTGGTCAGGAGTTTAAAGGTTGCAGGTCAAAGTTATTCACTCATTGGTTGCCAAGTAATTACATCAGATTTATGTGGTTAGTAGTTTCCCATCATTTAGAAAGAATCCAGTTGATATGTGGGTAAAAGGCCAAGGTCATTGGTCAGGGATGTTCGCAATAACTTATTTTGTAGACCATCTCTATTTTTCTTTTATAAATAACCATTGCAATCCAGCTGGTACATCTCACTGTGTCGCTGTAATTGTGACTCCCTTTGTATCAGCCTATTAAATGATAAGGCTGAGTGATAAGTACCTCGTTACTGCAAATCAAAAACGTAGTTGTCGGATTGCTTCAGCCAGGCATTAAGACTATGAGAGTGTAGTATTAAGGTTTAGCTACTGATTTATAAGATGATGGGAACATTTTGCAGTTTATTTTATGGAATCATAGCAATAAACTTAGTTTCCTAGATATCAGAATTCTTATATATAAATCACCACATATAAAAGCAAGTGTTTGTTCTCATAATATGTGGATATGTACCTGGATTAAGGATGGCCTTTTTTCATTACAAGACTCTTAGTCATGCTTTCTGCATTTCCTTTCTTTCAGGTTTTGCAGTTTACCTACCCTGCTGACCCCATTGAAAAGCAGAGTTATAATAAAAAATATTAGACTTACACTTTTTACATTTGCATATCTATAAATCTGATATGAGGGCCTTAACATGCCTTTTGATTTGTTTTGGACATTCATTACTGTACCATCCTTTGGAGAATTTGCCCAAAGTTTGGTCTCTTATTGGAGGATGTGTGATATCAAATGTCTGACTTGTCAAATATCCATTATGTCTGCCAGTTAGTCACCTTAGAAATCCTTTTTTTTTTCAGTGCAGTTTCAGTGATTTTTCTTCAATGTATGATCCAATTTAGAAAATGTTTGTTGTCTGATTTCAGACCTGTCAGAAGTTGAATATAGCCACCAGGCAACCATATTCCTTTTGATCATATTATCACAAGAACTGTTAAAGTGAATGCAGTTGGAAGTATATTAATCTTATCTTGCAAAGGATTGGGTCATATATTTCTTAATAAATATTACCATCATTTATACAGGATCAGTACAGTTGGCTTGTATTAAATAAAATTTAAACAGAAGCACCCATTTCTCAATAATTCTTGCATGGGTTTCCTTGATTTTTGCTATATATGTTGATCTTATATTTGCCCTTTTTGGTGTTTCTTTTGAGACTGACAGGTATCAAGCAAGCTATTGGAATAGTTGCTGATAGCTTAACAATCAATATTTTTCCTCTGACCATAAATTCACTGTGTTTTAACCAGACACAGGTGATATATATTTCTGTTGTCGTATAAAATTTCAACATATTGGCAAATTGGGTCTTCAAAATTTGACTGGAAGTTGTGAATCTCAGCCTTTGATGTCGCAGGTCATGCTTGGCAGCTGAGCGTCATGACCTATGGGTCACTTGTTATGGTCCCCTGCAGATGTCTTTACATGTCATAGTGCATCTGATTTAAGTTTTTTTAAGTTGTTCCCTCAAGATTTTCTCCACGTCATAATTTTGGTTGCTTATCAAGCATCAAAGACAACAAGAGCCCAAGGGGGGGGGGGACATTAATTCCACAAATTTGCTTGTTTATATTTTTTTTGTGCTGCTGTGCTACTGGCAAGTAATTCATACCCTGGTATGTTTACCTTGAAGACTTGGTCAGTGAAGATGTTTACATTGCGAACTGGAGTTACTGGAATCATTATGAGACACAGGGGCATCCAGGTTTTCGATGATACTTGTCTGATATCCAAGATTAATTAAATGTATATTGCAAGGAAACCGTTTCTGAAGAAAGAAACAGAAACATGCATGGCTCGTATGTAGCAGAAGCTGACCCAATGGGACTCCATGCAGAGGGTCCGTATTCCATTTTCAGCCACCACAACCTTTTTTTTATTGTATTAGACCGATTCTGAGGCCTGATCCCCCAGCCCCCCCTCCCCCACCCACCACAACACCACCCCTGATACTGAAATTGGGACCTTGAATTAGGTTTTGTCATTAATCCTCCAAGGTTGAACCCTCGATTTAATAAAGCAAGTGAGGTTTTCACTTTTACTGGCCACACAAATGAGTGAGAGCCTGGGTATAATGACAGGCCAGACATGCTAAAATTCCTCCCTGAAAGCAAGCCTTATTCATATAAACATTAGTCCTGAATCTTGTGTTTAAAGTTGAGTGACCACAATGCACACATTCAGATCATTGCCAAAGGCAGTTTTGCTGTGTATCAGTTTAACCTCCATGCAGGTCAGTAAAAAAGGAAAAATCACTTAAAATTACATGTACATTAAAAAATTATTTTCATTCCGCCTATGTCACTATGGGGATAATAACCTTAAAAATGAGGTTTGGCACAGTGCCATAAGCAACGCAGTTTCAGAGAACATTGTGGACAAAGGTGGAGCAAATTTCTTTTATAAGTATTAGATTAAATACCTATTATCACACTTCAAGACTGCCAGGTGCCTAATATATATCAAAACCACTCTTCTGATTTTCATGTTTGCCTTAAATATTTCCCTATATAGTTCCTATGTACATGCTAGAATTAGTTCTGTATTTTGTAAATATTTTAAATTATTAGCATAAATATAAAATCAAAACCTTAAATTTGTCCCAAATTTGACCATGGCACTTTTTTTTCCTGTAAGTACATTTGATTTAATTTTTACAACAGTTACACACAAGGATTTAATCTGTGAAAATTATGAAATTTGAAAATAAAAGCTTAAAAACTAGGCCAAAAATGTAAAAGGAATGGTTTTTCAGGCACCGCCCGCATCAGTTTTAATCCCAAGCATCAAAAATATTTATTTCAGTTTTCATAGATAACTTACCAATTTTGAGCTCCTGCAATTAGGCATTTCTTTCAAGAAGATAAAATCATACAATTTTGATAAAATTTCCTTTGTTTATTGGTGCTTTTACTTGTTTTGCAAATTTGATATGTTATTATCATGTTTTCCCTTATAGTTGACATCTTTATCAAAACATATGTAAAAAAACACCCACCTGCACTGATTTCTGTAAAAAAATTGCCTGAGAACCAATCCTTATTTTTTTTTTTGGCCTTAGGTGAGTTTATTGAAGTTTTGTTCAGAGGCTCTATGGTATTAATTTACATTGTCAAGGTCTAGCTCCAGGGAACTCCCTTCAGGTCACTACAGCCCTGCCTGGGTAAACATATTAGTGATGCAAACACTGGTTGAGCACCCCTGCTGTCACAGTTGTAAAGTTATTCTCATGTCACGTCCCATCCCGAACCAAGTTTATTGCAATAACTGTTATTGTTTTAACTGTATTTCTTTAATTGCAAAGCTGTTTCCAATCAAAATAAAAAAAACTTTAAATGGTTATTCAAAGGAGTAATCCAGAAGATGGTAATGTAGCATTTTTAAAGAAAATTTCCCTTTAAATATTTATAAATTAAAATATAATTAAACCCATCGGTAGAAATTATTTCTTAAGAGGTGCAATTTTTAATTGTGAATTCTGAATCAAGTGTTATTTTTAGATATTACTGTTTTGCAAACTAAAAATTATATTTTATAACAAAATAAATACATCTGCCGCATAAGGTGATGTTACCTGACAAAATTAGCTATAAATTTGGTGCAATTTAGAATTAAGAATAAACATGAATATTCAGATATTTGTTATACTGTAAATGTAGAGTTACATTTATTAATATGAAAAAAATGAGGATCTACTGCAAACATGTGTTCTTTATTTGCCTGCCTCATGAGGATGGGAATTAAAGATTTGCTTTGTTTTTCTTTTCTCTGGCTTTTTTAGCTCAGCTGACTATAAGTCATCTGAGCTATAGTCATGGTCCATTGTCCGTCATCCGTCCATCCTTAGATGTAGCACATTTTAAAACTGTAAGACCTAGGAATCCAAAATTCAGCATACTGTTAGATGTCCCCAAGATCTCCTACCAAGCCGAAAAACTGGGTCTTTGCAACTTCCTTCCTTTGAGAAATTAAGGAAAAACCTAAATTTTTTATTAAAAACCTATTTTCACACTTCAGGACTGCCTAATATCAAAACCACTCATCTGTTTCTCATCATATACCATAATTATTACGCTAAATAGTTCTATGTACATGCAAGAAATTAGGTCTGTATTATATAATTTTAAAAAGTTATGGGCTCAAACATAATGCATTTTTGAAAGATATTTGATCACTTAACGCAACACTTGTTAAAGCTAAGGACCTTTTTCCAGTAATATAACTTTAATTAATCAAAATTAAATTAAATACCCCAAAATAGATCAAAATCTTTTAAAATTTTAAAAATATTAGCAAAAAAAAAATTGGTA
This sequence comes from Sipunculus nudus, assembly GCA_026874595.1. NCBI lineage: Eukaryota > Metazoa > Annelida > Sipuncula > Golfingiida > Sipunculidae > Sipunculus > Sipunculus nudus. The sequence continues at coordinate 80,533,069 of CM049312.1, read as the reverse complement.
CCTTAAATTATGCCCAACTTTGGCTACGGCACGTTTTTTTTCTGTAAGTACTATGGATTTAATTTTCACAGCATGTACACATAAGGATTTAATCTGTTGAAATCTGAAATTTGAAAATAAAAGCTGCAAAATTAGGGTAGTTATTGAATTTTTGGAGGCTCTTGTTGTATTCCCTTACATTGTTAAGCAGTCCACTTTGGTCACTGTAGGTCATTCAGTGCAGCTCTCTATGCTCCCCGAACTGTTAGCATAATGTTAGATGTCCCCAAGATCTCCTACCAAGCTGAAAACTGGGTCTTTGAGACTTCGTTCCTTTGAGAAATTAAGGAAAAACCTAAATTTTTTATTAAAAACCTATTTTCACACTTCAGATATCAATATCAAAACCACTCTGTTTTTCCTCATATTTACCATAAATACTCCTCTGTATAGTCCTATGTACATGTAAGAAATTAGGTATGTATTATATAATCAAAAAAGTTATGGGCTAAAATATAATGCATTTTGTAAAAATATCAGGAAAGATTTTTGATCACTTAACACAAAACATGTGACAGCTAAGGACTTTTTTTCCAGTAATATAACTTTAATTAATCAAAATTAAATTGTATACCCAAAATTAGATCAAAATCTTTAAATTTTTTTAAAATATTAACAAAAATAAAAAAATTGGTACCTTACATTTTTTCCAACTTTGGCCATGATACGTTTTTTTCCTGCAAGTACTTTGGACTTAACTTTCACAGCATGTACACATAAAGATTTAATCTGTTAAAATCTGAAAATTGTAAACAAAAGCTGCAAAATTAGGGTAATAATTGAATTTTTTTGGAGGCTCTTGTTGTATTCCCTTATTTGTAAGCAGTCCACTTTTGTCCCTGTAGGTCATTCAATGCAGCTGTTTATGCACGCCAGGCTGTTGGCATAATGTTATATAATCCTATCACTAGGGCAAGCCCCCTCTCCATTTGGTTGAGCGTGATCAGGCTGTCTGCAGTTAATACCACAGGAAGCCTTTTTTTCTCTCCCCCCCCCCCCCCACCTCATTCTGTTGACAGACCTGTACTATGAACTAGATGAATCTTATTAGTAACATTTTTTTCAGCAACGAGCAGTAACAACAGACTCCTCCCCCACACACTCCTTCAGTACACAGGACTAATAAACATGATGAATTTTATCATTTAAATGTTAAATAAATTCTCTTTGATGAGAAGTTTTTGATTTTTTTAAAGAAAAAAATGTTAAGAATTTAATCCTAATTGTATCCCCAGACAAAGTCGGGGGATACTATGTTTTCATACCGGTCCCGCCGCCGCCGCATATAAATCTTGTTGGCGCAATAACTCAAAAAATATTTCACTGATCTTTACCAAACTTGGTATATGTATAGATATGGCTGAGAGGACGAGGCCTATTTAAAATGAGGTCATGACCTTGAATAGGAGAGTGTCCTTGACCTTGAATAGGTCATATTTTGAGGAATATCACACAAATTCTTAAATATCTCAGGAAATCTTGCATGGATTGATCCCAAAATCAAGTTTGATCGAAGATCATGGATAGGGTTGTCATGTTCCAGAAACTGGTGGCACCACCTATTATTCTTTACTTTTTTTTATGCCATTTAATACCCCCAAAATTGCTACTTGACAGTACTGTGAGCATTTTAAGTAAAAAACTAATGGACAGATTTCTTTTATATTATGCATGTACATAGATATGGGTTATGGGATGATGTTTATTTAAATTGGGGTCATGACCTTTCCTATGAAAATGGCCTTGACCTTGAATATTGCCATATATGGTGAAAATCACACAAAATCATTAATATCTCAATAAGGGATGCATGGATTGGTCCAAAAATCAACTTGACCGAAGATCTTGAATAGTAATATCATGTACTGGAAACAGGTGGCGCCACCTGTTATTCTTTTACCTTTTTTGTGCCGTTTAATACCACCATCATTGCCATTCAACAGTACTGTGAGCATTATAAGTCAAAAACTAATGAACAGATTTCTTTCATATTATGCATATACATATACATGGGTTATGGGATGATGTAAATATAAATTTGGTTCATGACCTTTCCTATTAGAGTGGCCTTGACCTTGAATATTGCCATGTATGGTGAAAATTACACAAAATCATTAATATCTCAATAAGGGATGCATGGATTGGCTAAAAATCAACTTGATTGAAGATCTTGGATAGTATTGTTATGTACCGGAAACAGGTGGCGCCACCTGTTATTCTTTTACTTGTTTTCGTGCCTTTTAATACCCCATCATTGCCACTTGACAGTACTGTGAGCATTATAATGTTATGCCAATAAGGTTAAGCTTTTATGACGAAATGCAGAAATATGGATATGTATGTCTCATATGTCACGTGAAAGCTCTGTAACAAAACTATCTGTAGTGCGCGCTTTGGGGGAGGCAGGGAGGCTCTCTCAGAGAGAGAGAGAGACTGTCCCAGACCACTTGCTATTGAATAAAGGCTTCTATCATCAAACTGGTCTTGGAACATTGTCAGCACACCAACATCAGCAACTGCTTGTGATACAGTGTGGGGACATCCCCAAACCCACATTGTATCATTATGGTGGAGACCGGGTCCTGTATTATTATGGTTGATGCACTGGGATTCACTTCCAGCACATCAGCACCAGAAAAACGGACAAAGCTGCCAGCTGGAGTGAAGAATGAAGATCCCCCCTCACAGCCACAGGTGCCATTGACTGGTCTCCCATCTCACAACTGCATTGGAACTTAAACCTAAATGTCTACAGCATCACAGCCTAACATCAAGAATGTCTACTCTACTGCTGAAGGTATCAAACTTTTGCTATGAACTTTCTCTTCAAACTATAACTTGGATGCAGATTTTTCTAGTGCCTGCTTGAGAAGATCAAAGACTTTATTTGTATCTTTACACCAAAAGGACTCTGTAAATCAGCATATTGCTTAAACAGTGACTTCAAGTTGCTAAAATGACTCCTTTCGCTAAAACAGTGCTGTGAAATCTCAACCTGAGATCATCATTGTTTCGGACCAGCCACACCAAAAAAAATCAATATCGGGACAAGCCAGCTTCGGGCCTATGTCAACAATAATACTGGCCATACCACGTGCACTGTGTTTTGTGTGCCAACAAGTTCCTCGCTATGTTCTTGCAACTGCTAGAAACAGACTCGACGTTCTATCGCTATCTTCTGCATTACCTTCCATACTATGACTCCAGGAAGAAAAAAAGAAGCCAAGTCAGCAGAGAAGACCATGGAAGACCCAAAAATCCCAAGTCTGAACTGACATACATCCAGTTATAGACTGACCTACAAGTCCTATTTGCAAACTCTATAAACATAATCTGCCTGCCTCATCATAGAAACCAATTTAGAGCTAATTTGTGAGAGTACATTTAGGCTCTACAAACATACTGAATTACCATTAGATACTTGGTTGTCTGATGAACCATTAATAATTCTTTGGCTCTGTCTGAATATCATTCCTCATCAATCACTAACTCTGATCATAGTGTTTGTCACTCTGTGAAGTTTTAGTTTGATTACCAATATTTAAATTTACCACTTCATAACAATAAGTAAAAAACTAATGGACAAATTTCTTTCATATTATGCATATACATAGATATTGGTTATGGGATGATGTTTATTTAAATTGGGGTCATGACCTTTCCTATGAGAGTGACCTTTTCTAGTAGTTTGGTCTGATATTAATTGTTGCTTAAGAAAGGGGGGGGGGGGATTAATTGTCTAGGATACTATGGCACCTGCGGTGGCAAGGAATATATAGTTACAAATGTGATAACATAATAGGATCTAAAGTAAGTGCTAAACTGACAAAATTTAAGAAGATATAAATACTTTGTAGCATTTCATTCATATCTTTAAAGTTGGCAGGGCCTTGGTGTGAATAAAACCATTAACTTAGTTTTAAAATTAGGAATATTGGTCAAACATCGTGGGATTAATTTTTAACTCATATGGCCATATATTTAACTTTTGAAAACTTAATTACCTTCACACATTATTAGTTTATGAAATGTTTCTTTTATATTAACACCGTAGGCCCATTTTTTCCCTGGGTGCATCACTAAATGGTTAAGCCCATTTCCATTATTCTATAATATACAGAGTTTCATTTTAGCAGGGCCATTTTCTCATAGCTTTTCAAATGAAAATATACATGAAAAACCAAAAGATATAAAAATATTTTGCAGTTACTTATATTTTCCAAATTCAGCTGAGCGATGTGACCCATGGGTCCCTTGTTTAAATATTAAATGAATAAATTTTCCCCCATAAGCACTGTTGAATTAAATTTTATATCCTGTACGTATATGCAAGGATGTTGTAACTCTAACCATTTCTCCCGCCCCCCAGCATAAAATTTAATAATTAAAGAAAATATTATACAGAGAGACAGAGGCGTTGTAACTCTCACCATAAGCCTCTATCCCCCCCCCCCCCCATCAAGTCCTTTCTCCTGTGGAGTGAGGACAACAGTTTTAAATTTATTAAATAAAGTCTCTCTCTCTCTCTCTCTCATATATATATATATATATATATATATATATATATATATATATATATATATATATATATATATATATATATATATATATATATATATATATTTATATACCCAGAGGTACAGAGGTGTTGTAACTCCCATTATTATCCCCCCATAAATTTTATAGAATAGAAAAATATAGTATAATAAAAATAAGTATCTAATTGGACATGTGTAAATTGCTGTACTGTCAACAGGTCAAAAAGCCAACCAATGATCATGGTATAAGTATAGATCTTATATTCACAAACTGTTTACATACTTTATTTTCAACTTTAGGAAACACATTGTCAGATCACAAATATTATTTGCAAAAATTCTCCAATCATATCAACCAGCCATGGCCTATATTATTTCTTCTTCTCAGACTTCTTGATATTATTTTAGAAATTTACCTTCAGGGTCAACTTCAGCTGAGCACAGTGACCCATACTAGGTCCCTTATTTACCCTTAATAATTGTTTCCTTCTCAAAGCTACAGCAGTGAAATAATTTTCAGAAATAATTTCAAGATTGTCATTGGTTTGATTGAAATATTGTCAGTATTGTCTCTCATTATTAATATTCTTGCAGAACGATGCAAAAGAACGTAGATTGATCCTTGCATGCTGCCTCCACCATGTTTGGATATGTTCATTAAGAAAGAAAATGATGATGACAACTCACAGTATGGTTCAGATGTCAGAGTCCAGGACAGTGGATCCAACCAGGACACATCACGTGCCCACCACATTGGAGAATCAGATGTACAGAAGTTAATACCAAAATGTCAGTGATCTTTTTTTGAAATAAACAAGATACTAAGGTTACCAGTATGAGCAGTGAGCATGAAGTCGAAAATCTCATTCACTACATAAAGAATGATATTCCTGATGAGGAAACAGTTGTCTCCAAAGCAGTACAGAATAACTTACAAACAGAGGAAACACAAAGTTCTTCTGCATACATGAATAATATAATAAGTGATGCACCTCCAAGTAGTTCAGCAAATGCTAATCAGATTACAGTTCATGTGTCAACCGTTGTGCCAGAGTGGGACAATTTTGATCCAAGTAAAGTAAATAGGACAGAACCATGTAGTAGTCTAAATGCACACATCAAGACACGTACAAGAGAAAAAACATTTAAATGTGAGGAGTGCTGTAAATGTTTCTCTCAGCATTATAACCTGAAGGTTCACATGAGGACACATACTGGGGAAAAACCATATAAATGTGGTCATTGTGATAAATCTTTCTCTATGCGGAGTACCCTTAGGAAACACATCAGGACACACACTGGAGAAAAACCATTTCACTGTGAGCAGTGTGGTAAATCATTCTCTCAACAGTGTTACTTGAAAACTCACATCAGGACACACACTGGAGAAAAACCATTTAAATGTGGCCAATGTGGTAAAACGTTCTCTCAGCAGAATATCCTGAAGACTCATATCACGACACACTCTGCAGTAAAACTATTTCACTGTGAGCAATGTGGCCAGTCATTCACTCAAAAGTATAACCTGAAGACTCATATCATGACACACTTTGGAGAAAAAACTTTCAAATATGAGCAGTGTGGTAAATCATTCACTCAACAGTCCAGCCTGACTACACACAACAGGACACACACTGGTGAAAAACCATTCAAATGTGTGGGGTGATAAATCTTTCTCGTAGCAGAGTAACTCGTAGGCTCATATGACGCACCTCCAAGTAGTTCAGTAAATGCTTATAAGATCACAATTCCTGTGTCATCTGTTGTGCCTGAGGGTTGGATTGTTGATTCAAGCAAAGTAATGAAAACAACAATTTAATGGTCAAAATTGACATACAAGAAATAAACATTAAAGTTAGAACAAAATGGTTTGTGTTTCTGCTTCCGGCTATCTCTGAAAGGTCACACCATGACACATACTGGAGAAAATATATTTGAATGTGAACAGTGTGATAGATCTTTCTCTATTCAGAGTAAACAGAAGACCCATATTAGGATGCATACTGGATAAAAAGCATTTTAACGTGAGCACTGTGGTAAATGTCTCTGTTTGCAAAGTACCCTGTGTGGACATCTGGACTCCTACTGGAGAAAAATCATTTTCATGTGAGTAATGTGACAAATCTTTATCTCAATAGTATAACCTGAAGAGATACTTCTGGAACATACTGGAGAAAAAAAATTAAATGTGGAGAGTATTGCAAATCATACTCTAACCAGAGTTACCTGAAGACCCACATGAGGAAACAAACTGGAAAGAAAACATTTAAATGGTTAAGTGTGGTAAACCTTTCTCCAAGCAGAGTTTTATTTAGACTCACATCGTGACACACACTGGAGAACATTACCATTTGGTGAAACTTTCACTCAACATTATAGCCTGGAGATATAGTACACATCAGGACACATACTGGTGAAAAATTATTTAAATGTTTACAGTGTAATAAATCTTTCTCTGACCAAAATAAACTAAAGACTCACATCATTACACACAAAGGAGAAAAACCATTTAAATTTGAGGAGTTGTTGCAAATCTGTCACTCAAATGTGTAGCCTGAAGACACACATCAGGACACATACTTGAGGAAAACCATTTCACTCTTGGCAGAGTGGCAAATGTTTCACTCATTGGTGTATCTTGAAGACACACAAAAAGATTTATAAAGGTGAAAAAATCATTTAAATGTGAACAGTGTGGTAAATCTTGCACTGTGCATGATAATGTGAAGATTAACATCAGGACACATAACTGTAAAAAATTATTAAAATGTCAACAGTGTGGTAAATCTTTCCCTTAGCAGAGTAGGACCTGTATTAGAACATATAGGGAGAAAAAAAAATTAAATTTCTAAAGTGTATTAAACATGTCATTAAGTACCTTATCAAAATAGCAAAGAATATATTTTCACAATTTACAGGGTAATTGTTGAAACTGGATTTTGCTTTAGCTTAGCTGAGAAAAAGTCATGTATAGTGTCATCGCTATAGTGTTTCTTTGTCTGTCGTCTGGCAGATTGTCTGTTAACAGGGCACGTTTTGAAACTGTTTAACCTATTAATCCAAAATTCAACATACAGTTGGATAGCTCTCCTACCGAACCCAATATTGTAATATTGTAATAAAGGCTCATTCTCCTAAAAAAAACTATTTTTACTTTTCAAGACTAATATCAACATCACAAGAGCTGTTTTGTGTCTCTTTGGCAGAATTATTCCTCAATATGTTTCCTATGTATATGCCAAAAATTAGGTCAGTATTGCGTTATTTATTGACTCGAACATAATGAACTTTGCAAAAAATCAGGAAAGCTATTTAATTGATAATTGTTGCAGCTATGGATTTTTTTGCAGGGATATCACTATATAGAATCAAGATTCAATTGTATACCAAAAATTAGATATGAATTTTGTATTTTTTTTTTAATATTTTTTTAAATATTAGTACCTTAAAATTTTCCAAAGGTTGAGAAATGTTTCCTGTAAGTACTTTTTCCTTAATTTTCATAGCATGTACTTTTACATTTTTAATCTGTTTAAATATGAATTTCGAAATAGAAACTCAAACCTTAGGCTAGTTGTTGATGTGTATTTGTTTGGGGGGGGGGGGGGGGGGGGGCTGGCTCTGTGTATTCACTTGCATTGTCAAGATGCTGGCAGCCAAATTTTGGTCAAGGGAGGTCAGCTATGCCAGGGTGTCCCATTTTTAGCGCTATAGCAGTCACCCTTTGTCCGTCCGTCCATCCAGCCGTCTGTCTGTTAACAGGGAACAAATCGTAACCGCTGGACCTTGAATCTTCTAACTTGACAGGGAGGTCCATGAAAATTCTCCTTGAAAACCTGGAATAAGGTCTTTGTTACTCATATTCTTTGAGCTATAGGGCTCAGAAGTACCACCCAGAATAATTGAAAATTTGATACAAAAGCTCAAGAATCTGAACAACTAATGCATTGATCACCATGATTCTTTGCATATATATTGATCATGGAGTGTTTCATCAGTTTCTGCAGATTGGTGGCCCTACCTGTATTTTTTTTTTTTATTTTTTACAATTTTTTTCTCTATTTTTGAGACCTTAAAAGATGAGGTCATCTGTTAACAGGGCAAAAATCATAACAACTGGACCTAGAATCTTCTCTCTTAATATGCTGGGAGATCCATGAAAAGTCTCCTTGGAAACCTAAAATTAGGTCTCTTTTACCCATATTCTTTGAGCTACAGAGCTCCGAAGTACCCCCCAGAATAATGGAAAATTTGATACAAAATCTCCAGTATCTGAACAACTAATGCATTGATAACCATGATTTTTTACATGGCTATTAGTCATGGAATGTTTCATCACCTTCTGCAGACTGGTGGCGCCACCTGTAGTTTTTTCGATTTTTACAAATTTTTTTCTCTATTTTTGAGACCTCTTAAGATGCGGTCATCAGTTAACAGGGCACATATCCTAAGGACTGGACCTAGAATCTTCTCTCTTGACATGCAGGGAGGCTCATGGAAAGTCTCCGTGAAAACGTGGAATAAGGTCTCTGTTACCAATTTTCTTTGAGCTATCGGGCTCTGAAATACACCCCCCCCCCCCACCCCTCCCCGAATAATGGAAAATTTCATACAAAAGCTCAGGTATCTGAACATGATTTTTTGTGCACAGACATTGGTCATGGAATGTTTCATCAGTTTCTGCAGCCTGGTGGCGCCACCTGAATTTTTCCCCCCAATTTTTCCAAAGTTTTTTCTCAATTTTTGAGACCTTCAAAGATCTGGTCGTCATTTAACAGGGCAGGGAGGTCAATAAAAAACATATCCTTGGAAACCTGAAATTAGGTCTCTGTTACAAATATTCCCTGATCTATGGGGCTTATAAGCACCCCTTGCATAATTGAAAATATGATACTAAAGCAGGGCACAAATTATATCCATTGGACTTAGAATCTTCTAAAGTAAAATCCAGGGAGGTCCATGAAAAGTCTCCTTGGAAACATGAAATTTGGTCTCTGTTTAGCAATAAGGCGTATAAGCACACTCCAGAATATTTGAAAGTTCTCCCCTCAAAACCTGAAATTGGGTCACTGTGACCTATATTCTCAGAGTTTTGGGGTATGGTTGAGCATCATAGAAGTAATGAAAAATACGCACAAATTGCCAGGTTCCTCAGGAAAGGCTGGTTGGATTGTCATCAAATTTTGTGTGCTAATGGGTCTTGATGAACTTAAGCTAATATGCATGAATGATGATGCCTATATTTATCTTAGTTTCCTGTGCAAGGACATATTGTCAACATGTCAGTCGGCTGAGCGTCATGACCCATGGGTCACTTGTGAATAGATCACTCGGGGAGATCGGAGATCACAGGTGTACAGTTATTCTCATATCACCCAAACCCACCAAGTATTATGCAGTAATTCTTATTGTTTGAATTGTATATCCTTAATAGGGCTGTATCAATATATTGATATATCGATACGAATCGATACACGATGTCGATAGGATAACCGAAATGCGTTGCATGCTGTATTGGTTGTATCGATTGCTTGCTAATGGATAGCATTCTAACTATAACTTTACACATAACCATGACATATTATAAATCTAAATGCACTGCAGCCTATATATTTGTTGCTTTGGCTTTTCAGACTTGTAAATAAATGTATATACGCATGCACGTCAGTACTTCCATGAAAAGCAGGCGCATGTGAGCGATAATAGGAGAATGATAATAACGTTTGTCTTTATTAATGAAACTTATATTCACATCACATATTGCTACAAGGAACAGGGTACATTCACGTATATATCCTATCTCTATATATGTCATTCAATCTCTAACTTTTTTAACAGGCATAGGTTACTCGGAACTCTCGCGTTCAACATCAGATGTCAAATAAATGGTTAAAGCCTGGGGACAAATCCTGTACAAACAGAAGAGTGACTAAGGGATTCATATTCACATAATTATACAAAACTGTGTAATTACATGACATAAAAAAACAGCCAATGATCTTCACCACATAATGCAATAAAACACGTTTGTGCAGGGGGCAGGGGATGCTGAGGGCTCAAAGAAGTAATTAAAAGCAACTGGTTGGTTTATTCATTTAATATCAGGCTTAAGCTGCTTAAGTGCATAGCACACTAAATATGTTGTATGTTAAAATAAAAAAAAAACATATAAAAACAAGAAACAGAGCTTTTATTAAGAAATGATATACAAAGAAAAATTAAATGTATCGTCAATACGTATCGGTATCGAATTAACTGTATCGCAATACGTATTGTACCGGAAGAGGCGGACCGATACACAGCCCTAATCCTTAATTGTAGTGCCTTTTCCACTGCCATTTACAAAACTTTTCTTGAAATAGTAATTCAAGGAGTAATAAAGAAAATGTCATATTGTGGTAATGTAGCATTTTTAAAGAAATCAATTTTCTTTAAAATCATTTTAACAAATTAATGTATAATTAAACCATCGGGATGCATAAATTGATTATATATGAGCCAAATTATGGATAAACAAAGGCCCGATTAAGAATTGCAAATTCTGAATCTGAATTCTTAGATATTTATAGTTCTGTTATAAGATTTTCTGGGGTAAAAAATAAATACATTTGTATACATAATGAGCTATTACATAATATATGTTGAGGCCATTTAGAATCATGAATCAACTTCTTGTAGAATTAATGCAAGTGTTCTGTAATCTATATTTTGTGTTTCGCTGTAAATTTTAATATGATAAGTCTTATAAACGGTATGTTAATGATCAAAATGTTTTGAATTTTCCTTTAAAAATATGTTTATCCTGTTTTTAGAATGATTTATTACATTTACAGTTTTTTAGCGAACCTGTGAGCTTATGCGATGATGCAGCGTTGTCCGTCATGCAGTGTGCTTCTTACGTCATCTGTACATTAACCCATACTTTCTTAAAAATGGCTGGAGCTAGCATCACCAAACTTTATGCAAAAAATCAGTCATCTAAAAAACTTTATCAGGTTTTGTTTATTTTTTTTGCTATCTGTATTTACTTTGGTTTTATAGGGAAAAAGCTTGAAAACCTTTAAAAGTCATCTTCTCCGAAATCGTCCAGCCAAATTGTCCAATATTTTACAGAAATAATCCCAGATCTCTCTCACATTTTTTCCAATGATTCCAGTTTGAAGATTTTTGGCTGAGTAACAGGAAGTTGAACTCGGTCTTCTGTCCAAAAAAGCATACTAAAATTTCAATCTCAGAAACGGCTGGAGCAATCATCACCAAATTTTATGCCTATGTTGGTCACATGATTCATATCCGAAATTGAGGTATTGGTGGCGCCACCTGCATTGGTCTTTTTGTACGGGGGTCATCAGTGCATGTATCATACTGAGGGCTACAAAAAAAAACTTCTTCTCTGAAAACATATGGCCTAATTGTATAATATCGAACAGAAATGATCCTAGGGTAGTGCTCTATGAAGTTTGTTCAAATGGTCTCTGTTCAGAGACTTTTGGCTTAGTTATGGGAAGCTGAACTTAGCCAATTCGCTGTAACTTCCTATATGATTCATAAACCTGCAAAATGTTTTTCGATTGAAGCCAGTGAAGCCTATTTGTTTAATATTTTACAAGATTAATTCCCACAATAATTCTTATAATAATTATCTTTAATGGTTCCACATGAATGATTTTTGGCTGAATTATGGAGATTAAATTGATTCATTTTACGATATATGTTATCTGTAAGAAGCAGTTACATCTAGCTTGGTACCAGTTTATCAGCACATGTTACATCATGTCATTAGACATTTAGATTTCAGGTTATCTCTGGTTAATCTTGACAAGAATGTTTTTTAAAAGCTTTAAAAAAATTAGATTAATGATTTAAATTATTTATCATACCTGGCAATGTTACAATCCTGGATATTCTGCTCTCTGTGGCTATATAAAAACAGCTGTACATGGATTAAAAAAAATTGGTATCCATACTTAATTCAGTTCAAGAATTTGCCATCAGTGAGATGTACTTGTATTATTATTTTGAATTCAGTATGCAACTGTAATAATTTTTAGCTCAGCTGACTATAAGTCATCTAAGCTATAGTCGTGTTCCTTTGTCCGTCGTCCAGCCGTTTGTCTGTTAATAGGGCACGTTTTAAAACGGTTGGACCTATGAATCTGAAATTCTGCATACCATTAGATGACCCCAAAATCTCCTACCATACCGAAAATTGGTCATTAGGACTTCGTTCCTTCGAAATATTACGGAAAAACCTCCATTTTCGATAAAAACGCCATTGTTACACTTCAAGGCTGCCTACTATCAAAACCATTGATCTGTTTTTGATCATATTAAGTATTCATATTCTTCCATACATTTTCTATGCACATACCAAAATTTAGGTCAGTATTGGGTATTATTTTGAAGTTATGGGCCCAAATATAATGCAGTTTTTTAAAAATCAGGAAAATATTTGCTCACTTAACATGAGAATTGCTGAAGCTTGAGACTTTTTTTCAAGAATATAACTTTATTTATTCAAGATTCAATTGTTTACCCAAAATAAGATCTGAATTTTGCAAATTTTTCAAGTTATTAGCATAAATAAAAAATCAATACCTTAAATTTTGTCCAACTTTGGCACTGTTGATTTAATTTTCACAGCATATATACATAAGGATTTAATCTTTTAAATCTGAAATTTCAAAGAAATTGATTGGAAAGAATAGCTTTTATTCATGTTTTCATACACCATGTCAAGTGTTGTTTACATCTAGCCCACCTAGTAGTACAGCATATATAGAAGATAAATGCTGATGTATAAGGAATCAGGAACAATATCGCGACTATGATAACATTATTTGACATTCTAAAATAAGCATTAAATCATTAGATTATTTATTCTACTTAGATGCTGTCATACTTATATAATCTAATGATTTAATGCTTATTTTCCAAGAGTAAAAGGTTGTGGACACATTTCAAGCTAGACCTTTCATTCCAAACCTTTCAGCACTGATATCGCTTCTCTGCCAACAGGGGAAAAGACCTGTTGATTTTGAGGTCAAAGGTCAAGTTCACAGCACCCTCTTCTTGCGTGGAGTCATTTTAAGGCAAACTATTCAATCTATACTTTCCATCTGTCATATATGGCTTGCCTACCAATAGGAGAAGAAGCCTATTGATGTTGATTTCAAAAGGTCAAAGGTCAAGGTCACAATATTGTTCTAAATGCTTGTGAACATATTTCAGGTGAAACTGTTCAACCCAAACCTTCAGTCTTCCACATATGCCACATCTATGCATCACTGAATTTGATTCAAACTTCATATTTATGGGCCTTTTTGCATGAAGAAATAACTAATTGATTTTGAGGTCAGCTGGTCAGGAGGTTAAAGGTTGCAGGTCTAAGTTATTCACTCATTGGTTGCCAAGTAATTACACCCAGCCAGATGTAAGTGGTAAGTAGTTACCCATCATGGCACTCACAACTGGTAATCTCACTATGTGCCCATAATTGTCAGTGACACTTGTGATATATGACTCCCTTTTGTATCAGCTCATGGAGTGATAAGGATATATCATTAGTGCATTACAAAAACACTGTTGCCCGAATGCTTTGGCCAGGCATTAAGACTATGAGAGTTAAGTGTTAAAGTTTAGCTACTGATTTATAAAATGATGGGAACATTTTGCAGTTTATATCATGGAATCATAGCAATAAACTTAGTTTTCTAGATATCTGAATATTATGATACAAATCATCAGATATACAAGCAAGTGTTTGTTCTGATAATATGTGGGTCTGTACCTGGATTAAGGATGGCTTTATTTGATTACAAGACTCTTAGTGATGCTTTCTGCATTTCTTTTCTTTTAGGTTTTGCAGTTTACCTACCCTGCTGACCCCATTGAATAGCAAGCTGATAATTAAAACAAATTGGACTTGCACTTTTTACATTTGCATGTTCATAAATCTGATATGAGAGCTCTCCAACCTGATCATGCCTTTTGAATTGTTTTGGACATTTATAACTGTTACATTCTTTGAAGCAATTGCTACAAGTTTAGTGTCTTATTGGAGGATGTGTGATATCAAATGTCAGACTTTTCAGAAAACCATTATGTCTGCCAGGTAGCCATTTTAGAAATCCTTTTGCCAGGGCAGTTTCTGTGATTTTTTTATGATGTTTAGTCCCTTTTAGAGGATGTTTGTTGTTCAATTTCCGACCTGTCAGAAATCCAATATGGCCACCAAGAAGCCATCTTTAAATTCCTTTAGAACATATTATCTCAAGAAATATTAAAGTGAATGCAGTGGGATGTATATTAATGTAGTCTTGCATTGGGTCAAAGATTTCTTAATAAATATGACCATCATTTATGAAAGCTCAGTACAGTTGGCTTGTATTGAATAAAAATTAATATGGAAGCACCCGTTTCACAATAATTCTTGCATGGATTTCCTTGATCTATTGCTATATATTTTGATCTTATATGTGGCCTGTGTGGTATTCGTTTTGAGACTGATAGGTATCGAGCAAGCTGTGGGATTAGTTCCTGATAGCTCAACAACCATACATTTTGCCTCAGACCATCATTGTATTCCCAGACAAAGTCGGGATACTATGGTTTCACGACAGTCCCGCCGCCGCCGCAGAAAAACCTTGTGAGTGGGATAACTAAAAAAATATTTCACTGATTTTGTTTAAACTTTACATTTGTATAGATATAGGTAATGGGACGAAGCCTATTTAAAATGGGGTCATGACCTATGCTAGGAGAATGACCTTGACCTTGAATAGGTCCATAATTGCTGAAAATAACACAAATTCTTAAATATCTCAAGTAAGCTTGCATGGACTGGTCTAAAAATTAAGGTGACCGAAGATCTTGGATAGCCTTGTGATATACCGGTAACTGGTGGTGCCACCTAATATCCTTTTCTTGTTTTTACGCCTTTTAATACCCCTATAATTGCCACTTGACAGTACTGTAAGCATTATAAGTCAAAAACTAATGGACAGATTTCTTTCATATTATGCACATGTAAAGAGATGGGCTATGGGATGAGGTCTGTTTACATTTGGGTCATGACCTTTACCATGAGAGTGGCCTTGACCTTTAATGTGTCCATATTTGGTGAAAATCACACACCTCTTATGATATCTCCAGAATTGATAGCCATATGGATTTCAAACGTGACTTATGTATGGCCCACTACTAAAGTAAGAACCCTATAGGTTCTGGGGCATGAACTCTTAGGTCAAGGTCACTGGACTTGCATCTTAGAAGATACTGTGGATGCATTTTAAGCCAAACTTTCAGTCCAGGTCTTCCATCTTGAATATACAGCTCACTTGCCAATAGTGGATGATCCATATCAATTTTGGGGTCACAAGAACAAAGGTCAAGGCCACAGGAGCTATATGTCAAAAAATTAGTTTCTGGATGATAATTCCTGCTTTTATTGATGTATTGATTTCAAACTTGACTTATATATGTCCCATTAAAAAAGCGAGACTCCAATAGATTTTGGGGTCATGAAGTCAAAGGTCAAGGTCACAGGACACATCTTTAAAAAGATTGTGGATGCATTGTCAGCCAAACTTTTCATCTCAGACCTTTCATCTTGCACATATAGTTCATCTGCCAATAGAGGAAGACCCCCATCAATTTTGAGGTCACAAGGTCAAAGGTGAAGGTCACAGGAGCCATCTGTCCAAAAATTAGTTCTGGATGATAATTCCTGCTTTTATTGATGTATGGATTTCAAACTTGACTTGTATATGACCCATTGGAAAAGCAAGACCGGAATTGATCTTGGGGTCATGAGGTCAAAGGTCAAGGTCACAGGACACATCTTTAAAAAGATTGTGGATGCATTTTCAGCCAAACAATTCATCTCATACATTTCATCTTGCACATACAGTTCCCCTGCCAATAGAGGAAGACGCCTGTCAATTGTGAGGTCAAAGGTGAAGGTCACAGGAGCCATCTGTCCAAAAATTAGTTCCTGAGATGATAATTCAAGCTTGGATTAATATATGGATTTCTTTCTGACTTATATATGGCCCATCAATAAATCTAGACCTCTATTGATTTATATATAAAAGTGGATGATCATTATCAATTTTGGGGTCACAAGGTCAAAGGTCAAGGCCACAGGAGCCATCTGTCCAAAAATTAGTTTCTGGATGATAATTCCTGCTTTTATTGATGTATAGATTTCAAACTTGACTTATATATGTCCCATTGAAAAAACAAGACCCCAATTGATTTTTGGGTCATGAGGTCAAAGGTCAAGGTCACAGGACCAACATCTTCAAAAAGATTGTGGATTGATAGATGGAAGAAACAATAATTGCTTTCCAAGTGTCAGTATATGCTGCTAAAAATGGGGGCCTATTCTTAAAAGGGGGGGGGGGGCCCTACTATGTCTGGGGATACTCTGGCACCTGCGGTGCCAAGAAATATCTAGTTCACTATGTTTTAACCAGACATATATGATAAGAATTTATGGCAATGTAGAAAGTTTAAACAAAATTGGCATATAGTTCTGCAACAATTTTACTAGTTGTGAATCGCAGCCCATGATGTCGCAGGTCATGCTTGGCAGCTGAGCGTCATGACCCATGGGTCACTTGTTTTATTACAAATTTATAAAACTTGTAAATAAAAAAATGAATAAGATAAAAACTATTAATGGAAAAAGTGGATATGCTAAAAAATAAGCTTTTATATAAATTTAAATGCATTATTCCCTTGAAAGTGAAATAAAGGTATTAGTTCATTCTGTCCACTTGCCTGTCCATCTGTAAAATTTTTCATATGCATCACAGTATCTCAAAACTTTTACTGGTTTTCTACATGACAGTCTTTACTATAACCAAGAAGGAGGGCTCCTTTCCTCTTAGCTTCTCATATGCTAATATTACAATAGAAAAACATTACAATAGAATATTTTTTCATATTTTGCATTTGCGAAAATTTCAAACTTAAGCTAGGCCAGACATTGTGCGAATACCTTGCAAATGTATTTGAATATGAATATGAATATGTACTCCATTATAAAATTTCTTGCATAAGAATAGGAATTCAGGTAAAAATGAAAGTATTTGAATACCAGTGCAAATACTTTCAAAATCTATTCATGAATGCATTCATGAATAGATTCTATAATATTATTTTAATAATCATTTCAGTTATATTTTATTTTAAAAAAGCATATGTTTCTCTTATTATTTTTAATAAAAATCATATTTGGCACAATATTTGTTATTAAATTTTAATAAATAGTTAAACTCTTATCTTATATTTGCTGCTTTTTTTTATCAGTTATATGGCCAAGTCAAATCTGTATGACAATAGCACTCCATTTGTTAATAAAATAAATGCATTCAGTCTCTTCCCTGTCTCCAAAGAAACTATCAAAATCATACATAAGCTAAACACCAACAACTCATAATACAGCTTATATTTATTACCACACAAAACCAGCATGTGCCTCATTTCAAAATCACATTTTTTTTATCATATATAACAGGTGAGCGCTGTGACCCATGGGTCCCTCGTTCATATATTCCTGATAAATAATATATGACTTAAAAAAGTCAGCTGAAAACCATTTTGTTTAGGGAAAATTTATTTCAAAGTTTTTTGAAATAGAGACCACTTTTGTGTACAGATGGCAGCACTTGGTTTACTATTGGCAGATTGCCAAGATTTGCCAGTGCCTTGATGTTGGCCATTAGCCATAATGATGTCAGCTCTATAAATAGCTTTGGTACAGTGCCAGGATTGGAAGAGGCCTATGTGCTGCAGTGTGACTACTAATACAGCTTGGTGTTATTTCTAGTAAGGACCTTAAATTTTGATTATTTTTAAATTTGGCATGTTCATCCATCTTTGAAAATTTTACCCGTAAAAGAGGCAAGTGTTTGGTAAAATAAATAAATGCCCTTTTCTCAGGAGTGATTCGCAGTATTGGCCTGAAATTGTGCATATTCATCGTTCTTAGACTTCTCCCTCTCCTTCGTACTCAAGACTGTCGGCACCATCTTCAATCATTTTCCCCTCACATCCATCCGTACATGTGCTTTGGGTGAAAATTGCTCATATCTCAGAAGTAGGTCAAGGTATTGGTCTGAAATTTGTTCATCCATCTAGGAAAGTGTTCTCTTATACCAGACAGGTGGCGCCACTCTATCTTCATTTTCGTAGAATAAATAAATGCCCGTCCCTCAGGAGTAATTGGTAGTATTGGCCTGAAATTATGTATATCCATAGATTCTGGACTCCTCCATCTTGTACTTAAAACTGGTAGCGCCATCTGCAATCGTTTTCCAGTGGCTTCCATCCCTACATGTGCTTTGGGTGAAATTGCTCATATCTCAAGGAGTCGGTCAAGTTTTTGGTCTGACTTGGCATGTTCATCCATCTTTGAAGTTTTCTCGTAAAGCTGACAGGTGGCGCCATATACCTTACCATCTTTAGTGAAGCTGTGAGCTTATGCGAAGGTGTGGCGTCTTCCGTTGCCGTCGTCTGTACGTAACCTATACTATCTCAAAAGCGTCACCAAATTTTATGCAAACGATTAGTCATCTAAAAAACTCTATCGGATTTTGCTTTTTTTTTTTTGACTAACTGCGTTTTTATTAGATTTTTCTAGAGAAAAAGCTTAAAAGCCTTTTAAACTCTTTTTCGAACCTGTTTAGCCAAACTGTCCAGTATTTCACAGAAAAAAAAATCCTGGAACAATCTCTCTCAGGTTTGTTCGAATGGTTCAAGTTCGGTGTTTTTTGGCCAAGTTACAGGAAGTTGAACTTAGTCATCTGTCCAAAAAAGCAAACTAAAATTACAATCTCAGAAAATGATTCCAGAGACCAGCTCTCTCAAAGTTTGTTTAAATGGACTTAGTTTGATGAATATTGGCCGAGTTACAGAAATTTGAAATTAGTCATTTGGCAAGTAAGTATACTGACATAACAATCTTAGAAACAATAGGAGCTAAGGATTACTTAAGTTTGTGCAAATGTTGGTAAAGTGACTCATATTTGAAATTGCAATTTTGTGGCGCCATCTACATCGACCTGATTTTTATGGTCAGAATCTTTTTATTTTAGCCAC
The DNA here is from genome assembly GCA_026874595.1 of Sipunculus nudus. Taxonomy (NCBI): domain Eukaryota; kingdom Metazoa; phylum Annelida; class Sipuncula; order Golfingiida; family Sipunculidae; genus Sipunculus; species Sipunculus nudus. The sequence goes on along the minus strand of CM049312.1, from coordinate 80,513,384 downwards.
TTTCAGCTTTAAAATGTTTTATGATGAAACTCTTAAGCTGAATTGTTTATTTTTTACAAGAATATTCTAGGATATTTTTTTTTAATTGTATAAGAATAGGTTCGGTTCATTGATTTTTGGTCATTGAAAGTCATTGAAAGCTTAAGTTGGTCTTGAGGCCATTGGTAAGCTTGTTTCAAATTGAGGGCTGTAATAGTCTCCTTCTGCAAAACTGTTGTTTCAATTTATGTAACATTGCACAAAAATTATTCTTAGATGGCCTTCGTTCAAATAATTTTTTTTCACAATCATAAGACTTTAAAAATGAAAGGACTGATTCTTTTATTTTTCTCAACATTTTCATTTAAAAAAATCTTATGAATGCATTTGCTAAACACAAAAGCAGTTTAGCCAGTCTTTCAGTATGTGTAAATAGATTTAGCAACAGGCCAAGATTTTGCCTGTATCTGTAAATAGCGTGGCAGACTGCCAACTATTTTAGATTTTGCAACAGGCCAAAGGTCAGTCTGGATTTATTCATAGCCCTGGCAGACTGCCAACTGTATCAGATTAGGTAACAGGTCAAGAGTTCACTCAGTGCAGCCAGGCCAGTTAGTCAAGAGTTCACTCTGCAGTAGTTGCATTCTATTTATAGCATGGCCGACTGCCCACAGCATCAAATTTGGCACCAAAGTTCAGCCTGGATGTATTCATAGCCTTGGCAGACTGCCAACTGTATCAGATTGGAAAACAGGTCAAGAGTTCGCTCAGTGCTGCCAGGTATAAGTCAAGAGTTCACTCTGCAGTAGCTGCATTTTATTTATAGCTTTGACCGACTGCCCACTGCATCAGATTTGGCACCAAAGTTCAACCTGGATCTATTTATAGCTTTGGCAGACTGCCAATTGTGTCAGGTTATAGAACAGGTCAAGAGTAAATTCAGTGCAGCACGGTGCAGGTCAAGAGTTCACTCAGTGCAGTAGGTTGTGTCAGCAATTTGTCACAGTTCACTCGGGGCAAGAGCCTTTCTCAACTAAGCCTGATCAGCCCAGTGCATCAAACTCAAGGGAAGTTTGATGTATTGGCCTGATTTTTTTACCTGTCTATACGTCTTTAATGGCTTTCCGTTCACAAGACAGTTGTGGCCACCTACTATGACTTTTGCACATTGTTTGCCTCTGCTTATTTCTACAGAGGAAGTTGATACATTGGGCATATTTATACATATCGGATAGCTTCATTGTATTCAAGACTAGTGGTGCCAGCTGTAGACAAGCATTTTTGTGTTGTGAGCACCCATGCCACATTCAAACACAATTCTAAATTGCAAAGGCTCATTTCCTGTGTCGGCAGCACAGACCCCCCACATTTTTGGTGTCAGAAGTGGGATGTGTATAAAATCCATACACGTCCAGTGATATGGATCCTGCCACACGCATTACTGAAGCAGTGGGCAAAGTTTACATTGTAATATTCTGCTGCATTCTGGAAAAAACTACAAAACAGCCTCAGACTAATGGAGCTACTACCTGCCTCCAAGATAGCAGCACCACAAACTCAGATTTTCTTCCAACAGTGAATATTGGCTACCTAGTGTATTTCCTGCCAGTAAATATTCCGTGATAGACCATCAAATCTCGGAATTATACTATAAGGGGATAAACAGAAGAATCAGGTGTCTCCTACAGAGACTCGCGTACCTGAATGATCCCCTGCAGAAACTGGTCACAATAATACCAAGATCTGCCATTTACTCAGGCGTCTCCTGCTTAGACCCGCCTACCTGAGGCATACCGAAATATACCGAGATATACCGAAATATCTCGGACAGTATAGTACAGGGATATACTGAAGAACTGGGTGTCTCCTGCAGAGACTCGCGTGCCCAGCATATCCCATAGAGACTCCGGTCACAATAATACCGGGATCTGTTATTAGATTAGGTGCCTCCTGCTGAGACACACGTGACTAAATTATACCGAGATATATCGAATTATCTCGAACATCGCTGACCACAGACTTTGTTAGAGTTACACCAGGAAGAAACATCATGGCCCACATGACTGCGAGGAGAAAAACAAGAAGTATGGCTGCAGATCCTGTCTCAACTGAGACAGTTACTGTCAGTTCTTCAGCGACAGATGAGGGTAGTTCTGAACCAGTGAAAGGATGGCCGATCTCTAGACCGACTGAGCGGGATACCGAGCTCATAAACTCAGCTCCAGTCACCTCTATGCCAAATTATGCTTATCCAAAGAAGTCTTGTCTCCTCAGTGCTGGTGATCAAGGACCAATCGTACCACCAACGGAGTTACCAGCTCACTCTGTCAACTTGCAGACTGTATCAGGCACTGATGTTTACAGATATTGCAAAGCCACTGCTGTCACTACACCTGGTATTCCGACCCAGAGTCTGACAGCCGCTCCTCCAAGAGTGTCGCCTCCAGTGATGACAACTCACCAGTCAAATGTCTGTAATGATGTTAATGGGCCGTTGTATGGAGCAAGCTACCAGTACAATATTCCGACCTTCAATGGGAGGGGCCGTTGGTCTACATTTCTGCGCCAATTTGATGCGATAGCCACCAACGCTCAGTGGACACTTGGAGAGAGATTTCACTATATGCTGGTATCACTGAAAGGTGAAGCTGCTGAATATGCCTTTGACCTAGATGCCGAAATTCTCCAAGATTAGTATGCCCTGATTCATGAGCTACAGCTCCGGTTCAAGTCTGACTTTACGAAAGAAGCCAGTCAGAGGTCATTCTATACCCGAACAATGAAACCTGGTGAAAACTTCAGGGAATTTGCTGCCGATCTGAAGAGCCTGATAGCCTGGGCATACCCGAGAGGGTTGACAGCAGAAATACGGGAAGATATGCTGATGAAGCAGTTTTTCGATGGTATTACTGATGAAGAAGCTCGGTATAATGTACAATTCCTGCAGAAACCTCGTACGCTTGAACAAGCGGTAGAACTTTTCCAGCAGTACCATTCATTCTGGGAAGGAGACAGCCTCAGATGGAAAGAAGCAGCAGGGGAAGATTTATCAACAATTCTAGGAATGACCAACCAGATTATACCAGCGAAATGGACTAAGAGGTTTGTTCGTAGTTTAAAAAAAAACAGTTTTCAGGAAAGATGACGTCCCTCAAAGAGCAGCACCAGGTCGAGATGACAGGAACACACAAAAATCCTGGAAGAAAGCCAGCCAGCCTTAACAACAACAGCCGGGATTGACAGTCTGTTATCCGACCAGGCCAGACTGCCAAGAATGATGACACGGTCATTGATAAACTAGCGGCCACAGTCGAAGACCTGACCAATGTGGTAAAGGAACTACTGAAAACTCAACAAGCCCGTGAACAGCTACCAACCAGACCACAGACATCATGGCAGCGGAGCAGCCCAAGGACCTGCAATAACTGCGGTGAGACTGGTCACTTTATCCGCGAGTGTAACAAACCCAGAAGATTTGCTTACAAGACAAGAACACCAGCCACGGCATAGGAACCGCCGTCGGAAAACTAAGAGGGGTCGTTTCCACCGGCACGGAGTCGGCCCAGCCTGAAAAAGAAGAAATCATTATTATAAATAACTCAGAACATTCTGCAGATAATGGAATATTCATTGATGGATTGGTAAAAAAGTGCCGGTAGCGTTTTTATTAGACACAGGGGCTAGTAGGACTATAATTTCAAGTAAAATATTTAACCAGATTCCTGAAAAGATCCGAGACAGACTGACAAGAAAAGACTCTGGCAATTTACGGTTACAATTAGTGGATGGAACTTCCTTGGTTGTGGACATGTGTGTATTAGTAGATATAAAGATAGGTCCAATAAATGTAAGTCATCCTGTAATTATTTCGGATATTACCGAGAAGGGAATACTGGGAGTAGATTTCCTGAGGGAGTATTCCTGTAAAATAGATTTGGGTAGGGATTGGGATTGGGTAGATTGGGGGTTGCCAAGTTATGTGAAAATTTTATTGTTCCGGCGATGTCACAGGTGGTGATACCTGTAAAATTTAGGCCAATTGAGGCAAACTGTTTTATTTAGTTGAGCCTAATGGGAATTTTGAGGAAAAATTCGGGCTCAGAGTAGCCCCATCACTTGTTAAGCATTTGGACCAGGTACCTGTAAGGCTTCTAAACAGTCTGACGTGCAGTTGTACAAAGACACCGTAGTGGGTTACCCAGAGACAGTGGGCTCGGGGTTTAGGTATTGTCTTGGGATGTGGACCAGGGGCCTTCAGACGGGTTTTGTAAGCTGCCGGCTGATGTTGAGAGATCTTCAGTGTCTGAATTCGTTGTACGAAGAATTGCAGAAGTGGAGTATAAGGTTATACTACCTAGGGAGCCTGGAAAGTGTAGATTAAGTGCCTCCAGTACTTCTTAAGAAAAGAAGATTCATGGAGAAGAGCCGCAAGTTCGGCAAGGATTATTAAAGGAGAAAATGCCGGAACATATGTGGAATCTGTTTGAAAGTACAGATCCCAAAATTTCCAATCTGGGAAGAATACAAGTAGCGGAGTTACTGCTTGATTTTCAGGATGCATCTAAAACATATTTGCAGGAGTGTAATGAGAAGAAGGACCTCTTAGAGTATTGCTTAGATACACCGCTAGGAGATAACAGTTCCATGAAATGTCAGTCATGTAGAATATCAGGTACATTATAAGTAGAGAAGGGAAATGTGAAATCTTATGTGAAACTTGTTTCAGGTAAAAACCCTAGGCTTATATGCTTTAGTCAAGATACCTTTCGTACTAATCAGCACGGTAAAGAATTAACCGTGTTAGCTACAAGACAAATCCATTTGATACCATGGTGAAAGTTGAACTGAAATGAAGAAAGCGATTCTTGTTAGGCTGTAACCATACTACTGTAAGACTTCGATGACACATGTGAAATACTGCGATGCGTGAAGACTGAATACATATTAACTTTTAAATGTTGGGAACGAAGTTTAAATCTATCAAAAAGACTTAAGACACACATGAACAATGGCAGCGATACTATAAAGGAATTAAAATAAAGTGGTATATAGTGAAATAAGAAGTTTCACGCTGAACAAATTAAGTTTACTGGCATTGCTAAATATTATCATAAGGATAATATGAATGAGAAATCATTGCCTCTAGCACCCTGTGGCGAATTGGATATTTCCCTTATTCCCGAAAAAGGTAGGCCTACGCCTACAGGTGTCTGGTATTGTAAAAACGTTGAAGTTGTTGAGACATACTGGTGAAAGTTTCAAAAGTTAAATTTCGTGTTTGTTGACAGTCGGAAATTTTTGGACCGACATGAGATTATACCGTACACTTTCGTTATATCGTAGTTCTTAAATACAGTATTATTCGAATTAAATTCCCGATTAACGTTCACTTGAATGTGTAAACACTTCTACGTAATAATTCGTAAAATACTAAAATCCATAATTTGAAGGAGAGACAAGAATTATGGTGTGGTAGAGCCAAAAAACTGACGGGTATTGATATTGGTCAGTCAAATACGCCCCTGTCCACACTAAAAGACCAGGACCTGCTGCACTGGTTGTGGTGGCCTCCTAACATTCCTCCTATTAAATAAATCACACTCAAAACCGCTTGACTGGGAACATTTATTGATGATAGCGAGCCCCCACTTTCACTGGTCGAAACATTCAAATACTAGAAATGTTTATCCCAATGGAAAGAAAACTCCCGCAATGGGAGCACTACTTTCAAAAACGCTCTGTGAACACACTGGACGCCGTCACTCCGAGGTACTGGAGGCTCAACCGTGACTTGAACAGGTGGCCGGGCCACACTGACGAGGCGGGACCTCCTATGTATTAATTAATTTTGGCCCATATCCCAAGGTTCATTCATGCCGCGCATTTGTGAATACTCCTTGATGACGCTCCAGAATCTTAACAAGATGCTGGATCATCAACAAAATATAATCGTTCTTCCTTTGGCCATTCCCGAAATGCCCTGAACATTTCATGAGATTCCGTTCATGATTGTTTGAGTTATGATGTAAACAAACACACACACACACACACGCACAAACACACGAACGGGTGAAGCAATAATGTGAAGTCCGAGCGTAAGCATGCTTTTCGGTACACTTGTTACACATCACTGCTGCCACCTGTTTTACTCTATGATTACTACGTTGGGCTTAGTAGGAAATTCTTGCATTTTCTGTACAGTGTACGGGCTAGATAGGGCAGGGGACTAATCCTCAAGCAGAGAATACGTACGCTCCCGAGGCAGCGGAAACCTTGCGCTTCTAAAAGAAGCTACTTATTTTCCCACTGCCTGGTTTGACCGTTTATGATACACTAAGACACCAGGTGGTGGGTCTGTCTGCTGACAAAAAAAAACATATTATGCGTATGGTGTGACTAGTAACCAACCAAATGCCAGTTAACAAACACTCGACAGGCAGCATGGCTCCACCCATAGCTGCGCTTCAAGCGCCCCTTGATGAGAGTTTTATGGTTACTCTTAGTAAAGAACAGTTGAATTTTAATTGCTCCCTCTGCGTTCTGGCAGTAACGACCGTTTCGATAATGACAATCAGTTTGTAGTCTAGTTCATACACAGTGGCCTCTTCAACCCCTTAAAAGATTTTGACAACAACATTTATATTTGCTATTAATTAATCATGGTAGTGTCTTCAAGCACAGGGTCTCGTCTGATTGGACCAAAATACAGTGCTTCCCTCTAATGTAGCGATTCAGGATACGAGGTCAAAATGAACAGCGCTCACAATATGGGTAGTAGGCCTATAGGTAAAGCGCTTTGTAAGAGGGTAGAGAATACGTTGAAATATGCGAGTCGAGATCCGTGACCTGCGACACTGATACATAACCCAGTGTTAAATAAATATATACAGCAATCGACAGATCAGTTAAATGCACTTGACGATCCTCGAAACCGGCAGCTCTGTATGCAGTAAAATTGTTAAGTTACAGACACCTCACGCCATACGCCTCGATTGAAACATCCGACGTGCTGTTTGTCTGAAGCTGCCCTAGCCAGGATAAAGCAAGCGGATTTATGGTATTAAACATACAATATAACATATACAAATATGGTCATATGCAAACGATGAAACGTTAAGGGGCTGAGTGGGAACGAAACCTCCACCTAAGTTAAGGTCATAAACCTCGTCGGATGCCAGGAAGGCTCATCGGACGCCAGAAAGGAAATCGCATTGCCAGTATCTTCAGGCTGGCCGTAGTGTATTAAAGGCTCCACCTTTGCAAAACATATCTTAGAAAGTGTGTAGAAGTAATTATGAAAATAAATTATAAAGGGCTTAAGAAAAATAAAGTAAAATATGAATAGGTAACACCATTATAGTTATAACTTTAATACGAAGTGTTTTTTTCATCGGTCGTAATCCATTTCAGTTAAGATCTTAAATGTGCACCTTTAAAATTTATTCTTCGCTTCTTCATTTATCCTTTACAAGTGTCCTGTGAATGCTAGACAAAAGGTACAGGTACCAGGTACTTCTTACTCCTGACACCCAGGTAAGGTACAGGTACTCTGAATAGTATACCTGGGTACAGGCTCATGCAGGTACAGATACAAGTACCTACATAGCCCCAACCCTGCCATAACTGACCCGAAATTGGTTTTCAATAGGCTCATTAAACGAATGCTTCTCTTGAACTCTTTCAACACGGTCTTGACATTATAATAACTGACAGAATTTTCATAGCCTTCAATGACTCTACAATACTATGGAATTGACTGGAGCAGAATCTACCAATATGGATGATCAGTTTTTATATAAATGATTATAATTAGAACCATAAATGGGAATAAATGATATTTGGGGTAAAAGTGACCAAACATTGATTTAAATGAAAACAAATTTGAACCAGTATTGGTTTGAATTCTTGACAATTTAAGTGTATATATTAAGGCTGGGTATCGCCCGTAAATTTCGTAAAGCTATATATTTCGATGTTTTGATGCGTATTGCAGTATCGTAGCCTCCGTGGGGGGGGGGGGGGGGGGGGGGGGAGGGGGATCTTGGGGGGGGGGGGGGCATATGAGCAATCTAAGGGCAAAAAAAAAAATGTTGGCAGTATTTGCAAGACAGTTCAATTTTACTATATGGTGAATATCACTGATGCAATTACCCTTTAGCCAAATAAAAATCGGGTTTCTGTTATCAGAAAAATACCCAGAGAAATGGCAATTTATAGCATGTATTTTAAATTAATTCTAAACCGTGGGAGGAGGAATCCCCTTTCCAACCCTGGGGAGCTACGCCCCGTAGCTGTGCTTCGCCCTGACAAAGCATTTACTCATCCCCCCCCCCCCCCCCCTTAAGACTTGCTCAGGCTACGGCCCGGCCCTGGTATTGCGATACCTATCCCGATGTTCATTTTATATATAATATAATATGAAATAATATAATATAATATGATATTATATGATATAGAAAACACATATATATACGCATATATATATATATATATATATATATATATATATATATATATGTATCCGTTATCTATTGATTTTATTCTTATTATATTCTTGTTAAATTATAATATAGTAAACAATAAAAAATCATGCAGATTTGTTTATTTCAAACACGAAATATGACAATATAACTTTGGAATATACTTAATTAAATACCTACTTGTTGTTGACATTAGTTATATTAGTTAAAACCATAGTTCTTTAGGTCTTACATGCATACATTGGATAGTCCTTGACCTATGTGATATCTGGCATATATACCATAGTACACTTGAATATTTCCTTTCTAAACGTCTAAAGAGGCGGTAGCGCGGCTTTCACTTTAGGCCTGTCAATAATTCCAACCTATTTAGATGTCTAAATTTGTAACAGAAACATAATTTTTCTACCATAGCGTTAAGTTTATCTTAGTTTAAAAAAATATCGATATTTGAAAAAATATATGGCGATACGCAATATGCGAATCACTGTATTGCGACATACCTACATATCGATAATATCCCGCAGCCATATATATCAGGGTATAAAAATATATATCATCAATTTGGCAATTAAGGCACGATCCTGTAAATTCAATATTTTATATTTTGATTTTTTTATCAGTGTTTTGCATGCGTGACTTAAAGAAGTATATTTGTCAAAATACTGCATTGAAAGTGTATTTTTAACGTTTGTTTTTTTTAAAATCCTCTCCCACACCTACTCTGTTGCTTTCGGTGTGCTTTTATACACTCCCTCAAACTTGTTATACACTTGCAGAATATATACGCCCCCCCCCCCTCCCCACTTTTAAAAACACTCAACACCTATATATATACATATATATATATATATATATATATATATATATATATATATATATATAAATTGCATTGTAGGCCATAAGTGTATCAGTTTACAAAGATTATCTGATTCTAGCCCCCTATAGATGAAAATAAATTAAGTTTTCCACAGAATTAAATCAAATTCACGATAGATTTTTATTCAAATTCAAAAACATATCGCACTGTATGTAAATTTATATGTTACAATCGATTCTTGTGTTTTCTGTAGTCCATGGTTATCCGAGCTTGCGTCCTGTTACTTGTACAGTCCATGCCTTGAAGTCCCAATCATGGCATCCATGGCATAACAGACTTAGCGTTCGTCATCCGACTTTTATCATCCGTTTTTTTTTGTCCGTAACCATGGAAATCCTCAAATATCGCTCACATTCCATACCACGGGTAGTTACCACTGGCAGTCATCAGTGCGCACACAGCCTCCATAGGTCTTTTACATCATATTTCCAGCCAGTAATCAAGTGTAAGTGTAGTAGTGACCAGTAGTGTTTTAGACCATGTTGCAATGCAAACCACAATCATTTATCAGCCTCCTGACCAGGGTTGAGTGGATAATAATCTTTTGTTAAAAGTGTTAAACCTACTGCAGTACTGGGTGTGTTCTTAGACCCAGTTGTGGCTCTGTTGTAAACACAGAGCCACAGGTCCCTGCTTTCATTTATCCAGCGGACAGGAGCGCATGCAGGTGACAACGTTGTACCCACTTTGGGTACATTTAGCCTGTGGTTAAGGATTCCCCTTTAAGCCCCGGGTGATTGGCTGGTGGGCGGTACGAATATAGAATACCTCAAGCACCTAAACCGACCAACATCACTGGCCCACCATGTCTATTGCAAGAGATGTATGTATTTTGTAACACATACCGTCACTAATCACTGTCTATTTGTCCATTCCTTCTCATTTTTCCATCATTTCTACCCTGTATTCCTGTCCCTCCGTCTTTCCTAAACCAACGCCGCCATGTTGTCATAGGCTTCCCCTGCTTTCCCCATTACGTCATCAGGAATCACCATGTCACACATTCTCATCCATTCACTATCTCGCTATAGTTCACTTCATTTCTCTGCCATTTCTCTACGATCTTTTCCTACTCATTCATTCATCTGTAATTCATCTAGTCCTTCCAAACGGGGGGGGGGGGGGGGGGGGGGGGGGGTAGGGCCCTCTCCCCCAAATTATTACTCATAATTTCTCATTCATTATTATCATACTCCATATTATGGGGGGGGGGGGTTTGGGGGGTCTCCCCCCAATTATTACTCATAATTTCTCATTCATTATTATCATACTACATATTACCGGGGGGGGGGGTTTGGGGGGTCTCCCCCCAATTACTCATAATTTCTCATTCATTATTATCATACTACATATTACAGGGGGGGTTTGGGGGGTCTCCCCCCATCTTTTTTACACTTTCTTCATTCCCTCTCACATATATTATTCTCTCATTTTTTCTTCACTCATTACTACACTTACCTTAATTAACTCTTCTTATTTACACTTAACTACTGTTCTTCATATTCATCAACAAAAACGGCAGCCATCTCTACCACATTGCCTATTATATATTGCGGCAGAATCTGACAAGAACTGTTCAAACAAAGATTGGTCCACATGTTACTCGCGCCATAAAAAGACGCTTAGATAACCCTGTAAATGTTTTTGTTTTACACCAAATCTGGGCATAGTCGCACCTCGTTTTACCTTCTGCCATGTCCCCTCGATACAGTTCGTATGGCACCCTGTCTCAGGGTCTTTGAAATTCATGCTATGGTTCACTGTCACATGCGTATATCCCACGTCTTTCAATGAAGAATAGGCCTTCCAGCAGTCGGAATAGATTACTGATCCAGCAGCTATATGTTTCTGGATAAGAGGAATAAGCGTATCTGCAGATCTATCTTTCACCACAAACATTAACACCTTCCGCTTATCCTCTCTCTCTCTCCCGCCAAAAACCCATCCCCCTTTCACCTATCAGTGTAGTTTGAGTAGACTTTACAGCTGTTTTTCTTTTCTTTACAGCCGGTTGCCCATCTCCGGTGTAGTCGTATCTGCATCGTTTAGACGGACTGCATATCTGACCGGATTGTTCCTCTTATTTCTTCCAGTCGAGCACGAATGCTGCCTCCTTCCCTGGACGCCATGATCACATTTGTTTACCTTAGTGATCTGTAGTTGTCCAGTCATTTCACTTTCACTAACTTGTACCATACCACGTCGGTAATGGTCACCTCACTCATAACGTCTTCTGACCAATCATTTTCACAATTAGACAAAACTTAACTTTATTTATTGTCATGTATTTTATTTTTCATATTCATATATCATACATACATATATATAATTACTAACATTGACATGACTGAAATATTGCTATCTTCCCTCATATCAATTTATGGCCTTTCTATATTACGAACTATCCATCTTCCACATCATTCATTTGCAATATTTAATTCTACATTTCTATACGTTTTCATTTACATTATATTTCTTTTTATATCATATTGTTCTCTTTTTCACTTTCATATCTATTTACTACCTTCTCATACTCGGCCTACTACACATTTCCATGTCACACATATGAACTGACGATTTGGTCTAGGGACAATTTCGCCCACTATATATGACGTCATCACAACTGGGGTTTCCCCCAACACTCCCAACGAGACTAACCCACGTGATCATACTCATTCACCCATACACATCTTTTGTCTCAACTTAAATACCCCCATTTTCAAAGAACTTTCAACAAGTCTTCATAGCTCAGTGGTAGAGCTTAGGACTTCTCTGCAGGCGGTCGCTGGTTCGAGTCTTCCTCATGGATATGTTCATTGAATGTCATGTATACTAATCACATATATCTCTGTCTCTTCCAGGTCGAACAGTACCGGACGTCAGACGAGTACACGACATACCTAACAGGCAGATACTTAGACGTTACAAGTTACATCACAACTCTTATATTAATTTAAAATGAACCCCAAAAAGACTATTCCCCCTTTTTTCCTCTCTATCCCCATCAAATGTATCGCCCTCTTTAGGACGTTTGGATAACCAGGGTGCCTGAGGTATTCTATATTCAGGGTGATTGGCTGGTGATTCTTTCAGGCTAGCAATGTGACATGCAGGTGTTACATCATCACTGCCAACTTACTGGTGCATCCAGCTGAAATGTGATACATGTGCCTGGCCAGCTGAAACAATCCAGTGTGTTACCTTGGTAACAACAGGCTGCCTGTAGGCAGTGGTTCTGCATGTGTATCCAGTGGTTGAGTTACAGGACACTCACACCATGCACCAGTGATGATGTAACACAATGCATGTACTACTTGAAACAATAGCACAGGGACACTGAGATAGGCACCCAACAGCTGCTGTAGCCTGTTCCCGGCCACTAGATAAATGAAGGCAGGGACCTGTGGCTCTGTATTAACAACAACAGAGCCACAACTGGGTCTAGGTGTGTTCTGAATCTAAATGGGTGTGGGAGACTAGTCTTGTAGCACTAGACTGCAACTGAATGGCATTTTCATCTTCACTGTATCATAAGTTTCTTTCTAACCAAAAGCTCATGGAAATTTTTTTCAAAAGAAAGAATTAAAACCCTTATTTGTCTTGTCTCTAACACATGTAAGTTTATCAATGTCATATTATCTATAGTAGACGGCCAGATGATGGACTGTAGCCAGACATACTTATTTATGTCATATTAATAAGGTTAAACAAAATTTAAACAAACCATGTCTTCAAAAACAACAAATGTCAATGATGCTATTGGCATAGTGTGGATGCGTATTGTGACCTATGGGTCATCATAATTGATTTTTAGCTCGGCTGACTGAAAGTCATTGGAGCTATAGTCAGATTCTATCGGCTGTCCATCTGTCAAATACCTACATATCAAAACTTTATCATACTGTTAGATGTCTCCAAGATTGCTTACCAAACCAAAAACTGGGTCACTGCAACTCCGTTAATTTGAGACATTAAGGAAAAACCTTAATTTTCCACTAGCTGATAAACCAGGTTGCGGGGGACATCGATTTAATTTTTGCCTAGTTGTCTGTCTGTTCGTCCTCTGTCTAGCTGTCTGTCCATCCATCAGTTTTTTAGCTCAGCTGACTGTAAGTCATCTGAACTATAGCAATCACTCTTTGTCCGTCCAGCCATCCAGCCGTCTGTCCGTTAACAGGGCACAAATCGTAACCGCTGGACCTGGAAACTTCTCACTTTATATCCTAAGAGGTTCATAAAAAGTCTTCCTGGAAACCTGGAATTAGGTCTCTGTTACCCATATTCTTCAAGCTATGGGGCTCCGAAGTACCCCCCAGAAAAACTAAAAATTTGATGCAAAAGCTCATGCATCTGAACAACTAATGCATTGATAATCATGATTCTTGCATGGATATTGGTCATGGAGTGTTTTATCAGTTTCTGCAGACTGGTGGCGCCACCTGTAATTTTATATTTTTTACGATTTTTTTCTCTATTTTGAGACCTTAAAAGATGCTGTCATCTGTTAACAGGGTACAAATCGTAAACGCTGGACCTGGAATCTTCCATCTTTACATCCAGATAGGTCCATTAAAAAAGTTTCCTTGAAAACCTAGAATTAGGTCTCAGATACCCATATTCTTCAAGGTATTGGGCTCCAAAATACCCCCCTGAATAATGAAAAAATTGTTACAAAAGCTCAAGTATCTGAACAACTAATGTATGGATCACCATGATTCTTAGCATGGATATTGATCATTGGGTGTTACATCAGTTTCTGCAGACTGGTGTTGCCAACTGTATTTTATTGATTTTTTTACAATTTTTTCTCTATTTTTGAGACCTCAAAAGATGCCGTCATCTGTTAATAGGGCACAAATCATAACCGCTTGACCTGGAATCTTCTCACTGTACATCCAGAGAGGTCCATGAAAAGTATTCCTGGAAACCTGGAATTTGGTCTCTGTTACCCATATACTTCAAGCTATGGGGCTCCGAAGTACACTACAGAATAACTATAAATTTGATGCAAAAGCTTAAGTATCTAAACCCCTAATACATTTATCACCATGATTCTTTGCATGGATATTAAACATGGAGTGTTTCATCAGTTTCTGCAGACTGGTGGTGCCATCTGTATTTTCCGATTTTTTTCTCTATTTTGAGACCTTAAAAAGATGCTGTCATTTGTTAACAGGGCACAAATCATAAACGCAGGACCTGGAATCTTCTTACTTTACATCCAGATAGGTCCATGAAAAGTCTCCTTGAAAACCTAGAATTAGGTCTCAGATACCCAAGTTCTTTAAGGTATGGGGCTTTGAAGTGCCCCCAGAATAATGAAAAATTTGTTACAAAAGCTCAAGTATCTGAACAACTAATGCATGGATCACCATGATTCTTAGCATTGATATTGATCAGGAGGTGTTTCATCAGTTTTTGCAGAATGGTGGTGCCACCTGTATTTTTCGATTTTTACGATTTTTTTTTCTCTATTAAAGTATTATTGAGACTTTAAAAGATGCTGTCATCTGTTAACAACACAAATCTTGATGACTGGACTTAAAATATTCTGTCTCAACATGCAGGGAGGCCGATGAAAAGTCTCTTTGGAATCCTGGAATTAGGTCTCTGTTACCCAAAACCTGTGAGCTATGGGGCTTCCAAGAACCCCCCCCCCCCCCCCCCCCAGAATAATACAAACTTTGATGCTAAAGCTCAAGTATTTGAACAACTTATGCATAGATCACCATGATTCTTTGCATGGATATTGAACATCGAGTGTTTCATCAGTTTCTGCAGACTGGTGGCACCACCTGTATTTTTTTTTATATTTTACTATTTTATTTATCTATTTTTGAGACCTTAAAAGATACAGTCATCAGTTAACAGGGCACAAATCCTAACGACTAGACCAAGAGTCTTTTTTCTTGACATGCTGGGAGGTCCATGAAAAGTTTCCATGGAAACCTGAAATTAGGTCTCTGTCACCCATATTGTCCCAGCTATGGGGCTCAGAAGTACTCCACCCCCCCCCCCCCCCCCCAGAATAATTAAAAATTTTATACAAAAGCTCTGGTATCTGGACAACTAGTGCATTGATCGGCATTAATTTTTGCATGCATATGCATCATTTAGTGTTTCATCAGTTTCTGGTGACTTGTGGCGCCACTTGTATTTTTTCCATTTTTTGCTATTTATTTTCTCCATTTTTAGACCTTAAAAGATGCAGTCGTCCCTTAACAGGACTCAAATTGAAACCATTGGTCCTAGAATCTTCAAACTTGACATCCAGGGAGATCTGTAAAAGTCTCCTTGGAAACATAAACTTAGGTCTCTTTTACCCATATTTTCTGAGCTATGGGGCTTATAAGCAAAATTTGATACCAAAGTAGGGCACAAATCATAACCATGGGGCCCAGAATCTTCTTACTTGACATCCTGAGAGTTCCTAAAAAGTTCTCCCCAGAAACCTGAAATTGGAGTTTTGGGGTATGTTTGAGCACCCCAGAAATAATGCAAAATACACACAAATTGCCAGATTCCTCATGAAAGGCTGGTTGGATTGTCATCAAATTTGTTTTATGGGTCTTGATGAACTTAAGCTAATATGCATCAACAATGATGCCATCTATCTTAATTAGTTGTCTGTGCAAGGACATATTATCAACATGTCAGTCGGCTGACCCACGGGTCACTTGTTTTTGTTTCTGTGCAATAACTTTACTTAATTTTATCTGATTTCATTCAAATTTGGATCAGTGATTGCTCTCATGCATACCTTGGTTGGGATTGGTTTTTAGTGTCTATCTGAAAAATATTTCTCATGTTAATCTCATATTTTACATGTCACAGTGCATCTGTTTTAAGTTTTTTAAGTTGTTCCCTCAAGATTTTCTCCACATGTCATAATTTTGGTTGCTAATCAAGCATGAAAGACAACAAGAACCCAAAGTGGGGGACATTAATTCCAAAAATTTGCTTGTTAGTGAACCTGTGAGCTTATGCGATGGTGCGTCGTCGTACGTTGTGCATTGTCTGTACCTTAACGATAGCTGTCTCAAAAATGGCAGAAGCTAGCATCACCAAATTTTTTGCAAATATTCAGTCATCTGAAAAACTATCAGATTTTGTTTATTTTTTTTCGAACAGCATTTTCTTAGATTTTATAGGGAAAAAGCTAAAAAAGCTTTAAAAATCTTCTTCTCCGAAACTGTCCAGCCAAATTGTCCAATATTTCACAGAAATGATCCCTGGAACAATCTCTCAAGTTTGTTTGAATGGTTCCAGTTCAGAGATTTACAGGAGGTTGAACTTAGTCATCTGTCCAAAAAGCACACTTAACTTAAAATCTCAGAAATGGCTAAAGCTATAATCACCAAATTTTATACCAATGTTTGTCACATATGTCATATCTGAAATAGAGGTATTTGTGGCGCCACCTACATTGATGTGTTTTTTACAAGCGGAAACTCTTCTAGCTTAAACACTTTTTAATGATGAAACTGTTAAGCTGATTGGTTTAAACTTTACAAGAATTATTCTATGGTAGGGTTCTGCCAGTTTTATAAGAATAGATTGGATAAATACAGCTTTAAAAAAGCATTGTAACCAATTGAAAAAGGCTTTCTGTGTTTGATAACAGATTTGACAACATGCTGAGTTTCAGCAGCCAAGTCAAGAAGTCACTCAGTACAAACAGGTGGGGGTCCAGACATTACCATGGTACCTGACCTGGCTCTGGCCGGTGTCTAGACAATGTGGAAAAATTATTTGAACTATATCTTTCAACTGTTTCAAAAAACTTGGTTTGCATTTTAAGTGAATCGGGTTTATCATCAAGTCACATGTGAACTGCTGCGCCTTCATTTTTGGTTGACCTCTGACCTTTCCTCACTGCCCAGCGTCCATTTGTGCGTCTGTTTCCACACATAAACCTACATATCTCAGGAACCATTTGACCGATCAGGCTAAAAATTTTGCACAAATGTAGCCCTTTGATAGCTTTATAATATACACTAAAAATGGCGGCACCACCTGCAACCATTTTTTTCACAGCGTCCATCTGTTCATCTGCCTTGGGATAATATCTTTCATATCTCAGCAGTGGTTTGCCTTTTCCACCTGGAATTTTGCAGGTTTATACATACTGGACAGCTTTCTCGATTTTATGACAGGTGGCACCACCTTTTTTCACGTTTACTCTGCAGACATCCAAGCTCATATCTCAGGACCGATTGGGTCAAAATTTTGCTTGTGTATAGATCTCACATAGCTCTTCATCATAGGCAAAACTTGTGGCGCCACCTGCAACCGTTTATGCACGGAGTCCATCTGTTCATCTGCCTTGGGATAAAATCACTCATATCTCAACAGTGCTTTGACTTATCCACCTGAAATTTTGCAGGTTTATACATCCTGGACAGCTTTTATCGATTTTATGACAGGTGGCGCCACTTACATTCACGTTTACTCTGCAGACATCCAAGCTCATATCTCGGCAAACGTTTGACTGATTGGGCCAAAATTATGCTTGTATATAGATCTCACATAGCTTTTCATCATAGGCAAAACTGGCGGGGCCACCTGCATCCACTTATGCACAGGGTCTATCTGTTCATCTGCTTTGGGAAATAAAATCACTCATATACAAGTAGTGAGTTGACTTATCTGCCTAAAATTTTGCAGGTGTATACAACTTGGACAGCTTTCTGGATTTTGAGGTAGGTGGCACAACCTACATACACATTTCGGTTGCAGACACCCATGCTAATATGCAAAACACCTCACTCTACTTCCCCTTGCCACTCAATCCATGCCTCACTTCACCCGTCCCACTCTGATTTCGGCAGATACATGTAGTTGCTTATCGACTACCCGTATTCTAGTAAAATGTCCTAGTCTGAAACTTGCAGGTCCAAAACGTCCATTTTGCTGAAATCATAATGACTAAGGTAAATATGCAGGACTTAAGAGGATCAATATTAAATTTTAAAAATAAACCTCCATTCATACTCCCAAACTTTGCAAAGGTTCACATTAGGCCTGTAGGCCTTGTTTATATTTATTTTGTGGCGATGTGCTTGTGGCAAGTTATTCAAACCCTGGTATGTTTACCTTGAAGACCTGGTCAGTGAAGATGTTTACATTGCGAACTACACGGTAGAATGATTATGAGAAGCAGGGGCATTCAGTTTTTCAATGATACTTGTCTGATTTCCAAGACTAATTAAATCTATATTGCAAGGAAACTGTTCCTGAAGTAAGAAGCAGAAATATGCATGGCTCGAAAGTAGCAGAAGTGGACCCAATGTGACTCCATGCAGAGAGTCCGTATCCCATTTTTTAGCCACCGCAATTTTGAGGCCAGGTTTTCGATGATACTTGTCTGATATCCAAGATTAATTAAATGTATATTGCAAGGAAACTGTTCCTGAAGAAAGAAACAGAAACATGCATGGCTCGTTAGTAGCAGAAGCGGACCCAATGGGACTCCATGCAGAGGGTCCGTATCCCATTTTCAGCCACCGCAACCTTTCTTTTATCTTATTAGACCAATTCTGAGGCCTGATCCCCCCCCTCCCCACCCACCACAACCCCACGTCACCCCACCCCTGTTTCTGAAATTGGGACCTTGAATTAGGTTTTGTCATTAATCCTCCAAGGTTGAACCCTCCATTTCTTAAAGCAAGTGTGTTTTTCAATTTTACTGGCCACACAAATGAGTGAGAGCCTGGGTATAATGAAAGGCCAGACATGCTGAAATTCCTCACTGAAAGCAAGCCTTATTCATATAAACATTAGTCCTTAATCATGTGTTTGAAGTTGAGTGACCACAATGCACGCATTCAGGTCATTGCCAAAGGCAGTTTGGCTGTGTATCAGTTTAACCTCCATGCAGGTCAGTAAAAAAGGAAAAATCACTTAAAATTATATGTACATTAAAAAATTATTTTCATATCGCCTATGTCACTATGGGGATAATAACCTTAACAATGAGGTTTGGCACAGTGCCATAAGCAACGCAGTTTCAGAGAACATTGTGGACAAAGGTGGAGCAAATTTCTTTTATAAGTATTAGATTAAATACCTATTATCACACTTCAAGACTGCCAGGTGCCTAATATCAAAACCACTCTTCTGTTTTTCATGTTTGCCTTAAATATTTCCCTATATGGTTCCTATGTACATGCCAGAAATAAGGTCAGTATTACCTAAGTTAAAGGCCCAAACATAATGCACTTTATAAAAAATCAGGAACCTTAATATACTCACTTAACATAATATTAATAATAATATTGTTGAACCGGGAGACTTCTTTCCAGGATATAACTATATTTGATCAAGATTCATTTGTATACTAGCTTAGAATTAGTTCTGTATTTTGTAAATATTTTAAAATTATTAGCATAAATAAAAAATCGGTACCTTAAATTTGTCCCAAATTTGACCATGGCATGTTTTTTTCCTGTAAGTACATTTAATTTAATTTTTACAACAGGTACACATAAGGATTTAATCTGTAAAAATTATGGAATTTGAAAATAAAAGCTTAAAAACTAGGCCAAAAATGTTAAAGGAATGGTTTTTCAGGCACCGCCTGCATCAGTTTTAATCCCCAGTATCAAAAATTGTTATTTCAATTTTCAAAGATAACTTAGCAATTTTGAGCTTTAGCCGATCAGACATTTCTTTCAAGAAGTTAAAATCACACAATTTTGATAAAATTTCCTTTGTTTATTGGTGCTTTTACTTGTTTAGATAAATAAATATGTTATTATAATGCTTTCCCTTATAGTTGACTTTTTTTTATCAAAACATACGTAAAAAATAAAAAAAAAAAATCCACCTGCACTGATTTCTGAAAAAAAATTGCCTGAGAACCAAACCTTATTTTTTTTTGCCTTAGGTGAGTTTATTGAATTTTGCTCAGAGGCTCTATGGTATTATTACCAAGTTATAAAATACTGAAAATAAGATTTTAGATATAATTATTGTTCTTAGTTTATTTTATTATTACAAATATGTTATTACTTCATTCAGGCATTTCAGATGGCCAGTTCAGTACAATATAGCAAACCAGGTATTTCACAAATTTACCATCATAACATTTGTTATTGCAATTATGTATTATTATGTGTCTTGTATCTTTTCATGGTTGAATACACAAATGTTGATGTAAGAGTTAATTAGTGAAAGTGTCAAGGTAGTCTTTCAAGGATAAATGAATTAATGATTGTCTTTGCACATCAAGATTAGCACACTGGCAGGAAGAATGATCATTAGGATATAATTCACCCAAGAGTGAGAAATGTTCATTTATTTGAATTGTCTGTACCTTCTATATATACGAGTCACCTAGGATAGGGACAGGCAGTTATAGTTACAGTTTGGAGTGAGAGTAAGCATTTAGATAGAGAAGAAATTTTACATGGCTAGGATCATTGTCAGCCAGTGAAGTCATCATTATTTAGTTTGTCATTAAAAGAATAACAGAAACTTCGTACACTAAGAAAAAGGAATAAACCATAGTTACATAATTACCTAGTCTGCTGCTCCTAGAACTCCCAACCAACAATATATCAACGCACAACAAACATAAAATTCCAACCGGTGATAGTATTAATTCGCATTGTCAAGCTCTAGTTCCAGGGAATCCCCCTTCAGGTCACTACAGCCCTGCCTGGGTAAACATATCAGTGATGCAAACACTGGTTAAGCACCCCTGCTGTCACGATGTCATCTCAGTATGGCGCATCTCGATAGGACGTTTTGCTGTTTTCATTGCTCGTTACGACACAGCTCGTTGAGACGCACCGCCCAGTTAACCACAGCGGCGCCCTTTGAGATGTAGCCCGGCGAGACTTAACCCGGGCAGGGTGTGTATCGCCTGTCCATTAGGACGATACAGAGGTTCAATTCAATAGTATAAACGTTTGTTATACTATAATTTAACCATTCTTAACAATTTGTAGATGTATGAAATGTATGAAAAAAGGAAAAAAAAAACTCTTGATACTGATGTTTCCATATGAGTATTACAAAATCTTTTGATAGACATGCATCCTTGACCCGCTATTTCAAACAAGTACGCGCTGTCTTACAATATATCCACGTATGGGGGGAATATTTTAAGTTTTATAAATTAATCACCTAAATATGCCAAACAATCAGAATATAATAGATTTTGCCTAAAACTGACATGCCTGATTATGACAGGATTATATAAGAACTGGACGATTTTCGGGTTTGACGACATCTCGGCTTGACAACGTTTCACATATACGTTTGTGAAGATACAGGTGTGTGATTATTTGATTACTGTTTGTGTACAGATTTAACAGATCTTTGTACTTTAGCTCTGGCAAAAAAAAAGACAAGCTAGGAAAATACACATTAAACTATTTTATACTTTAACACGTATGTCTTTTATTTTCTTGGAGGGGGGGGGTGGTTGCACATATATATTAATGTGTTTCCTCAAATGAAAAATATAACGTGAAAAAAAAAACGGGAGTGAACGTATTTCAATTTATTAACCCTATAAAACCTGACTTATTCTACAAATTTACTACATTTGTACTGATTTACTCAGGATCAGAGGCCCTCTATGGTCTTTGTTAGACCATTTATGAGATTAGTCCTGTAATAACAATGACTTGAAAGGCATGGTGTATTCGCTGCTTGGGCTAATTATGCAGATCCATAAACATGATTGAGAGAGAGAAGGAGAGAGAGAGGCAGACAGACAGAATATGAGTAAAGGAGAAGGAAAAGTTTATAATGAAACAAGAATGTTATATTTTCAGTAAATCATTTTCAAACCTGGATTAAGATAGGAAAAAGTACATTTCTCAAAGATAACCAGAGACTTTAGCTTAATAACAAGTTGATTCTGTGAAATTATTATGGCTAACAGAGACTATTTTCTTTTAATTCCACCTGTATTGCTCATATAACGTCATGGTTACCAATATTAATATATAGCAAGTTAAACATTAATATATATATATACGAATTCAAAAGTTAGAAAAAAAGAAAAACGTGAAAGACATTTTGAGAAACAGTTTAATGTGATTCCCTCATAGTTTTTAAGATAATTGTGAACCAAATAAGGTAAAAATTATTAAAACTAAATTTTGGAATTTCTCCGCAACCGGTACCATTCAGAGCAATTTTTTTTAAAGTTTGGATGGATTATCATTCCTTCATTCTATTAAATTCCATAAACGACAATACCCCTCTTCCGGGGACATTTAAAAAAAAAAACTTTCAAGTCAAACATGATTAAATTATGCAAGTTAATAAATCACAGAGTTCTATTCTATTACGATATTAACAGCGAGTATATTGCGAGGAAATTGCTTGCCCGAGGCTCCTCGTGGTGCATTTGCACAACCATAAGCACTGAACCGCGTCGTACTTGGCACCTTCTTTGAGGGCTAGGCATGAGCAATGAAAAGCCTCTGATTGAGCTGCGTCTCTGCAGGTGTTCTGAAAACACATGCGTATCAATCTGCATCGTACTGGGACGTAATCACCGTCACAGTTGTAAAGTTATTCTCATGTCACTTCCCATCCCCCACCAAGTTGATTGCAATAACTGTTATTGTTTGAACTGTATTTCTTTAATTGCAAAGCTGTTTCCAATCCAATCAACAAATCTGTTCTTTAAATAGTTATTCAAAGGAGTTATCCAGAAGATGCCACGTTGTGGTAATGTAGCATTTTTAAAGAAAGTTTCCTTTAAATAATATTATCAAATTAAAATATAAAAAAAAACCATCAGTTGACATAATTTTATAAAAAAGGTGCAATTTAGAATTGTGAATTCTGAATCAAGTGTTATTTTCAGGTATTATTGTTTTGCAAACTAAAAAAATATATATTTTATAACAAAATGAATACATCTGCGTGCATAATGTGATGTTACCTGACCAGATTACCTATAAATGTTGGTGCAATTTAGAATTGTGAATAAACATGAATATTCAGATATTTGTTATACTGTAAATGTATAGTAATATTTATTAATATGAAAAAAATGAGGATATACTGCAAACATTTGTTCATTATTTCCCTGCCTTATGAGCATGGGAATTAAAGATTTGCTTTGTTTTCTTCTCTCTGGCTTTTTAGCTCCGCTGACTATAAGTTATCTGAGGTATAGTTGTGGTCCTTTGTCTGTCCGTCTGTCCGGCCGTTAACAGGGCACGTTTTGAAACCGTTGGACCTATGGATCCAAAATTTTGCATACTGTTAGATGTCCCCAAAATCTCCTACTGTACCGTAAAAAATTGGGTCACTGGGACTTCGTTCCTTCGAGATATTAAGGAAAAACCTCCATTTTCCATAAAAAAGCCATTGTTACACTTCAAGGCTGCCTTATTTCAAAACCACTGATCTGTTATTGATCATATTTAGTATTCATATTCTTCCATAAATTTTCTATGAACGTACCAAAAATTAGGTCAGTATTGCATATTGTTTTGAAGTTATGGGCCAAAATATAATGCAATTTTTAAAAAATTCGGAAATATATTTACCCACTTAACATGAGAATTGCTGAAGCTGGCGACTTTTTTTTCAGGAATATAACTTTATTAAAAAAAGATTAAATTGTTTACCCAAAATTAGATCTGAATTTAGCAAAATTTTCAAGTTATTAACATAAATAAAAATCAATCCCTAAATTTTGTCCAACTTTGGCAACGGCACTTTTTTTCCTGTAAGGAAAGTTGATTTAATTTACACAGCATATATACAAAAGGATTAAATCTTTTAAAATCTGAAATTTCAAAGGAATTGATTGAAGAGTGTAGCTTTTATTTAAGTTTTCATACACCATTTCAAGTGTTGTTTACATCTTGTCCATCCAGTAGTACCGCCTTCACTTGTGTTATGTAACCTACCCCAGGCAGCTTGCCTTGGCTCAGCTTGGCCACTACTAGCAGGCTTCCCCTCTGCACTCCCCCCCCCCCCCCCCCCCAGATGGTACATGAACTGGATGACTGTAATAATTTGTATTTTATTCATTGTTATTCTTGGCTATGCTACATTTTAGATTATGTATTGTACCACCAGGGTTATAATGATTAAAGTGCACATTTAATTGTGTCCACAAAGTGGTGCATTGCTATGAAAGTGTGGATATTCATCAGATAAGTAATTCCTTACTTCAGAAGAGTAACAACTTCACCAGGTGTGAAATTGACTATTAATTCCAGTATTAAATTATAGCTGAGATAGTAATTAGCACGATGATATTGTTTGTCCCTCATTCAGCCAACTGTGTATACTTTATTTGAAAAGATGTTTTCACTTTATCAAATTTACTGAATCATTTATTTTATTTCGGTAAATAATATTAAGCATGTACTGAAAACTCCAATGTGCAAAACTTTTCAATAGTGTTTCAAGGGATAATCTTGAAGAGGCCATGTTGTGGCATTATTTTCTTTTAAATTCAGTTTAAACATTTGTGATTTAAAAAATAATAAAATATATGTGTATGCACAATATGACCCAATATGAGCTACACTCTGGATATATGATGATTGCAACTTAGAATTCTGATATTTTAACTTATATTTTCAGTTTTTTTATTACAAATTTATAAAACTTGTAAATAAAAAAAATAATCAGATAAAACCTATTAATGGAAAAAGTGGAAATGCTAATAAAATAGGCTTATATAAACTTAAATGCATTATTTCTTGAAGGTGAAATAAAGGTATTAGTCCATTCTGTCCACATGCCTGTCCATCTTTAAATTTTCATATGCATCACAGTATCTCAAAACTTTTACTGTTTTTCTTCATATAAGTCTTGTCAGAGTATACGTTTTGCAATCATATATTTAGAACTTTACTATAACCAAGTAGGAGGGCCCCTTTCCTCTTAGCTTCTCATATGCTTATATATATGAAAAACATCACAATAGAATATTTTGCATATTTTGCATTTGCAAAAATTTCAAACTTCAGCTGAGCGTTGAGACCCATGGGTCCTTTGTTTAAAATATTAAATAATTATGAATTTTCCCCCATAAGCACTGTTGAATTAAATTTCATATCCTGTATGTATATGCAAGGATGTTGTAACTCCAACCATCTATATATACCCAGAGGTACAGAGGTGTTGTAACTCCCATCAGTATCTCCCCATCCCTGTATACATTTTATAGAATAGAAAAAAATGGTATAATAAAATAAGAATCTAATTGGACAAATGTGTAAACTGCTGTACTATCAACAGGTTATCAAAAAGCCAACCAATGATCATGGTAAAAGTATAGATCTTATATAACTGTTAACATAATACATTTTCAACATTAGGAAACACATTGTCAGATCACAAATATTATTTGCAAAAATTCTCCAATCCTATCAGCCAACCATGGCCTATATTATGTCTTCTTCTCAGACTTCTTGATATTATTTTAGACATTTACCTTCAAGGTCAACTTCAGCTGAGCACAGTGACCTGTACTAGGTCCCTTGTTTACCCTTAATAATTGTTTCCTTCTCCAAGCTACAGCAGTGAAATAATTTTCAGAAATAACTTCAAGATTGTCATTGGTTTGACAGAAGTATTGTCAGTTTTGTCTCTCATTGTTAATCTTCTTGCAGAACAACGCAAAAGAACATAGATGGATCCTTGTATGCTGCCTCCACCATGTTTGGATCTGTTCATTAAGAAAGAAAATGATGATGACAACTCACAGTATGGTTCAGATGTCAGAGTCCAGGACAGCGGATCCATCCAGGACACATCATGTGACCACCACATTGGAGAATCAGATGTACATAAGTTAATACCAAAATGTCAGTGATCTTTTTTTGAAATAAACAAGATACTAAGGTTACCAGTATGAGCAGTGAGCATGAAGTCGAAAATCTCATTCACTACATAAAGAATGATATTCCTGATGAGGAAACAGTTGTCCCCAAAGAAGTACAGAATAACTTACAAACAGAGGAAACACAAAGTTCTTCTGCATACATGAATAATATAATAAGTGATGCACCTCCAAGTAGTTCAGCAAATGCTAATCAGATTACAGTTCATGTGTCAACCGTTGTGCCAGAGTGGGACAATTTTGATCTTAGTAAAGTAAATAGGACAGAACCATGTAGTAGTCTAAATGCACACATCAAGACACGTACAAGAGAAAAAACATTTAAATGTGAGGAGTGCTGTAAATGTTTCTCTCAGCATTATAACCTGAAGGTTCACATGAGGACACATACTGGGGAAAAACCATATAAATGTGGTCATTGTGATAAATCTTTCTCTATGCGGAGTACCCTTAGGAAACACATCAGGACACACACTGGAGAAAAACCATTTCACTGTGAGCAGTGTGGTAAATCATTCTCTCAACAGTGTAACTTGAAAACTCACATCAGGACACACACTGGAGAAAAACCATTTAAATGTGGCCAATGTGGTAAAACGTTCTCTCAGCAGAATATCCTGAAGACTCATATCACGACACACTCTGCAGTAAAACTATTTCACTGTGAGCAATGTGGCCAGTCATTCACTCAACAGTATAACCTGAAGACTCACATCAGGACACACACTTAAGAAAAAACATTAAATGTGCACAGTGTGGTAAAACGTTCTCTCAACAGAATATCCTGAAGACTCATATCATGACACACTTTGGAGAAAAAACTTTCAAATATGAGCAGTGTGGTAAATCATTCACTCAACAGTCCAGCCTGACTACACACAACAGGACACACACTGGTGAAAAACCATTCAAATGTGTGGGGTGATAAATCTTTCTCGTAGCAGAGTAACTCGTAGGCTCATATGACGCACCTCCAAGTAGTTCAGTAAATGCTTATAAGATCACAATTCCTGTGTCATCTGTTGTGCCTGAGGGTTGGATTGTTGATTCAAGCAAAGTAATGAAAACAACAATTTAATGGTCAAAATTGACATACAAGAAATAAACATTAAAGTTAGAACAAAATGGTTTGTGTTTCTGCTTCCGGCTATCTCTGAAAGGTCACACCATGACACATACTGAAGGAAATATATTTGAATGTGAACAGTGTGATAAATCTTTCTCTATTCAGAGTAAACAGAAGACCCATATTAGGATGCATACTGGATAAAAAGCATTTTAACGTGAGCACTGCGGTAAATGTCTCTGTTTGCAAAGTACCCTGTGTGGACATCTGGACTCCTACTGGAGAAAAATCATTTTCATGTGAGTAATGTGACAAATCTTTATTTCAATAGTATAACCTGAAGAGATACTTCTGGAACATACTGGAGAAAAAAAAATTAAATGTGGAGAGTATTGCAAATCATACTCTAACCAGAGTTACCTGAAGACCCACATGAGGAAACAAACTGGAGAGAAAACATTTAAATGGTTTAGTGTGGTAAACCTTTCTCCAAGCAGAGTAATATTAAGACTCACATCGTGACACACACTGGAGAACATTACCGTTTGGTGAAACTTTCACTCAACATTATAGCCTGGAGATATAGTACACATCAGGACACATACTGGTGAAAAATTATTTAAATGTTTACAGTGTAATAAATCTTTCTCTGACCAAAATAAACTAAAGACTCACATCATTACACACAATGGAGAAAAACCATTTAAATTTGAGGAGTTGTTGCAAATCTGTCACTCAAATGTGTAGCCTGAAGACACACATCAGGACACATACTTGAGGAAAACCATTTCACTCTTGGCAGAGTGGCAAATGTTTCACTCATCGGTGTATCTTGAAGACACACAAAAAGATTTATAAAGGTGAAAAAATCATTTAAATGTGAACAGTGTGGTAAATCTTGCACTGTGCATGATAATGTGAAGATTAACATCAGGACACATAACTGTAAAAAATCATTAAAATGTCAACAGTGTGGTAAATCTTTCCCTAAGCAGAGTAGGACCTGTATTAGAACATATACTGGAGAAAAAAAATTAAATTTCTAAAGTGTATTAAACATGTCATTAAGTACCAATTCAAAATAGCAAAGAATATATTTTCACAATTTACATGGTAATTGTTGAAACTGGATTTTGCTTTAGCTTAGCTGAGAAAAAGTCATGTATAGTGTCATCGCTATAGTGTTTCTTTGTCTGTCGTCTGGCAGATTGTCTGTTAACAGGGCACGTTTTGAAACTGTTTAACCTATTAATCCAAAATTCAACATACAGTCCAAGGAACAAGGAATTTTAATGGAGACTATTCATGCTACGATTGCACATGATTCCAACATCCTTCATCGAGATCATACCATAACGGTACAGCAGGTAGCAGAGGGAATAGCTATGCTGAAAACAGGGAAATCAGATGGATTAAATAATTTATATTCTGACAATATCATATATAGTTCTAACCGATGTAACGTTCTACTTTCTTTAATGTATACTGCAATGTTATCCCATGGATATTTCCCACGATGTATAAATAACTCAGTTATTGTGCCTATCCCCAAGGACAGAAATGGAAACCTGAACGACAGCGAAAATTACCGTGGTATAGCACTTAGTAGCTCAATCGGTAAGCTCTTTGAGATCATCATATCTCAGGTATACAATAATTGTTTTCGCTCATCAGAATTACAGTTTGCTTTTAAAGAGAATCACTCCACGACAATGTGTGCTACAGTTTTAAAGGAAATTAAAGCAGGGATATCACTATATAGAATCAAGATTCAATTGTATACAAAAAATTAGATATTAATTTTGTATTTTTTTTTTAAATATTAGTACCTTAAAATTTTCCAAAGGTTGAGAAATGGTACTTTTGTTTCCTGTAAGTACTTTTTCCTTAATTTTCATAGCATGTACTTTTACATTTTTAATCTGTTTAAATATGAATTTCGAAATAGAAACTCAAACCTTAGGCTAGTTGTTGATGTGTATTTTTTTTTTTTGGGGGGGGGGGGGGGCTGGCTCTGTGTATTCACTTGCATTGTCAAGATGCTGGCAGCCAAATTTTGGTCAAGGGAGGTCAGCTATGCCAGGGTGTCCCATTTTTAGCGCTATAGCAATCACCCTTTGTCCGTCCGTCCATCCAGCCGTCTGTCTGTTAACAGGGAACAAATCGTAACCGCTGGACCTTGAATCTTCTAACTTGACAGGGAGGTCCATGAAAATTCTCCTTGAAAACCTGGAATAAGGTCTTTGTTACTCATATTCTTTGAGCTATGGGGCTCAGAAGTACCACCCAGAATAATTGAAAATTTGATACAAAAGCTCAAGAATCTGAACAACTAATGCATTGATCACCATAATTCTTTGCATATATATTGATCATGGAGTGTTTCATCAGTTTCTGCAGATTGGTGGCCGTACCTGTATTTTTTTTTATTTTTTACAATTTTTTTCTCTATTTTTGAGACCTTAAAAGATGAGGTCATCTGTTAACAGGGCAAAAATCATAACAACTGGACCTAGAATCTTCTCTCTTGATATGCTGGGAGATCCATGAAAAGTCTCCTTGGAAACCTAAAATTAGGTCTCTTTTACCCATATTCTTCGAGCTACGGGGCTCCGAAGTACCCCCCAGAATAATGGAAAATTTGATACAAAATCTCCAGTATCTGAACAACTAATGCATTGATAACCATGATTTTTTACATGGCTATTAGTCATGGAATGTTTCATCACCTTCTGCAGACTGGTGGCGCCACCTGTAGTTTTTTCGATTTTTACAAATTTTTTTCTCTATTTTTGAGACCTCTTAAGATGCGGTCATCAGTTAACAGGGCACATATCCTAAGGACTGGACCTAGAATCTTCTCTCTTGACATGCAGGGAGGCCCGTGGAAAGTCTCCGTGAAAACGTGGAATAAGGTCTCTGTTATCAATTTTCTTTGAGCTATCGGGCTCTGAAATACACCCCCCCCCCCCTCCCCGAATAATGGAAAATTTCATACAAAAGCTCAGGTATCTGAACATGATTTTTTTTGCACGGACATTGGTCATGGAATGTTTCATCAGTTTCTGCAGCCTGGTGGCGCCACCTGAATTTTTCCCCCCAATTTTTCCAAAGTTTTTTCTCAATTTTTGAGACCTTCAAAGATCTGGTCGTCATTTAACAGGGCAGGGAGGTCAATAAAAAACATATCCTTGGAAACCTGAAATTAGGTCTCTGTAACCAATATACCCTGATCTATGGGGCTTATAAGCACCCCTTGCATAATTGAAAATATGATACTAAAGCAGGGCACAAATTATATCCATTGGACTTAGAATCTTCTAACTTAAAATCCAGGGAGGTCCATGAAAAGTCTCCTTGGAAACATGAAATTTGGTCTCTGTTTAGAATAAGGCGTATAAGCACACTCCAGAATATTTGTAAGTTCTCCCCTCAAAACCTGAAATTGGGTCACTGTGACCTATATTCTCAGAGTTTTGGGGTATGGTTGAGCATCCTAGAAGTAATGAAAAATACGCACAAATTGCCAGCCCAGCAGGCAAAATACATTGAAACAACGTTGAAACAACGTTTGCCTTCGACGTCGAATCTACGTTGAAAACTGATTGGATTTGCAAAACGAATCGACGTCGAAACGACAACGTCGAAACAACGTCAGGTAAAGACGTCGAAACAACGTCCATAATTGGTTGTGTTTATGGGTTGAATCGACGTCGAAATAACAACGTCGAATCAACGTCGTGTAAAGACATCAAAGCAACGTCTATTTTTAGTTGTGTTTATTGGTTGAATCGACGTCGA
Source organism: Sipunculus nudus (assembly GCA_026874595.1). Taxonomy (NCBI): domain Eukaryota; kingdom Metazoa; phylum Annelida; class Sipuncula; order Golfingiida; family Sipunculidae; genus Sipunculus; species Sipunculus nudus. Next base: position 80,482,338 of record CM049312.1, on the reverse strand, counting down.
AATAACAACGTTTAAGGATGTCTAGGATAAGATGACAGGCTTTAACATATATTTTTGTATTATAATTTACAGTGGAAAAGGTAAAACCTTTATTTCACAATTAAAGTTTGGTGTTTGTTCGTCTTATGCATAACCTTAACTCCTCCAAAAAGGTTTTACGTTTTCATTGCCACTGTAAATTATAAATCAAATATATTGAAACCTGTCATGTTATCCCAGACATCCTTAATGGACGTAAAAATTAAGAACGTTGATAACTGACCATTTTGTTTAACCGGCGTAAATAATGCTAGGAGAATTGATTATATCAAATGTTATACCCTCGCAAATATTATATATATAAAGTGTTACAACCAAGTAACCAAAATAATCGCCCAATTTCTCTGTTATTACGATATTTCCAATATTATATTCTTGTGTGTCAATGATGACAGTTGTACGTATAAGTTGAAAATAGCTTACAACAATAAAACCATTTGTATGCCCCAATATATATAAATATATATATATATATATATATATATATATATATATATATATATATATGACTTAAACACGGTTCATTTGCATCTATATGTCATACACTCAATCATCATGAAATAAAATAATTGACGCCATTTTAGGTGAAATACGAAATTTAATCAGTAAAGTATAAAATACATAGGTTTATGTCATTGTTCGCATTAACGATGAAAAAAATGCTTTCTAATGTCATTACATAAGTTTAATGGGGTTGATCGAATAGAAGGTAAAATAACTGAAACTTTTTCTATTCTTACTACCTAAGTTTAATGGAGGTGATCGAATCAAGAATAAAATAACAGAAATACTTTCTACTCTCCCAACCTGAAACATATTCTTGTGTCCTTATGGTTAGTTTTAACATATTAACTGTTCAACTATTTTAACATACGCGCACTAGCTTCTGACTTAAAATAAACAATGGCATATCTAAATAAAAATAAACCTCTCCACAGGCTTGTTGCAATAACCAGTAAAGTCCGAAAGCTATAACCTCTGCCATATTTCTAACTACGTTACACTACACGACATCTTGAAGATGGTGACATATTTCGAAACTTCCAGATCATAAATCTATGCGCACATGATATCATTAAAGGACTCACATGAACAAAAGTACCATGGCCAAAACTGGGTGAAATCTACGTTGATATTTTTTGACTGCAACTAATAACCTGTGACCGCACGAAAATAATGGGGCAAACATAAGAATCGTGCGGGCTAATTTATTTTGAAAATTTACATGTGGAGGATACTAATATATTTTCATTTCTTTGTAATGTCCCCATGAAAAAACACAAATCTTAGTCCATTTTCCCTGTTTATGCCATTAGGAATGAGTTGACTGAATTGTAGCGAAACACCACTTAGAAATATTCCTGAGGACTGGTGCTCATTCTAAAGAATCCATGAAAAAACGGGAGTATGCCATAAAACGATTATGTTTGTGTTTGGCCATAGTAGTTTTGAATATTCCCACCTTATTTTAAATGCTCCGGGATAAATGTTTAGAGCTTAGGTAAACAGGGGTCAGCTAAGCTTAATATTAAATGTGTAAGACATAAGGGGAATTTGGTAATGAATGTACATAATATTACATATTACAAATTGAAATAAAATGCACAAATTAATAAAAAAAAAACTAATTTCGGAAGTCACGTAAACATATATTTGATGAGGGTCAGCCTTGTAAAGCTTATATGACTTACAGTCAACCACAATAATCAATTATTTTGTAAAAAAAAAAAAAACAAGGCCATGTCATATTTTCAATATTCTTCTTATATTCTTCATACTTGCTTGTGACGAGAGTTCATGCCAGCATGGGCATGTCGTTTGATGATGTACCTACTCAAAATACTTTCACCCTCTCCACCTTTTCTGTTAGGGGTCATATTTTAGGCATGATGTCACGGCCGCCACTATGTCAGTCTCGGTAGACTTACGATTCCTCATCACACTGGCTGCAATCAGGAGCGAAAAAGAGACTTGAGGCAGCGAATGCAAATTATCACATGCAGGAACTGTACGTCAGTGTGTACAACAGAAAAATGTGTTTGTCTGTATTTACTAGGTCGATACACCAATGGTAGCATAAGTAGGTACGTGTAACTCGAATAATGTGACACAAACTGTTATGTGCTTTATATCAATATGAAAATATACATTTCATTTAGGTGCCCATCAAAACACGTTTATGACAAATAATGCAGGTATTAATAGAAATTTTTTTTCTAGATAATTGTCTGTTTTAGTCTTATCTGTAGAGAAAGACATGACTATCACAAACAAATCTTTCAGATTATCAGATAAATACAAGATAAAGTGGACGCATCTGAGATGCAAACAGTGCCACTTTATCTACGAAGCCATCGGCTGGAGGATACGATACACAAAAGCCCAGGATCACCAGGGCCGTACGTGCTGCCGTGTGCATATATAGATCCATACACGCCATACTTCACCAGCGTCCACCAGGGAACAACATGGTCCTATATAACATTCAACATTGATGAAATGAAAGAGACTTACTTTCTTAACTACTTGGCCACTAGTCTAGAGACATGCTGATCTCACACAGAATCTGTCAGGAGCTGGTAAACAAAACGGAAACCAGTTCTGAATTTGGGTTAAGGAGCAGGAGTCAACATTCGGTTCCCCAAAAGATTCAACCAAGAATACATATCTGAGGATGAACAAAGGCCTCCGTATATTAGAGAATGTCTTTCACTTTTACAAAACAAGTGTTTTAAGGAGATGAAGAGTCCGGCCCGAGCAGCACAGTGAAGGAAGAAAGTCCAGCACCACGATGAAACTAAGACCTCTATATATTCTTCAGCTCCTTCAAAGCAGTATATAGAACTTGCAAACCAAGTGCCACTCCCTCTTCCATACAAACTGCATGCGGTAATTAAAGTGAAGACTGTTACCAATGAGTGAAATTTCAACACTTTCATAAACTCATATATAGACTTTCCACAGTCACTGCACAGAAACTGGATCAGATCCATTAGTAACCTACCATCGATACGCTTGCCCCTGTCCCATATAACAGGAGGTTCTGAAAGCTACCCAGGGCATTGTGATCTGCAATTTAACGTAACATTATCTGCAGTATCTTGGAGATAGAGGTCATGCCACAAGATGTCAAAGATACCACAATTATTCCCTGCACTATTTTTAATATCAGGCAGCTAATCGGAGAGGGGCATATCATGTTGTCTATTTCTGAGAAGATTTTGGCATGCATCACAGAAACAGGGATTACAAGAGCTCAGCTTTGCTGCATAGGACCCCATCTGTATAGAGAATCCTTAGGCAATATCTATATCTTGAACTCGGGTAAGGCAAACGAAAGCAAGAGGACCAAGAAATGAACCATGTTTTGCAGTATCGTCATATTTGAAATGGCCCCAAATTTTAGATTAATTAAAAAGGGCCAGCAATAAAGCATATTGGAAGCACCTAAGAGGAAATTTCCCGAAGTAGGAAAACTCGTAGAATCGAGAGGATTCCCAAAGCCAAAAAAAGTTTTCGACGCAGAAAAAAAACAAGGCTACTGACCCACAACATATAATTATGGCGCTCATAGACGTGAACACCGGACTTGATAGACTACCTAGATACCAGTGATGTGTGATTGGATATCAAACAAATAAAAAAATTATTACAAGGAGTATAAGGGCAAAGGGTACCTACAGAAGTAGAATAATCAACGATTTTGCCATTCTTTAACAGTTATATTCAAATCTTACATATACATGTATATATAAGCAACATGTTCCAGCATGTTCAATAGAGCCTGTTCTTATTAGACTGGAGCTCGATTTGGCCTAGATTTCGAGACCTAACCTCGTATACAGGTCAGAGTTCAGGACCGACGAGTTCAATTCCGTCATTTACACCATATGGCAAAATTACTTGTTATCCCGGGGTATCTCTGTACTTCCTCCGTTAACTTTTACTGTCTTAGAAATGTCTCAAGATTTAAAATTGCATCAATGGCCATCTTTGATGTCATATTTGATTTTTAGGTTACATGATTACCAAATAAAATTTTTTTGTCTTATTGCCTTTATTTGCACACCTTAAAACTAGACATCAAACTCTCGTCCATGATTTAAAGTAACTGCTCTAACCGTATTAGAGTAATATTATTCGGCGGCCATTCTGAATATCTCGGATGTAAAGGTTAGCAGCTGATTCAGGCTTTAATTATTCTTAAACCACTGGACAACTTGTTAACCCTTAAATACTAGTTATCGTAACCAAAATTATGGCAATAATTTAAGGAAGGACCGTAAATGGAGTAATCAGTAGCAATTTGAGCCATCTATGATTTACCAGTCACATGACTACACAACGATGCGTACTTTAGTTTCATTGGTTTTACAAAAAGGGAAAAATAGTACATACCAAAATTACAGCTTTATAGTGAAAAATAAATGATTTATTGCCATTTTAAGGACTTGGCGGCCATTTTGGACGCTATATTGGTTTTGCCACTTTTATAAATACGGAAAAATGTTTTTATTAGTTCCATTGGATTTCTGGATCCCAAATACCTGGTAGGAGATACTAAAATTTACAATTCTATGATGTAAAATAAATGATTTATGGCTATTTTTTAGGATCTAGGGGCCACTTTGGAAGCCATCTTGGATTTTTTAAGTGACATAAATATGTAAGGATGCCTTTGTTGTTTCCAATGGTTTCTGGACCCCAGGACCTAGCGGTAGATACAAAAATTACAACTCTATGATGAATACTAAATAATTCATGGCCATCAGAGGGACTTGGCGGCAGTCTTGGACACCACCTAAAATATAACAACTTTCTCGGTGTCCAAATTTGTTAAACTCTTGATATATTGTAAATCTGGTCCTATATTTTAAAAAAAAACACCATAAACCAATTTCTTGCAATTTGTTGCATGGGGTTTACTCATATTTTGACCAGTCTAGAATGACTTCGGGTTTAACTGCAGTGCTGCAACAGTTAGGTCGCCAATTTGGCATTGTGCCAAATGTACTGTTAGATGTCAACAAGAAGTGACCATTTTTCTTATCATTTATGAGTATTGGTCGAGATTTTCTTACAGTCGGTTAAGGTTAATAAATATATCATGACCTTTCCAGGCCCAGCAGTTTCAATTTATTCGAATATTTAACACGAGTGCACAAATCATTTTAAGAATTTGTATGCATGGTGTTAATGATAACTATAAATATTATACCAAGTTCTGGTGAAGATGTTAGGCAGTCCTACTTGTCTTCCTCTCTCTTTTTTGGCCTGGCGTTATTTTGATATATTCCAATCATGTAAAAGTCCTGTTTGATATTAATACATGTTGTTGCTATGCTATTTCGTTTTTATGCATTGTTTTCATTATTTGCAATATAAGGAACGTTTTGCAGTTCCACTTTCGCACGGATTGGTATAAAATCATAATGAAAAATGCCTTTACGTTCATGTGACAGGCGGACAATCGCTATTTCGACCCCTGCTAACAGTTACGATTTGTGCCCTTTGAATGAACAGCAGGACGTGAGGACCACCGGACACACGACGGACAAAGAACCATTGCTGTAGCTCAGATGACTGAAAGTCATCAGAGCTAAAAACAATCGGAATATTGCCATACTAAAGGCTCAACTTATGCACCAAAGTATTTTAACAGAACTGAACAAAATAATCTCGTTGTGCCTTAACTTAATATTTAATATTATCTTTATCCTACCCATGCAGTCTCAGGTATGCAAAAATAAAAATTGTTACCAATACACATATATACTCATGATATTCATGAAAATTTATAATGATTATGTGAAAACAACAATCATAAATAATATATACATATGGAAACAAACATATACAAACATAATGAATAAAGAGCATCTTTATCTATCTTTCTGTACACACATACACGTGTTTTTATGTTTTTACATAATATAATTTCAATAACATATATATATATATATATATATATATATATATATATATATATATATGTCACATTCCTGAACAATAGACCTGTGGATCACGGCGCTCAGCTGAAATTGATTTTGAGAATATTTATTATAACATTCACACCAAACCCCAATCGGGAATCTGACCGTTCAAAACCTTGATCAGGATCCTGATTCAGACTGTAATTTGACGTAAAACTGAACAACGCCTTCTACCCTGTGACTTGACCTTTGACCTCATGGCCCCAAAGAAGGGTTCTTACTTTATCGGTGAGCCTTATATGAATCAAGTTTGAAACCAATATGTCAATCCATCCAGAAACAAATATGCTAACAGATGGCCGCTGTGACCTTGACTGTGACCTTGTGACCTCAATATCATATATCCCCTATTGGCAGGTCAGCTAAATGTAAAAGATGGAAGGTTTGAGATGAAAAGTTTGGCTTAACTGCATCCACTATCTTCCTAAATCAGTGGGGTGGGTAACCTTGACCTTTGACCTCATGACCCCAAAATCGATAGAATTCTAGCGATAAAGGTGGGCCATATGTAAGTGAAGTGTGAAGTCCATATGTCAATCCAAACTGGAATTATCATCAAGAAATAAATATGACGGACAAACAGAAAGTCAAAACAGAAGGATAGGCGGACAGACAAGGTGATTACCACAGGGCATCCCATTACTCAAGTGGGGCCCTAACAACACACAAGGTTTAAGGACACTAAATTAAACCACAGTTGCAAATCTTATATTATCAGTATCATTTGGCTGTCTCAATATAAAGGGAAAAAACTCGTAAAAAAACAGAACAAAATACAGGTGGCGCCATCCGTCTTCAGGAACTGAAGAAACTTGTCACAGTCAATAAACACACCAGGTTTCAGGAGACCAGATGAATCCGCAGTCGAGAAACGGACTCAATGGCTGTCATTTCATTGTCTCAAAACAGGGGGATAAAAATCGTAAAAATTAGAAAAAAATGCAAGTGGCGACACTAATTTTCCGAAACTGACATCCCCAGTCATGGTCAACATTCAAGCCAATATTCAGAGCTATACATGCATTAATTGACAAAATACTGGAGGTTTTGTATCAAATTTTTAATTATTCCGGGGGTACTTACAAGCCTCATAACTCGAAGGATACATGTCATAGTGACCTAATTTCAGGTTTCCAAGGAGAGTTTGTATGGATCTCGCTGGATTTACTTCAGTTGCAGGTTTCTAGGTCCAATGGTGTTAAAACACTCCAGTCTAAAAGACAGACAGACAGACGGGCGGGAGACGGACGCTGACCGATCACGACAGCCCAGTTGACTTACAGTCAGACGAGCTAAAAAGACTTTATAGCTTTAACAATTCTAATATTAAGTGAATAAATTTTTTCTGATTTTTTTTTTAGAAAAAAAATTAAAAAGTGCATTATGTTCGGGCCCATAACTTCAAACAGTTACAAAATACTGACATAATTCCTGGGATGTACATAGGAAATATATAGAGGAATGGCTATGTTAAATATGATCAATATCATATCATTGGTTTTGATATTATGTGGTATTGAAGTGTAACAATGGGTTTTATATGGGAAATTGAGGTTTTCCTTAATATCTCGGAGGAACGATGACCTACTGACCCAACTATCGGTATGGTAGGAGATTTTGGGGACATCTAACTGTATACCGAATTTCGGATTCGTACGTCTTACGGGTTCAAAACGTGCCCTGTTAACGGACGTCCGGACGGCACGCCGAACGGACGACGGACAAAGGACCATGACTATAGCTCAGATGACTAATAGTCAGCTGAGCTAAAAATCGGTCTTATCATAGATCTTATAATCCTGACTTTCCCCCCTAATACATTGTTAGTTCTCTTTATCAAAATTTTCTTTCAGAGGTGATATTTGCCTTTCAGCCCACATATTCATATATTTTACTAAAATTTTAAGTATATTATACTCACCAGTCTTCCTATTTCACGCCAAGCTGAGACTGGAACACTGGATATACTGCCCATATCAAGGAGAAATCAAGTTTCACATGAACTTTCCCTCCACTGTTTCTCGCCCTGGGGCAGGGTGAGGGACCGAAAACGGGTGATGTTGATGGGACACAGATCAGCCAAAGTGACAGCTCCAATATCACACACCCTGTACAACACTGATGTTCGTAAAACTAGACGGCACAGATGTGTAGAAGCTGATGAGATGAATGTTTCAGTGACAGGTGGAAGACACCGCCAGTACAGCATGGTGTGGGGTGCGGACCACTAACCAAAACTGGTTTGCAAGTGCACCATGCAGCTTCCCTTGTGTACGCATCATATCATCAAAACAAAAATATTGAAAAAATTTCTTACCATGCGCTATTAATATCTATATATGACTGCATAAATCTATAAATATAAATGCAAATTAAATGCATTATGATGTACTACTTTAGTTTTTTTTATATTGATTTTTCTGTTAATATGTTTCTGTTTGTCTGTAAATATGCATTATTTTACAAAATAACTATTCCATATATTAATCACTACTAAAGATATGAATATAAATTGAGCGATGGTTCAAAATACACGCTTTAGATTAGTTACTGTAATACAAAATAAAACTATGCGAATAAAATTACATTTTAGGTATTCTATAGACTCTCACAATTGGGTATTATATATATATATATATATATATATATATATATATATATATAAATTATATTGCGTTGTCGCTAGTCTCTAATACCCAATTATGCTTGCCGGTTAAACCATTCCTTGAACTATTTCTGTGTGTGTGTGTATATATATATATATATAAATATATATCTATTTATTTATATTATCTTTATATATTATATGTATAAACACACATATATATATAGAGAGAGAGAGATAGAGAGAGAGAGAGAGAGAAAGAGAGAGAGAGAGAGAGAGAGAGAGAGAGAAATATCTGCACTGGGTACTCAAAACAATATATATATAAATGTCAGGTTGAACTTAATCCTATTTAATCCTATAGTATGCATGCAACTGTATATGCCAAGGAGCAGTAGAAATTAAGGTCGCTTAATTTATAAAACACAAAGGTGTTAAAATAAAATAAATAATAATAGTAATAAAAATATAAATAGCCCAAGTCCACCATTAGAAATGTAGATGAATATCCTGAATTTTAATTTACACTATAAAATATGACAACTTGATAAAATATGAAGCATTATCTTGCATGTATAGATGCGGCACTTCTGTGCATATGTATACATGTATATCCACCTTAAATGTTGGAAAAGTTGATCGGAGTCACCGTCATGATTGAGGTCATTATTAGAAATACTTATAAGTATTTTTTATATCGATATGTTAGTATTTGACGGATATATGTAAGAAATTTAATGTTACTTTTTAATATTTTATGAAATGCTTTTGATCGCCGTCAGATTTGACAGTATATATAAGGCACCAAGAGGAAGAAGAAAAATAACCAGACAGGAACTGGACAGTTGTTACATGCGTATGCATGCATATCATATTATTCTGAGGACGCTGATGCCCCATGGTGATCTATTTTCCTATCCCTGGGGTTTATTCAAAATTAATGGTGCGTGTACGGATTTTATGTCTTTACCTTAAATAAAATTTGCAGGATAAAGCTTTAATTTTCACCTGCGGCCTGCCACACTGGATTCCCCCACCTCACCCTTTTCCTGAAATACATTTTATTTCTTCTGTGTGATGCAGAGGCCAAAGAATGAATATGAAAGAGTCGGTATTAAATGAATAATTTGATTAATCCGCATAATTATATAATTAGATTATTTCAATATAATTGTCTATATATATATATATATTTATATATTTATATATACATATAAAATTTCATGCATGAAATTTCAGACACTATATATATAAACTGTGGTTGGCATCATTTTGGCGGGGTAACATTTTCGGGATTTTCAAGTTTTCATTTTTTGCATGGGTTCCATTTTCGCGATAACACAATAGCAAATACCTATAGACAGAATATAACCTTTGTCATGTGAATTAATTATACCAAATGTCAATGAATTGGAAAGATCTGATATTCACTTTTCAACTTTGCCTTCGACGATGGGACCTTTTGTTCACGATGGTTTTATTTTCGCGATAACTCCCCTTCCGCGAATATCGCGAATTTGAATCTCTCGCGAACAGAAAGCCTACCATGGTACACACACACACACACACACACACACACACATATATATATATATATATAGAGAGAGAGAGAGAGAGAGAGAGAGAGAGAGAGAGATGGATGAATAGCCATGCTGGTTCGTTGTACGAAGAAATGGAACATGAATACACAGAAAAGTCGGTTCCCATCGGCAGTGAACCGACTTTTCTGTGTATCCATGTTCCATTTATAAATATATATATATATATATATATATATATATATATATATATATATATATATATATATATATATACATGTGCACGATAGTTTACGAATAACAGTGTAAATGTTATTTTCAAACTTTTTAACAGCGTTTAGCGTATTATCATAGTTGCACCAAGATATATATTTAGATATGAAAGATATCATTTTAAAGAGATCGAATGATTTCCAGGAGGTTATTTCCAAATTTGCAAGAATATACTGCCAGGTGAACTTTTGTTACTAAATCAAATAGGTCACAAAAGAAAATAACAATTCCCTTTCTGCTATACTCCTACGCTATAATTTATCTCTGACCTTTGACGGTTATGTACCATGGAAATATGTATCAGTTTTAATTAAAAAGCGCGCAAAAGCTCAATATTAACTTAAACTAGGGCAGCCGAACATCACTGAAGGTTTTCTTCGGATGTATAAATATATTGGGGATTTAGCCTCATCACACGGCGTGTTTTAAATGTTTTGTCACCTAAAAATGTAAACTACTTAGATATTATCCGCTGGCTCTAAGACACTTTTTACCCAGCAGATTCCAAAATTTCATTATTACTATACAAAAATACGTGTTTTCCTCTCACGGATTCTATCGGAGGTTTGAAGCTGAGGATTCCATGCAAGCTCTATACCAGCTTGGCATATCTAGATTTGTATATGAATCACAGAATTGTAATTGCTAACCTTCCCTATTATTATCTTTTTAAAATGATTGTGTAGTGTATAGGCTTAGAAAATGCAGGTCAAGTATCTTATGTATTAAAGAAATGAAACTTACATATACACACAAATATGTGTGTGTGTGTTTATTATCATATAGGATATAAAAAAAACAGAAAAGCTGTTTACAAAGCGGTTTTTTTGCATTTGCAATATATCTTGTCATCTTTATTGCTTTCAGTTATACTTCCAGTTCTATAAATAAAATCTTGATGTGCAAAACCCGAATTGCTCATATTACACTTTACGTTGAATAACACAAATAAAGATGTTTGTGATAAAGATAAGTGTTACAGGAATAGATAATACCCCCCCCCCCAATACATGCGGTGGGTGGTTAAATGGAATTTTATTTGGCATACACAAGATGTAAAAGCTGTCATTATAAGATTACTGTGAAAATAATGGTTTGTAATTAGTTTCTCTTATATATTATGCATATTATATATATATATATATATATATATATATATATATAAAACGCTCCCACATGGTAGAGCACTATTACCTATAGATGTATTGAATTCATGTTATGTTATCAAGGCAAGTTATATATATATATATATATATATATATATATATATATATATATATATATATATATATATATATATATAGGGTTTTCAATAGGAAAAAAATGAAGATTATGGGACACTCAGGCCAAAATTTTAGTGCGTAACATATTCATATTTCAATATTTGGAGGCGATCTGTTTCAAATTCTTAAGTTTTTCCATTACATGAATCACATAAATATTGCGTTATTATATGATGATTTGATTTTAGTGAAATCTGAGTCTCAGTTATCAGCATAGTGTTTATACAATTAACTGGTTTCAAAAGTAGTCAGCAATGGTCCGTGACTATACAAAGGTCAAGTTTGATGCTGTAGAGGCAAACAGCAAGAATTTTCGCTTACTCCCGCGTTAATGAAAGCCTTGTTTATATATATATATATATATATATATATATATATATATATATATATATAGTCCTTAATTGTTTACATGCGAGTGTGTGTGTGTGTAAGGAAATTTGACATATAGACCTACGGCGTTTGTATGGTTAATTATATATGATGTGGATACGTTGATTTTATATAACACGGAACACGGGAAGCTTTCCTTGGGACACGGATATATGACACTTAAAGGAGCATATGACCCGAACAGGATTTTGATAATTTAATGAATCGTACTTTATTAATCAATATGGAATAACCTTCATATGTTGGTTAATCAAGAATAAGATCTGTTCGCATCACAGTATTAATATATTTTATATTCGTGTACGGTTTGCTTCCTCCTTCACCATTTGTATACCAGTTGTATTATGTAGACAGAATCAGATATGTTCTCATTAGTTGAACTGGTGTTGTTATATCGACGTCACACTGACGTCAATCTACGACGTCAAAGCAACGTCGTTAAAATAACGTTGTGTCAACGTTGTATTTTGGTTGTCGACGTCGCGACGTGATTTCAACTAAGATTCAACGTCGAAACAACGTCCTGTGCCCGCTGGGAGGTTCCTCAGGAAAGGCTGGTTGGATTGTCATCAAATTTGGGTCTTGATGAACTTAAGCTAATATGCATGAATGATGATGCCTATATTTATCTTAGTTTCCTGTGCAAGGACATATTGTCAACATGTCAGTCGGCTGAGCGTCATGACCTATGGGTCACTTGTGAATAGATCACTCGGGGAGATCGGAGATCACAGGTGTACAGTTATTCTCATATCACCCAAACCCACCAAGTATTATGCAGTAATTCTTATTGTTTTAATTGTATATCCTTAATAGGGCTGTATCAATATATTGATATATCGATACGAATCGATACACGATGTCGATAGGATAACCGAAATGCGTTGCATGCTGTATTGGTCGTATCGATTGCTTGCTAATGGATAGCATTCTAACTATAACTTTACACATAACCATGACATATTATAAATCTAAATGCACTGCAGCCTATATATTTGTTGCTTTGGCTTTTCAGACTTGTTAATAAATGTATATACGCATGCACGTCAGTACTTCCATGAAAAGCAGGCGCATGTGAGCGATAATAGGAGAATGATAATAACGTTTGTCTTTATTAATGAAACTTATATTCACATCACATATTGCTACAAGGAACAGGGTACATTCACGAATATATCCTATCTTTATATATGTCATTCAATCTCTAACTTTTTTAACGGTCATAGGTTACTCGGAACTCCCGCGTTCAACATCAGATGTCAAATAAATGGTTAAAGCCTGGGGACAAATCCTGTACAAACAGAAGAGTGACTAATGGTATTCATATTCACATAATTATACAAAACCGTGTTATTACATGACATAAAAAAACAGCCAATGATCTTCACCACATAATGCAATAAAACACGTTTGTGCAGGGGGCAGGGGATGCTGAGGGCTCAAAGAAGTAATTAAAAGCAACTGGTTGGTTTATTCATTTAATATCAGGCTTAAGCTGCTTAACTGCATAGCACACTAAATATGTTGTATGTTAAAATAAAAAAAAAACATATAAAAACAAGAAACAGAGCTTTTATTAAAAAATGAGATACAAAGAAAAATTAAATGTATCGTCAATACGTATCGGTATCGAATTAACTGTATCGCAATACGTATTGTACCGGAAGAGGCGGACCGATACACAGCCCTAATCCTTAATTGTAGTGCCTTTTCCACCCATTTACAAAACTTTTCTTGAAATAGTAATTCAAGGAGTAATAAAGAAAATGTCATATTGTGGTAATGTAGCATTTTTAAAGAAATCAATTTTCTTTAAAATCATTTTAACAAATTAATATATAATTAAACCATCGGGATGCATAAATTGATTATATATGAGCCAAATTATGGATAAACAAAGGCCAAATTAAGAATTGCAAATTCTGAATCTGAATTCTTAGATATTTATAGTTCTGTTATAAGATTTTCTGGGGTAAAAAATAAATACATTTGTATACATAATGAGCTATTACATAATATATGTTGAGGCAATTTAGAATCATGAATCAACTTCTTGTAGAATTAATGCAAGTGTTCTGTAATCTATATTTTGTGTTTCGCTGTAAATTTTAATATGATCAGTCTTATAAACGGTATGTTAATGATCAAAATGTTTTGAATTTTCCTTTAAAATATGTTTATCCTGTTTTTAGAATGATTTATTACATTTACATTTTTTTAGCGAACCTGTGAGCTTATGCGATGATGCAGCGTTGTCCGTCATGCAGTGTGCTTCTTACGTCATCTGTACATTAACCCATACTTTCTTAAAAATGGCTGGAGCTAGCATCACCATACTTTATGCAAAAAATCAGTCATCTAAAAAACTTTATCAGGTTTTGTTTATTTTTTTTGCTATCTGTATTTACTTTGGTTTTATAGGGAAAAAGCTTGAAAACCTTTAAAAGTCATCTTCTCCGAAATCGTCCAGCCAAATTGTCCAATATTTTACAGAAATAATCCCAGATCTCTCTCACATTTTTTCTAATGATTCCAGTTTGAAGATTTTTGGCTGAGTTACAGGAAGTTGAACTCGGTCTTCTGTCCAAAAAAGCATACTAAAATTTCAATCTCAGAAACGGCTGGAGCAATCATCACCAAATTTTATGCCAATGTTGGTCACATGATTCATATCCGAAATTGAGGTATTGGTGGCGCCACCTGCATTGGTCTTTTTGTACGGGGGTCATTAGTGCCTGTATCATACTGAGGGCTACAAAAAAAACTTCTTCTCTGAAAACATATGGCCTAATTGTATAATATCGAATAGAAATGATCCTAGGGTAGTGCTCTCTGAAGTTTGTTCAAATGGTCTCTGTTCAGAGACTTTTGGCTTAGTTATGGGAAGCTGAACTTAGCCAATTCGCTGTAACTTCCTATATGATTCATAAACCTGCAAAATGTTTTTCGATTGAAGCCAATGAAGCCTATTTGTTTAATATTTTACAAGATTAATTCCCACAATAATTCTTATAATAATTATCTTTAATGGTTCCACATGAATGATTTTTGGCTGAATTATGGAGATTAAATTGATTCATTTTACGATATATGTTATCTGTAAGAAGCAGTTACATCTAGCCTGGCACCAGTTTATCAGCACCTGTTACATCATGTCACTAGACATTTAGATTTCAGGTTATCTCTGGTTAATCTTGACAAGAATGTTTTTTAAAAGCTTTAAAAAAAAATTAGATTAATGATTTAAATTATTTATCATACCTGGCAATGTTACAATCCTGGATATTCTGCTCTCTGTGGCTATATAAAAACAGCTGTACATGGATTAAAAATAATTGGTATCCATACTTAATTCAGTTCAAGAATTTGCCATCAGTGAGATGTATTTGTATTATTATTTTGCATTCAGTATGCAACTGTAATAATTTTTAGCTCAGCTGACTATAAGTCATCTAAGCTATAGTCGTGTTCCTTTGTCCGTCGTCCGGCCGTCTGTCTGTTAATAGGGCACGTTTTAAAACGGTTGGACCTATGAATCTGAAATTCTGCATACCTTTAGATGACCCCAAAATCTCCTACCATACCGAAAATTGGTCATTAGGACTTCGTTCCTTCGAAATATTACGGAAAAACCTCCATTTTCGATAAAAACGCCATTGTTACACTTCAAGGCTGCCTACTATCAAAACCATTGATCTGTTTTTGATCATATTAAGTATTCATATTCTTCCATACATTTTCTATGCACATACCAAAATTTAGGTCAGTATTGGGTATTATTTTGAAGTTATGGGCCCAAATATAATGCAGTTTTTTTAAAAATCAGGAAAATATTTGCTCACTTAACATGAGAATTGCTGAAGCTTGAGACTTTTTTTCAGGAATATAACTTTATTTATTCAAGATTCAATTGTTTACTCAAAATTAGATCTGAATTTTGCAAATTTTTCAAGTTATTAGCATAAATAAAAAATCAATACCTTAAATTTTGTCCAACTTTGGCTCTGTTGATTTAATTTTCACAGCATATATACATAAGGATTTAATCTTTTAAATCTGAAATTTCAAAGAAATTGATTGGAAAGAATAGCTTTTATTCATGTTTTCATACACCATGTCAAGTGTTGTTTACATCTAGCCCACCTAGTAGTACAGCATATAGAAGTTAAATGCCGATGTATAAGGAATCAGGAACAATATCGCGACTATGATAACATTATTTGACATTCTAAAATAAGCATTAAATCATTAGATTATTTATTCTACTTAGATGCTGTTATACTTATATAATCTAATGATTTAATGCTTATTTTAGGATGTCAAATAATGTTATCATAGTCGCGATATTGTTCCTGATTCCTTATACATCCGCATTTATCTTCTATATATTGTTTAGGATTGTCCATTCACAAAAAAAGAAATTCTGTGTAAGTAAGCATATATGTGTAGCTATATATATTTCCTTTCTCAGCTTATTAAGCTTTAGCTTAGGCGTTGTTGTACTGCTACATAATTTTAAAATAGGCACTACCTCATTCCTTACACTGTTACATCTGGAAATGTGACATGTTAATGTCTTCCACATCTATATTGATCTGTGTAATTCCATCACAACCCACATCAGTGATGTAATACTTTACTCTCTACTGACATATATCCATCACCTTTTTTGCTGGTGCTAGCTAAATATATAGTTCTATTCACTATAATGGTACCTGATCTTGTTGTTAATGCAGACTTAAGCAGTATATCTTGATCTTTACACATAATGTATTTCTATCATCTGTATCCCAGTTATATTTCTTGCAATAACTAATTTTTCTCCGACTAAGCCAATGAGGCCGGAGCCTCATTCTGAATGCCAGAGGGAAATGTTATGAAGTGATAAATTTAAATATTGGTAATCAAACTAAAACTTAAAATTCACAGAGTGACAAACACTAAGATCAGTGTTAGAGATTGATGACGACTGATATTCAGACAGAGCCAAAGAATTATTAATGGTTCATCAGACAACCAAGTATTTAATGGTAATTCAGTATATTTGTAGAGCCTAAATGTACTCTCAAAAATTAGCTCTAAATTGGTTTCTATGATGAGGCAGGCAGATTATATTTATACGAGTTTGGAAATAGCAGTGTAGGTCAGTCTATTTTATTCACCAAAATAAAATAAAAGATTCAGTAAATTTGATAAAATAAAAACCTCTTTTCAAATAAAGTATACACACTGTTGGTTCAATAAGGGACAAACAATATCATTATGCTAATAATATCTCAGCTATAATTTATTACTGGAATTAATAGTCAATTTAATTAATTAGTCATTTTGAAGTTTTACTCTTCTGAAGTAAAGCATTACTTATCTGATGAACATCCACACTTTCATAGCAATAAACCTCTTTGTGGACACAATTTGATGTGCACTTTAATCATTGTAACCCTGGTGCTACAATACAAAATCTAAAATGTAGCATAGCCAAGAATAAAATAAAATACATATTTTTTTTGTTTACAACATATACATGCAAAATATTCTGAAATGCCCCAAATTTTACATTGGGTATTTAAAATTCAGAGTCTCTGGTTTATGTTTCATTACCTCAGGAAATCTGTCGTCTTTGGGTCTTCAGTGGTCTTCTCTGCTGACTTGGCTTCTTTTTTCTTTCTGGAGTCATGGTATGGAAGATGATGCAGAAGATAGCGACATATCAGCGAGTCTGCTTCTATTAGTTGCAGGAACATAGCTAGGAACTTGTTGTCACACAAAACACAGTGCACGTGGTATTGCCAGTAGTATTGTTGACATAGGCCCGAAGCTGGCTTGTCCCGCTATTGATTTTTTTTGTGGCTGGTCCGGAACAATGATGATCTCAGGTTGAGATTTCACAGCACTTTCTTTTAAGTCAAAAAGTCATTTTAGCAACTTGAAGTCGCTGTTAAAGCAATATGCTGATTTACAGTGTCCTTTTGGTTTAAAGATACAGAGAAGTCTTTGATCCCCTCAAGCAAAGCCCTGAGAAACTGCACCCAATTTAAAGTTTGAAGAGAGAGTTCTTAGCGAAAGTTTTGATACCTTTCAGCAGCAGAGTAGACATTCTTGATATTAGGCTGGGATCCTGTACCTGGGTGAGGTTCCAGTGCATGGGTTGGTAGACCAGTCAATGGCACCTGTGGCTGCGAGAGGGGGATCCTAATTCTTCACCTCAGCTGGCAGCACTGCCATCGTTTCTGCTGCTGATGTGCTGGAAGTGAATCCCGGTTCATCCAACATAATGATACGGGACCCGGTCTCCACCATTATGACACAGAGGTGGGGTTGGGGAGGTCCCCACCTGTATCACAAGCAGTTGCTGATGCGCGTGGCTGACAATGTTCAAAGACCAGTTTGATGATAGAAGTCTTTATTCAATAGCAAGTGGTCTGGGACAGTCTCTCTCTCTCTCTCTGAGTGAGCCGCCCAGTCTCCCTGACTCTCTGACTCTCAGTGCGCACTACAGATAGTTTTGTTACAGAGCTTTCACGTGACATATGAGACGTGCATATCCATATTTCTGCATTTTGTCATAAAAGCTAAACCTTATTGGATGACCCAAAGTAGGTCACAATTACATCAGAGTTGTAAGTGTTCTTCCTAACTTTCGTGAGATCTGATTGGACAAAAGTTCTATGGAAAATCCCAAGTCTGACCTGACATACATCCAGTTATAGACTGACCTACACTGCTATTTCCAAACTCGTATAAACATAATCTGCCTGCCTCATCATAGAAACCAATTTAGAGCTAATTTTTGAGAGTACATTTAGGCTCTACAAATATACTGAATTACCATTAAATACTTGGTTGTCTGATGAACCATTAATAATTCTTTGGCTCTGTCTGAATATCAGTCGTCATCAATCTCTAACACTGATCTTAGTGTTTGTCACTCTGTGAATTTTAAGTTTTAGTTTGATTACCAATATTTAAATTTACCACTTCATTACAGTAGTACAGCCTTCACTTGCATTATGTAACCCACCCCAGGCAGCTTGCCTTGGCTCAGCTTGGCCACTACTAGCAGGCTTCCCCTCTGCCCTACACTCCCCCCCCCCCCCCGATGGTGCATTAACTAGATGAATGTTATAATTTTCTGTATTTTATTTTATTCTTGGCTATGCTACATTTTAGATTTTGTATTGTACCACCAGGGTTACAATGATTAAAGTGCACATTTAATTGTGTCCACAAAGAGGTTTATTGCTATGAAAGTGTGGATGTTCATCAGATAAGTAATGCTTTACTTCAGAAGAGTAAAACTTCAAATTGACTAATTAATTAAATTGACTATTAATTCCAGTAATAAATTATAGCTGAGATATTATTAGCATAATGATATTGTTTGTCCCTTATTGAACCAACAGTGTGTATACTTTATTTGAAAAGAGGTTTTTATTTTATCAAATTTACTGAATCTTTTATTTTATTTCGGTGAATAAAATTAAGCATGTACTGAAAACTCTAATGTGCAAAACTTTTTAATAGGGATTCAAGGAATAATCTTGTAGATGACATGTTGTGGCTTATTTTCTTTTAAATTCAGTTTAAACATTTGATTTAAAAATAATAAAATATATGTGTATGCATAATATGACCCATGCAATATGAGCTACACTCTGGATATATAATGATTGCAACTTAGAATTCTAATATTTTAACTTATATTTTCAGTTTTTAGCTCAGCTGACTTTCAGTCATGCTGGGCTATAGCGATGGGTCTTTGTCCGGCGTCCTTCCGTCTGTCCGTCCGGCCGTCCGGCCGGCCGTCCGTCCGTTAGCAGGGCACAAATCGTAACCTTAGGGGCTAGGGCCATGAACCCTATACAGTCTTAGAGGTTCTAAAAAGATTTCCTTGCAAACCTGAAATTAGGTCACTGCTACCTATATTCTCGAAGTAATGGGGTGTGTTTGCACCCCCCAGAAATAATTCTTTTTGCAAAAATTTTCATCCCAAACCTTCCATCTTTCACATACAGTTCACCTACCAACAGGGGAAGAACCATAATTATTTTGAGGTCACAAGGTCAAAGGTCAAGGTCACAGAACCAACTTCTTTGAAAAGCCTCAGGATGCATTTTAAGCCAAACCTTTCATCCCAATTCATTGAACTTTCACATATAGCTCACCTACTAAGTGGGAGAAGAATCCTATAGATGTTGAGGTCACAAGGTCAAAGGTCAGGGTCACAGGATCCACTTCTTTGAAAAGGTTGTGGACACATTTCAAGCTAGACCTTTCATTCCAAACCTTTCAGCACTGATATCGCTTCTCTGCCAACAGGGGAAAAGACCTGTTGATTTTGAGGTCAAAGGTCAAGTTCACAGCACCCTCTTCTTGCGTGGAGTCATTTTAAGGCAAACTTTTCAATCTATACTTTCCATCTGTCATATATGGCTTGCCTTCCAATAGGAGAAGAAGCCTATTGATGTTGATTTCAAAAGGTCAAAGGTCAAGGTCACAATATTGTTCTAAATGCTTGTGAACATATTTCAGGTGAAACTGTTCAACCGAAACCTTCAGTCTTCCACATATGCCACATCTATGCATCACTGAATTTGATTCAAACTTCATATTTATGGGCCTTTTTGCATGAAGAAATAACTAATTGATTTTGAGGTCAGCTGGTCAGGAGGTTAAAGGTTGCAGGTCTAAGTTATTCACTCATTGGTTGCCAAGTAATTACACCCGGCCAGATGTAAGTGGTAAGTAGTTACCCATCATTTACACAGAATTCAGTTGATATGTGGGCAAAAGGCCAAGGTCATAGGTCAGGGATGTTCACAATAACTTATTTTGTAGACCATCTCTTTTTTTCGTGTTTTCTTGTATATATAACCATGGCACTCACAACTGGTAATCTCACTATGTGCCCATAAGGGTCAGTGACACTTGTGATATATGACTCCCTTTTGTATCAGCTCATGGAGTGATAAGGATATGTCATTAGTGCATTACAAAAACACTGTTGCCGGAATGCTTTGGCCAGGCATTAAGACTATGAGAGTTAAGTGTTAAGGTTTAGCTACTGATTTATAAAATGATGGGAACATTTTGCAGTTTATATCATGGAATCATAGCAATAAACTTAGTTTTCTAGATATCTGAATATTATGATACAAATCATCAGATATACAAGCAAGTGTTTGTTCTGATAATATGTGGGTCTGTACCTGGATTTAGGATGGCTTTATTTGATTACAAGACTCTTAGTGATGCTTTCTGCATTTCTTTTCTTTTAGGTTTTGCAGTTTACCTACCCTGCTGACCCCATTGAATAGCAAGCTGATAATTAAAACAAATTGGACTTGCACTTTTTACATTTGCATGTTCATAAATCTGATATGAGAGCTCTCCAACCTGATCATGCCTTTTGAATTGTTTTGGACATTTATAACTGTTACATTCTTTGAAGCAATTGCTACAAGTTTAGTGTCTTATTGGAGGATGTGTGATATCAAATGTCAGACTTGTCAGAAAACCATTATGTCTGCCAGGTAGCCATTTTAGAAATCCTTTTGCCAGGGCAGTTTCTGTGATTTTTTTATGATGTTTGTTCCCTTTTAGAGGATGTTTGTTGTTCAATTTCCGACCTGTCAGAAATCCAATATGGCCACCAGGAAGCCATCTTTAAATTCCTTTAGAACATATTATCTCATGAAATATTAAAGTGAATGCAGTGGGTAGTATATTAATGTAGTCTTGCATTGGGTCAAAGATTTCTTAATAAATATGACCATCATTTATGAAAGCTCAGTACAGTTGGCTTGTATTGAATAAAAATTAATATGGAAGCACCCGTTTCACAATAATTCTTGCATGGATTTCCTTGATCTATTGCTATATTTTGATCTTATATGTGGCCTGTGTGGTATTCGTTTTGAGACTGATAGGTATCGAGCAAGCTGTGGGATTAGTTCCTGATAGCTCAACAACCATACATTTTGCCTCAGACCATCATTGTATTCCCAGACAAAGTCGGGATACTATGGTTTCACGACAGTCCCGCCGCCGCCGCAGAAAAACCTTGTGAGTGGGATAACTAAAAAAATATTTCACTGATTTTGTTCAAACTTTACATTTGTATAGATATAGGTAATGGGACGAAGCCTATTTAAAATGGGGTCATGACCTATGCTAGGAGAATGACCTTGACCTTGAATAGGTCCATTATTGCTGAAAATAACACAAATTCTTAAATATCTCAAGTAAGCTTGCATCGACTGGTCTAAAAATTAAGGTGACCGAAGATCTTGGATAGCCTTGTGATATACCGGTAACTGGTGGCGCCACCTAATATCCTTTTCTTGTTTTTACGCCTTTTAATACCCCCATAATTGCCACTTGACAGTACTGTAAGCATTATAAGTCAAAAACTAATGGACAGATTTCTTTCATATTATGCACATGTAAAGAGATGGGCTATGGGATGCGGTCTGTTTACATTTGGGTCATGACCTTTACCATGAGAGTGGCCTTGACCTTTAATGTGTCCATATTTGGTGAAAATCACACACCTCTTATGATATCTCCAGTGTTGATAGCCATATGGATTTCGAACGTGACTTATGTATGGCCCACTGCTAAAGTAAGAACCCTATAGGTTCTGGGGCATGAACTCTTAGGTCAAGGTCACTGGACTTGCATCTTAGAAGATACTGTGGATGCATTTTAAGCCAAACTTTCATCCCAGGTCTGCCATCTTGAATATAAAGCTCACTTGCCAATAGTGGATGATCCATATCAATTTTGGAGTCACAAGAACAAAGGTCAAGGCCACAGGAGCTATATGTCAAAAAATTAGTTTCTGGATGATAATTCCTGCTTTTTTTTATGTATTGATTTCAAACTTGACTTATATATGTCCCATTAAAAAAGCGAGACTCCAATAGATTTTGGGGTCATGAAGTCAAAGGTCAAGGTCACAGGACACATCTTTAAAAAGATTGTGGATGCATTGTCAGCCAAACATTTCATCTCAGACCTTTCATCTTGCACATATAGTTCATCTGCCAATAGAGAAAGACCCCTATCAATTTTGAGGTCACAAGGTCAAAGGTGAAGGTCACAGGAGCCATCTGTCCAAAAATTAGTTTCTGGATGATAATTCCTGCTTTTTATTGATGTATGGATTTTAAACTTGACTTATATATGTCCCATTGAAAAAGCAAGACCCCAATTGATTTTTGGGTCATGAGGTCAAAGGTCAAGGTCACAGGACCAACATCTTCAAAAAGATTGTGGATTGATAGATGGAAGAAACAATAATTGCTTTCCAAGTGTCAGTATATGCTGCTAAAAATGGGGGCCTATTCTTAAAAGGGGGGGCCCTACTATGTCTGGGGATACTCTGGCACCTGCGGTGCCAAGAAATATCTAGTTCACTATGTTTTAACCAGACATATATGATAAGAATTTATGGCAATGTAGAAAGTTTTAACAAAATTGGCATATAGTTCTGCAACAATTTTACTAGTTGTGAATCGCAGCCCATGATGTCGCAGGTCATGCTTGGCAGCTGAGCGTCATGACCCATGGGTCACTTGTTTTATTACAAATTTATAAAACTTGTAAATAAAAAAATGAATAAGATAAAAACTATTAATGGAAAAAGTGGATATGCTAAAAAATAAGCTTATATATAAATTTAAATGCATTATTCCCTTGAAAGTGAAATAAAGGTATTAGTTCATTCTGTCCACTTGCCTGTCCATCTGTAAAATTTTTCATATGCATCACAGTATCTCAAAACTTTTACTGGTTTTCTACATGACAGTCTTTACTATAACCAAGAAGGAGGGCTCCTTTCCTCTTAGCTTCTCATATGCTAATATTACAATAGAAAAACATTACAATAGAATATTTTTCATATTTTGCATTTGCGAAAATTTCAAACTTAAGCTGGGCCAGACATTGTGCGAATACCTTGCAAATGTATTTGAATATGAATATGAATATGTACTCCATTATAAAATTTCTTGCATAAGAATAGGAATTCAGGTAAAAATGAAAGTATTTGAATACCAGTGCAAATACTTTCAAAATCTATTCATGAATGCATTCATGAATATATTCTATAATATTATTTTAATAATCATTTCAGTTATATTTTATTTTAAAAAAGCATATGTTTCTCTTATTATTTTTAATAAAAATCATATTTGGCACAATATTTGTTATTAAATTTTAATAAATAGTTAAACTCTTATCTTATATTTGCTGCTTTTTTTATCAGTTATATGGCCAAGTCAAAATCTGTATGACAATAGCACTCCATTTGTTAATAAAATAAATGCATTCAGTCTCTTCCCTGTCTCCAAAGAAACTATCAAAATCATACATAAGCTAAACACCAACAACTCATAATACAGCTTATATTTATTACCACACAAAACCAGCATGTGCCTCATTTCAAAATCATATTTTTTTATCATATATAACAGGTGAGCGCTGTGACCCATGGGTCCCTCGTTCATATATTCCTGATAAATAATATATGACTTAAAAAAGTCAGCTGAAAACCATTTTGTTTAGGGAAAATTTATTTCAAAGTTATTTCAAATAGAGACCACTTTTGTGTACAGATGGCAACACTTGGTTTACCATTGGCAGATTGCCAAGATTTGCCAGTGCCTTGATGTTGGCCATTAGCCATAATGATGTCAGCTCTATAAATAGCTTTGGTACAGTGCCAGGATTGGAAGAGGCCTATGTGCTGCAGTGTGACTACTAATACAGCTTGGTGTTATTTCAAGTAAGGACCTTAAATTTTGATTATTTTTAAATTTGGCATGGTCATCCATCTTTGAAAATTTTACCCGTAAAAGAGGCAAGTGTTTTGTAAAATAAATAAATGCCCTTTTCTCAGGAGTGATTCGCAGTATTGGCCTGAAATTGTGCATATTCATCGTTCTTAGACTTCTCCCTCTCCCTCGTACTCAAGACTGTCGGCACCATCTTCAATCATTTTCCCCTCACATCCATCCGTACATGTGCTTTGGGTGAAAATTGCTCATATCTCAGGAGTAGGTCAAAGTATTGGTCTCAAATTTGTTCATCCATCTAGGAAAGTGTTCTCTTATACCAGACAGGTGGCGCCACTCATCTTCATTTTCTTAGAATAAATAAATGCCCGTCCCTCAGGAGTGATTTGTAGTATTGGCCTGAAATTATTTATATCCATAGATTCTGGACTCCTCCATCTTGTACTTAAAACTGGTAGCGCCATCTGCAATTGTTTTCCTGTGGCGTCCATCCCTACATGTGCTTTGGGTGAAATTGCTCATATCTCAAGGAGTCGGTCAAGTTTTTGGTCTGACTTGGCATGTTCATCCATCTTTGAAAGTTTTCTCGTAAAGCAGACAGGTGGCGCCACATACCTTACCATCTTTAGTGAAGCTGTGAGCTTATGCGAAGGTGTGGTGTCTTCCGTTGCCGTCGTCTGTACGTTACCTATACTATCTCAAAAGCGTCACCAAATTTTATCCAAACGATTAGTCATCTAAAAAACTCTATCGGATTTTGCTTTTTTTTTGACTAACTGCGTTTTTATTAGATTTTTCTAGAGAAAAAGCTTAAAAGCCTTTTAAACTCTTTTTCGAATCTGTTAAGCCAAACTGTCCAGTATTTCACAGAAAAATAAATCCTGGAACAATCTCTCTCAGGTTTGTTCGAATGGTTCAAGTTCGGTGTTTTTTGGCCAAGTTACAGGAAGTTGAACTTAGTCATCTGTCCAAAAAAAGCAAACTAAAATTACAATCAGAAAAAATGATTCCAGAGACCAGCTCTCTCAAAGTTTGTTTAAATGGACTTAGTTTGATGAATATTGGCCGAGTTACAGAAATTTGAAATTAGTCATTTGGCAAGTAAGTATACTGACATAACAATCTTAGAAACAATAGGAGCTAAGGATTACTTAAGTTTGTGCAAATGTTGGTAAAGTGACTCATATTTGAAATTGCAATTTTGTGGCGCCATCTACATCGACCTGATTTTAATGGTCAGAATCTTTTAATTTTAGCCACTTTCAGCTTTAAAATGTTTTATGATGAAACTCTTAAGCTGAATTGTTTATTTTTTACAAGAATATTCTAGGATTTTTTTTTAATTGTATAAGAATAGGTTCGGTTCATTGATTTTTGGTAGAGTCATTGAAAGCTTAAGTTGGTCTTGAGGCCATTGGTAAGCTAGTTTCAAATTGAGGGCTGTAATAGTCTCCTTCTGCAAAACTGTTGTTTCAAATTATGTAACATTGCACAAAAATGATTCTTAGATGGCCTTCGTTCAAATGATTTTTTTTTTGCACAATCATAAGACTTTAAAAATGAAAGGACTGATTCTTTTATTTTTCTCAACATTTTCATTGAAAAAAATCTTATGAATGCATTTGCTAAACACAAAAGCAGTTTAGCCAGTCTTTCAGTATGTGTAAATAGATTTAGCAACAGGCCAAGATTTTGCCTGTATCTGTAAATAGCGTGGCAGACTGCCAACTATTTTAGATTTTGCAACAGGCCAAAGGTCAGTCTGGATTTATTAAGTCAAGAGTTCACTCTGCAGTAGCTGCATTTTATTTTCTAGCTTTGACCGACTGCCCACTGCATCAGATTTGGCACCAAAGTTCAACCTGGATCTATTTATAGCTTTGGCAGACTGCCAATTGTGTCAGGTTATAGAACAGGTCAAGAGTAAATTCAGTGCAGCACGGTGCAGGTCAAGAGTTCACTCAGTGCAGTAGCTTGTGTCAGCAATTTGTCACAGTTCACTCGGGGCAAGAGCCTTTCTCAACTAAGCCTGATCAGCCCAGTGCATTAAACTCAAGGGAAGTTTGATGTATTGGCCTGATTTTTTTACCTGTCTATACGTCTTTAATGGCTTTCTCGTTCACAAGACAGTTGTGGCCACCTACTATGACTTTTGCACATTGTTGCCTCTGCTTATTTCTACAGAGGAATTTGATACATCAGCCTGAAATTGGGCATATTTATACATATCGGATAGCTTCATTGTATTCAAGACTAGTGGTGCCAGCTGTAGACAAGCATTTTTGTGTTGTGAGCACCCATGCCACATTCAAACACAATTCTAAATTGCAAATGTCACAAATATTTAATAAAAGATGATTATTTAGGATAATACTATTGTAAAAATCTCGTGCAGCACTGTTTCCTGGCTCAGCCTCCTGTATTGGGTCGGTGTTGTTGAAAAGGTACTTGTCTGTGCTGAAATGTGTCAAGACAAGGTCCTCTCTGCTTAAAGAATCCATGTACAGGACGACCGCTGTAGCCATAATCTCCCATCTGCAGGATGCGGGTAAACTTGCGAAGTCTGAGGCTCCCGCGCTATCTGGGACGCAGCTCTTAAATTACCTAATGCATCGAAGGAGAGACCAGAATTATGGTGTGGTAGAGCCCCCCCCCCCAAAAAAAAACTGACGGGTCGTAGGTGGGTACATAGCAGCAAACTGGGGTTGGTATGTTTCCTAAATATCACGTGGTAACAGCTTTGGCATTTTGTGAGACGAATTTGGTAATAGTCGTCTCAACAAAATAAAACCCATAATAACTTAACAATAGTGTGTTTCAATGTTAATAATATTGATATACAGTGATGGGTCGCCTCGGCGAATGGCTTGCTGTTTTCGCTTAAGACTTCACTCCACCCTTCCCCCCTAAAAAAAGATAGTGCCAGAATTTTCGCGGCGGTTTTGCCCGGGGACAGAAAGCCAGGTGTTTCGTATATCCATTCAATTTGACAAAATAATTAGTAATAGTATAAAGACCAGATACAACATAAAATCCAAATACAACCAAAATATTTTATCATCATGACGTATTATATCGGTTAAAATCTTAATCTGTATAAAACCTGTTCATTTGCTGTGTGACGTACTATCAGTGATAAGTGTAAATATAAGTATTGGGAAGGTTTGCCCTTGCTTGTAAAATATTCCCACGGATGGAGAAGTATCGTTGTTTATGTTGGATCAAATAAATGCCATAGGCGGTAACACGGGAGTAAAGCCGATCGCCCGGCAAGCAACCGCTTCGAGAGCCAAAACGATGTTACATTTGGTAATAAAACGCCGGTATTTACCTCAAAAATAATTGTTAGGTGTTCAGGGTGGTAAAGAGAATATCGTCGTCCGATAATTATACAGAAATCCCTTTAATTCCGTCCAGAATACGCCGGCATACGCTGGAATTGCCATATTCTTTCGTCAGCAAAGGACCGCCTTGACCTAGTTGTCAGGTCGTCACGCGCTCGTGAAACCAGGTCATGTTTACGTTCGATGACCAGGTGGTAGAAGTAGAAGCCTAGAGGGCCAGAAGAAAAACCATTCGCTCAAGTCAACTCAGACGAGCTGTGTCAGCCAGCCGACTTGCGGTGACCGCTGCATCATGCAGACAACCAAGGTAGCCACAACCCCGTATTTGGGCAATAACAGCAGTTAAAATACCGGGAATCACTCGGTATATACCGGTAAACAAACGTAAACAAAGCTCCTGATGCCGGCATTAGCATCCCCTTGACGTCCCATACCGATGACAGCTCGCCATGAATCCAGTGACCCCGTACCGACCACAGACCATACCGATGACAGCTCGGTATGAACTCGGTGACCCCATACCGACCCCAGACCGGAATGTACCCAGACGACCCCAGGTATACCGTGCCCGTATAGGAATGATAGAGAGAAGAACGTAGCTTTCTTAGACCAGGGATTGAAGTTTTATTTGTACATCACAAGTGAAGCAATAGAAGTGCAGCATAACTACCGGCCATATACATGCATGAATATTGATTGGACTTTTCATAAAAGTTTCAAGTTAAACCGCTCTGAGTTGCATCTTGACTTGAGTGATCTGTGCTTGCCAGGGAAACAGAGAGAGGAGAGAGAGAGAGAGTAATAACCCCAGCAACTTAAAATTGGTGTCAGAAACCTGCAAAACCCCCAGAATTTTGGTGTCGGAAGCTCAAGCCTCCACATTTCCTGTGTCGGCAGCACAGACCCCCCACATTTTTGGTGTCAGAAGTGGGATGTGTATAAAATCCATACACGTCCAGTGATATGGATCCTGCCACACATATTACTGAAGCAGTGGGCAAAGTTTACATTGTAATATTCTGCTGCATTCTGGAAAAATTACAAAACAGCCTCAGACTAATGGAGCCACTACCTGCCTCCAAGATAGCAGCACCACAAACTCAGATTTTCTTCCAACAGTGAATATTGGCTACCTAGTGTATTTCCTGCCAGGAAATATTCCGTGATAGACCATCAAATCTCGGAATTATACTATAAGGGGATAAACAGAAGAATCGGGTGTCTCCTACAGAGACTCGCGTACCTGAATGATCCCCTGCAGAAACTGGTCACAATAATACCAAGATCTGCCATTTACTCAGGCGTCTCCTGCTTAGACCCGCGTACCTGAGGCATACCGAGATATACCGAAATATCTCGGACAGTATAGTACAGGGATATACTGAAGAACTGGGTGTCTCCTGCAGAGACTCGCGTACCCAGCATATCCCATAGAGACTCCGGTCACAATAATACCGGGATCTGTTATTAGATTAGGTGCCTCCTGCTGAGACACGCGTGACTAAATTATACCGAGATATACCGAATTATCTCGAACATCGCTGACCACAGACTTTGTTAGAGTTACACCAGGAAGAAACATCATGGCCCACATGACTGCGAGGAGAAAAACAAGAAGTATGGCTGCAGATCCTGTCTCAACTGAGCGAGTTACTGTTAGTTCTTCAGCGACAGATGAGGGTAGTTCTGAACCAGTGAAAGGATGGAAGATCTCTAGACCGACTGAGCGGGATACCGAGCTCATATACTCAGCTCCAGTCACCTTTATGCCAAATTATGCTTATCCACAGAAGTCTTGTCTCCTCAGTGCTGGTGAAAGGACCAATCGTACCACCAACGGAGTTACCAGCTCACTCTGTCAACTTGCAGACTGTATCAGGCACTGATGTTTACAGATATTGCACAACCACTGCTGTAACTACACTTGGTATTCCGACCCAGAGTCTGACAGCCGCTCCTCCAAGAGTGTCGCCCCCAGTGATGACAACTCACCAGTCAAATGTCTGTAATGATGTTAATGGGCCGTTGTATGGAGCAAGCTACCAGTACAATATTCCGAACTTCAATGGGAGGGGCCGTTGGTCTACATTTCTGCGCCAATTTGATGCGATAGCCACCAACGCTCAGTGGACACTTGGAGAGAGATTTCACTATATGCTGGTATCACTGAAAGGTGAAGCTGCTGAATATGCCTTTGACCTAGATGCCGAAATTCTCCAAGATTAGTATGCCCTGATTCATGAGCTACAGCTCCGGTTCAAGTCTGACTTTACGAAAGAAGCCAGTCAGAGGTCGTTCTATACCCGAACAATGAAACCTGGTGAAAACTTCAGGGAATTTGCCGCCGATCTGAAGAGCCTGATAGCCTGGGCATACCCGAGAGGGTTGACAGCAGAAATACGGGAAGATATGCTGATGAAGCAGTTTTTCGATGGTATTACTGATGAAGAAGCTCGGTATAATGTACAATTCCTGCAGAAACCTCGTACGCTTGACCAGGCGGTAGAACTTTTCCAGCAGTACCATTCATTCTGGGAAGGAGACAGCCTCAGATGGAAAGAAGCAGCAGGGGAAGATTTATCCACAATTCTAGGAATGACCAACCAGATTATACCAGCGAAATGGACTAAGAGGTTTGTTCGTAGTTTTAAAAAAAACAGTTTCCAGGAAAGATGACGTCCCTCAAAGAGCAGCACCAGGTCGAGATGACAGGAACACACAAAAATCCTGGAAGAAAGCCAGCCAGCCTTAACAACAACAGCCGGGATGGACAGTCTGTTATCCGACCAGGCCAGACTGCCAAGAATGATGACACGGCCATTGATAAACTAGCGGCCACAGTCGAAGACCTAAACAATGTGGTAAAGGAACTACTGAAAACTCAGCTACCAACCAGACCACAGACATCATGGCAGCGGAGCAGCCCAAGGACCTGCTATAACTGCGGTGAGACTGGTCACTTTATCCGCGAGTGTAACCAGCCCAGAAGATTTGCTTACAAGACAAGAACACCAGCCACGGCAGAGGAACCACCGTCGGAAAACTAAGAGGTGTCGTTTCCACCGGCACGGAGTCGGCCCAGCCTGAAAAAGAAGAAATCATTATTATAAATAACTCAGTACATTCTGCAGATAATGGAATATTCATTGATGGATTGGTAAAAAAGTGCCGGTAGCGTTTTTATTAGACACAGGGGCTAGTAGGACTATAATTTCAAGTAAAATATCTAACCAGATTCCTGAAAAGATCCGAGACAGACTGACAAGAAAAGACTCTGGCAATTTACGGTAACAATTAGCGGATGGAACTTCCTTGGTTGTGGACATGTGTGTATTAGTAGATATAAAGATAGGTCCAATAAATGTAAGTCATCCTGTAATTATTTCAGATATTACCGAGGAGGGAATACTGGGAGTAGATTTCCTGAGGGAGTATTCCTGTAAAATAGATTTGGGTAGGGATTGGGATTAGGTAGATTGGGGGTTGCCAAGATATGTGAAAATGTTATTGTATGCGATGTCACAGGTGGTGATACCTGTAAAATTTAGGCCAATTGAGGCAAACTGTTTTATTTAGTTGAGCCTAATGGGAATTTTGAGGAAAAATTCGGGCTCAGAGTAGCCCCATCACTTGATAAGCATTTTGACCAGGTACCTGTAAGGCTTCTAAACACAAGTAAGACTGACGTGCAGTTGTACAAAGACACCGTAGTGGGTTACCCAGAGACAGTGGGCTCGGGGGTCCAGGTATTGTCTTGGGATGTGGACCAGGGGTCTTTAGACGGGTTTTATAAGCTGCCGGCTGAAGTTGAGAGATCTTCAGTGTCTGAATTCGGTGTACGGAGAATTGCAGAAGGGGAGTATAAGGTTATACTACCTAGGGAACCTGGTAAGTGAAGATTAAGTGCCTCCAGTACTTCTTAAAAAAAGGAGTTACATGGAGAAGAGCCGCTAGTTCGGCAAGGATTATTAAAGGAGAAAATGCCGGAACATATATGGAATCTGTTTGAAAGTGCAGATCCCAAAATTTCCAATCTGGGAAGAATACAAGTAGCGGAGTTACTGCTTGATTTTCAGGTGCATCTAAAACATATTTGCAGGAGTGTAATGAGAAGAAGGACCTCTTAAAGTATTGCTTAGATACACCGCTAGGAGATAACAGTTCCATGAAATGTCAGTCATGTAGAATATTAGGTACATTATAAGTAGAGAAGGGAAATGTGAAATCTTATGTGAAACTTGTTTCAGGTAAAACCCTAGGCCTCATATGATTTAGTCAAGGTGCCTTTCGTACTAATCAGCACGGTGAAGAATTAACCGTGTTAGCTACATGACAAATCCATTTGATACCATGGTGAAAGTTGAACTGAAATGAAGAAAGCGATTCTTGTTAGGCTGTAACCATACTACTGTAAGACTTCGATGACACATGTGAAATACTGCGATGCGTGAAGACTGAATACATATTAACTTTTAAATGTTGGGAACGAAGTTTAAATCTATCAAAAAGACTTAAGACACGCATGAACAATGGCAGCGATACTATAAAGGAATTAAAATAAAGTGGTATATGGTGAAATAAAAAGTTTCACGCTGAACAAATTAAGTTTACTGGCATTGCTAAATATTATCATAAGGATAATATGAATGAGAAATCATTGCCTCTAGCACCCTGTGGCGAATTGGATATTTCCCTTATTCCCGAAAAAGGTAGGCCTACGCCTACAGGTGTCTGGTATTGTAAAAACGTTGAAGTTGTTGAGACATACTGGTGAAAGTTTCAAAAGTTAAATTTCGGGTTTGTTGACAGTCGGAAATTTTTGGACCGACATGAGATTATACCGTACACTTTCGTTATATTCGTAGTTCTTAAATGAAATATTATTCGATTTAAATTCCCGATAAACGTTCACTTGAATGTGTAAACACCGTTCTACGTAATAATTCGTAAAATACTAAAATCCATAATTTGAAGGAGAGACAAGAATTATGGTGTGGTAGAGCCAAAAAACTGACGGGTTGTAGGTGGGTACAGCAAACTGGGGTGGGTATGTTGCCTAAATATCATGTGGTAACAACCTTGGCATTTTGTGAGACGAATTGGGTAATAGTCGTCTAAAAAAAACAAACCCATAATAATTTAACAATAGTGTGTTACAATGTTAATAATATTGTTATACAGTGATGGGTCGCCTCGGCGAATGGCTTGCTGTCTCAAGCCTCCTCATTTCCTGTGTCGGCAGCACAGGCCCCCACAGTATATAAATGTTAATATATATGAATTGTACTTCGTGGAAGATTGAAAAAAATATGATTTATGATAAAAAAACAGTCAATAAACCAAATTTAATTTAAAAAAGTTAGGGTTAGGATTTTATAACTGATGCGATGACTCTGTCCCTCTTTGCTGAAATTGATATTGGTCAGTCAAATACCCCCCTGTCTACACTAAAAGACCAGGACCTGCTGCACTGGTTGTGGTGGCCTCCTTACATTCCTTCTATTAAATAAATCACACTCAAAAACCGCTTTACTGGGAACATTTATTGATGATAGCGAGCCCCCACTTTCACTGGTCGAAACATTCAAATACTAGAAATGTTTATCCCAATGGCAAGAAAACTCCCGCAATGGGAGCACTACTTTAAAAAACGCTCTGTGAACACACTGGACGCCGTCACTCCGAGGTACTGGAGGCTCAACCGTGACCTGAACAGGTGGCCGGGCCACACTGACGAGGCGGGACCTCCTATGTTTTAATTAATTTTGGCCCATATCTCAAGGTTCATTCATGCATAAGTGACCGTGCATTTGTGAATACTCCTTGATGACGCTCCAGAATCTTAACAAGATGCTGGATCATCAACAAAATATAATCGTTCTTCCTTTGGTCATTCCCGAAATGCCCTGAACATTTCATGAGATTCCGTTCATGATTGTTTGAGTTATGTTGTCAACAAACAAACACACACACACACACACACACACACACAAACACACGAACGGGTGAAGCAATAATGTGAAGTCCTAGCGTAAGCATGCTTTTCGGTACACTTGTTACACATCACTGCTGCCACCTGTTTTACTCTATGATTACTACGTTGGGCTTAGTAGGAAATTCTTGCATTTTCTGTACAGTGTACGGGCTAGATAGGGCAGGGGACTAATCCTGAAGCAGAGAATACGTACGCTCCCGAGGCAGAGGAAACCTTGCGCTTCTAAAAGAAGCTACTGATTTTCCCACTGCCTGGTTTGACCGTTTATGATACACTAAGACACCAGGTGGTGGGTCTGTCTGCTGAAAAAAAAAAACATATTATCCGTATGGTGTGACTAGTAACCAACCAAATGCCAGTTAACAAACACTCGACAGGCATCATGGCTCCACCCATAGCTGCGCTTCAAGCGCCCCTTGATGAGAGTTTTATGGTTACTCTTAGTAAAGAACAGTTGAATTTTAATTGCTCCCTCTGCGTTCTGGCAGTAACGACCGTTTCGATAATGACAATCAGTTTGTAGTCTAGTTCATACACAGTGGCCTCTTCAGCCCCTTAAAAGATTTTGCCAACAACATTTATATTTGCTATTAATTAATCATGGTAGTGTCTTCAAGCACAGGGTCTCGTCTGATTGGACCAAAATACAGTGCTTCCCTCTAATGTAGCGATTCAGGATACGAGGTCAAAATGAACAGCGCTCACAATACGGGTAGTAGGCCTATAGGTAAAGCGCTTTGTAAGAGGGTAGAGAATACGTTGAAATATGCGAGTCGAGATCCGTGACCTGCGACACTGATACATAACCCAGTGTTAAATAAATATATACAGCAATCGACAGATCAGTTAAATGCACTTGACGATCCTCGAAACCGGCAGCTCTGTATGCAGTAAAATTGTTAAGTTACAGACACCTCACGCCATACGCCTCGATTGAAACATCCGACGTGCTGTTTGTCTGAAGCTGCCCTAGCCAGGATAAAGCAAGCGGATTTATGGTATTAAACATACAATATAACATATACAAATATGGTCATATGCAAACGATGAAACGTTAAGGGGCTGAGTGGGAACGAAACCTCCACCTAGGTTAAGGTCATAAACCTCGTCGGTTGCCAGAAAGGCTCATCAGACGCCAGAAAGGAAAGCGCTTTGTCAGTATCTTCCGGCTGGCCGTAGTGTATTAAAGGCTCCACCTTTGCAAAACATATCTTAGAAAGTGTGTAGAAGTAATTATGAAAATGAATTATAAAGGGCTTAAGAAAAATAAAGTAAAATATGAATAGGTAACACCATTATAGTTATAACTTTAATACGAAGTGTTTTTTCATCGGTCGTAATCCATTTCAGTTAAGATCTTAAATGTGCACCTTTAAAATTTATTCTTCGCTTCTTCATTTATCCTTTACAAGTGTCCTGTGAATGCTAGACAAAAGGTACAGGTACCAGGTACTTCTTACTCCTGACACCCAGGTAAGGTACAGGTACTCTGAATAGTATACCTGGGTACAGGCTCATGCAGGTACAGATACAAGTACCTACATAGCCCCAACCCTGCCATAACTGACCTGAAATTGGTTTTCAATAGGCTCATTAAACGAATGCTTCTCTTGAACTCTTTCAACACGGTCTTGACATTATAATAACTGACAGAATTTTCATAGCCTTCAATGACTCTACAATACTATTGAATTGACTGGAGCAGAATCTACCAATATGGATGATCAGTTTTTATATAAATGATTATAATTAGAACCATAAATGGGAATAAATGATATTTGGGGTAAAAGTGACCAAACATTGATTTAAAATGAAAAAAAAATTGAACCTGTATTGGTTTGAATTCTTGACAATTTAAGTGTATATATTAAGGCTGGGTATCGCCCGTAAATTTCGTAAAGCTATATATTTCGATGTTTTGATGCGTATTGCAGTATCGTAGCCTCCGGGGGGGGGGGGGAGGGGGATCTCGGGGGGGGGGGGGGCATATGAGCAATCAAAGGGCAAAAAAAAAAAAATGTTGGCAGTATTTGCAAGACAGTTCAATTTTACTATATGGTGAATATCACTGATGCAATTATACTTTAGCCAAATAAAAATCGGGTTTCTGTTATCAGAAAAATACCCAGAGAAATGCCAATTTATAGCATGTATTTTAAATTAATTCTAAACCGTGGGAGGAGGAATCCCCTTTCCAACCCTGGGGAGCTACGCCCCGTAGCTGTGCTTCGCCCTGACAAAGCATTTACTCACCCCCCCCCCCCCCCCCCTTCAGACTTGCTCAGGCTACGGCCCGGCCCTGGTATTGCGATACCTATCCCCATGTTCATTTTATATATAATATAATATGAAATAATATAATATAATATGATATTATATGATATAGAAAACACATATATATACGCATATATATATATATATATATATATATATATATATATATATATCCGTTATCTATTAATTTTATTCTCATTATATTCTTGTTAAATTATAATATAGTAAAACAATAAAAAATCATGCAGATTTGTTTAATTCAAACACGAAATATGACAATATTACTTTGGAATATACTTAATTAAATACCTACTTGTTGTTGACATTAGTTATATTAGTTAAAACCATATAGTTCTTTAGGTCTTACATGCATACATTGGATAGTCCTTGACCTATGTGATATCTGGCCTATATACCATAGTACACTTGAATATTTCCTTTCTAAACGTCTAAAGAGGCGGTAGCGCGGCTTTCACTTTAGGCCTGTCAATAATTCCAACCTATTTAGATGTCTAAATTTGTAACAGAAACATCATTTTTCTACCATAGCGTTAAGTTTATCTAAGTTTAAAAAAATATCGATATTTGAAAAAATATATGGCGATACGCAATATGCGAATCACTGTATTGCGACATACCTACATATCGATAATATCCCGCAGCCATATATATCAGGGTATAAAAATATATATCATCAATTTGGCAATTTAGGCACGATCCTGTAAATTCAATATTTTATATTATGATTTTTTTTATCAGTGTTTTGCATGCGTGACTTAAAGAAGTATATTTGTCAAAATACTGCATTGAAAGTGTATTTTTAACGTTTGTTTTTTTTAAATCCTCTCCCACACCTACTCTGTTGCTTTCGGTGTGCTTATATACGCTCCCTCAAACTTGTTATACACTTGCAGAATATATACGCCCCCCCCCCCTCCCCACTTTTAAAAACACTCAACACCTATATATATATATATATATATATATATATATATATATATACATTGCATTGTAGGCCATAAGTGTATCAGTTCACAAAGATTATCTGATTCTAGCCCCCTATAGATGAAAATAAATTAAGTTTTCCACAGAATTAAATCAAATTCACGATAGATTTTTATTAAAATTCAAAAACATATCGCACTGTATGTAAATTTATATGTTACAATCGATTCTTGTGTTTTCTGTAGTCCATGGTTATCCGAGCTTGCGTCCTGTTACTTGTACAGTCCATGCCTTGAAGTCCCAATCATGGCATCCATGGCATAACAGACTTAGCGTTCGTCATCCGACTTTTATGGGAGGGTATAAATCGCTGATCAGCGCGCTGATCAGCGGTCTGCAGTATAAAACGCTGATCAGCGCGCTGATCAGCGACCTTTCAATTAAAGCATTAATTTCAGGCAAATTAGCACCCATAAAGCAACCTTCGACTATTTATGATCAAATATGATCAAAAGACACCATTTTATCAATATTACGTATTTTCAATCATGTATATATTTTTTGGGTTTTTTTTTGTTGTAAAAATTTTAAACATGAAACTCAACCTGCCAGTTACTTTTTCGCTGATCAGCACCGCTGACCAGCGACCTTTCAATTCAAGCATTAATATCAGGCAAATTAGCCCCCATATAGCAACCTCCGACTATATGCGATTAAATGTAATTAAAAGACACAGGTTCTATAAGTATTACGTATTTACAAACCTAGGAATACATTTTTAATGAGTTACTTTTTATGCATGAAACCTTTCTATACCAACTACTATTTCGCTGATCAGCGAACTGCGCAATCGCTTGACGCTAATAAGGTGCTCACCGGCAATGATTTATTTCTTGGTTATAATACCCGTTATCAATGATTCTCTATAATGGTAACATTGCTCCAGTTGTTTTACTTATTTCCTGTGAAAACCGAATGATTACCACATGTTCCCCACCGACCACTCGGTGAAATTAGCTGACAGTAGTTTGTTGGTAGGTGTTCACCGGCCATGCAGGTGATAGAAATAGCTGAGATATATACTTAGTTTGAATGTATTTAAAAATTTTAATTTATTTTACAATATTCTGCACATATATTTCTGTGAAATGCCACTTATGAATCCACAGCAAAATATTGTCGACTGTTGATTTTTTGCAATCGCTAATATTGTTGAATATTGTTTTAATAAATTTGAAAGTAGGCCTATAGAAACTGGGAAAACAACGTATTTTGATCAGACAAAAGTGAGAAGATTTACTTAACTGTTTAGAAGAAGGCTATTTAGTCTATTCCTAAAAGAATCCATAATAAGATTTACAATTAAGTGAAAGGGTCTTTCTGCGAAAAACTTTTGCTATTTCAGCAGGTATACAGCATCTGAAAAATAATATCTTAATATTTATTTAAAGAGTCTAACATAGCAATAAAAATATAAACTACATAAAATTACTTTCAGCAGAGCAGGTTGTTTCATGAAAAATTATAGTTTTGGCTAATTTAATGCCCTGAGTGTATTAGCAATTTCATCACCGGTACAGGCTTTAAGCAGTGTTTGGAATTTATATTTTTTAAAGATTAAGCTGGATATTTTCATGCCAAATTCACGGTCCCGCATAGTTGATTTAAAAAAAAAATAAAAAAAAGGTTCACCTGTACGATGTATTTTTCATTATAAATATACTAGTATATTTTAGCCCCGTAAATTGCGTATTTTTAATTTAATGTGTTCCATTTATATCCTGAAACAAAATACAACAGCAACCAGGCCATGCACAGAAGGTATATAATGTAATAAAAAAAAGGAAAATATAGTATCTATCGCGATCAATTAAAAAGTTGGCGATAAAAGCATTTCTAATATTTTTCTAAGTCATTTTTTTTAATTATGCCTATTTTCAATATATAGGGTTGTTCAAGAAGGAGAATGGTGTTGAATTAAAATAAATGTAATCATTAACAAAATTATTACTTAAAACATGCAGACTTCTATTTTAATAAATATTTTAAAAGTTTAATATTTAAAAATACATAACGCATTGATTCCTATAAAAACGATGAAATTCTAAATTACAATGCTAGTTTGTAGAATTAAGATGATACATCTATCCTGTCACCTTTTTATTTTAACACCCTTCATCGACATTTACCACTGTTGAAAGTTAAAAATAACAGGGTTGTTTGATTTAAATCACATCGATATAAATGGCCGATTTAAATCGCGATTTAAATCACTTGATTTTTTAAAAAATAACTGATGTAAATCAACTTTTATAAAAAAAAGTTTTTCTCTATTTTATTCTTCTTTTTAACAAATATTTTAAATTCAATCGTTTTTATTTTATACTAAGTGGTTTAGAGGCATTTTGAAAGAATGTTACACCCTCATGATGTCTAATTTAACAGCATTGTTTTCATTTTCATCTGTAAAATGCAAAACCAATAAATAACCAACATTTTCCCCCAAAAATAAATAATAAATAACTTTCTGTAGGCTGCATTTATAAACTCTTTTAAAGGAGAATATTCAATGGAGGATATAAGTATTCAGAGGTGTCCACCTGTCAAATACTTTTACAAAAAGCTGAATTTTTCTTGCTTGTGTTTTTTTGTTATTAATTCCCGTACTTTCAATTACATAAGTTGAAAGCATACATGTAATTTAGTTTCCAAATGGATTTCCCAGCTATGAGTAATGATTTAAAAATGGATAATGTGCTAGGTAAGTGCAACTGTGCAGAAATGCACAATGATTGCATACATCTCATCATATGGGCTTCCATAAACTGCCCATCACTATAAAGCAAATAAATAATAAAATTTAAAAAATCCTTTCTTTAGTAGATTATTCTGTCGAATATTATAATACACAAAAATGGTCCTCTA
Organism: Sipunculus nudus; assembly: GCA_026874595.1. Taxonomy (NCBI): domain Eukaryota; kingdom Metazoa; phylum Annelida; class Sipuncula; order Golfingiida; family Sipunculidae; genus Sipunculus; species Sipunculus nudus. The sequence goes on along the minus strand of CM049312.1, from coordinate 80,441,934 downwards.
TGTTACTATTATGGAAAATCACTGATGTCAGCTTGACAGGTATCTTAGTCAAGACATACGTAAATCTTTGCTGACGAGCACTTAATCAGCGTCATCAGCGCCCTTTGCTGATCAGCGAAATAGCAGGTGGTAGAAAGATTCCGAAGGCCATGCATAATATGTAGCACATTAAAAATATATTCGTATGTTTGTAAAAATGAAATATTATAGCACATGTGTCTTTAAATCGCATTTAATCACATAATAGTCGGAGGTTGTTATATTGGGTCTAATTTGCCTGAAATAAATGCTTGGATTGAAAGGTCGCTGATCAGCCCAGCTGATCAGCGAAATAGTCACTGTCAGTTACATATGTTGTGTTTCATGTGGAATAATTAACAAAATAAAAAATATATTTATATATTTGAAAATACGTAATAATGATAGAAAAGGTGCCTTTTAATCATATTTAATCACAAAATAATCGGAGGTTGCTATATGGGGGCTAATTTGCCTGAAATTAATGCTTTAATTGAAAGGTCGCTGATCAGCGCGCTGATCAGCGTTTTATACTGCAGGCCGCTGATCAGCGCGCTGATCAGCAAATTATACTCTCCCGACTTTTATCATCCGTTTTTTTGTCCGTAACCATGGAAATCCTCAATTATCGCTCACATTCCATACCACGGGTAGTTACCACTGGCAGTCATCAGTGCGCACACAGCCTCCATAGGTCTTTTACATCATATTTCCAGCCAGTAATCAAGTGTAAGTGTAGTAGTGACCAGTAGTGTTTTAGACCATGTTGCAATGCTAACCACAATCATTTATCAGCCTCCTGACCAGGGTTGAGTGGATAATAATCTTTTGTTAAAAATGTTAAACCTACTGCAGTACTGGGTGTAGCCGCCTGCGCCGACGAAACGTCTTGCACCGTTAACGGACGACTGTTTCGTCGCCTCCCCATATATAGAGATAAGTGGTATTTGACCACGATACGATCGTATTTTCCGGAAAAGGCTGTTTTATTTTCTGTTTAACGGATGGGGTGACATTAAAACTTCTTCACTATGGCAAAAGTATCTTATTTTCGGCATATAATAAAACCCGGAAAATCTCGGAAATTCTCGGAAAAACTCGGAAATTAATAAAACTCGGAAAATGGTCGGAAAAGCATAAAAACACATGTTAAAAGAGTAATTCAAATGATTCATATAACATAGAATAATTCAGTGTGCTTATACAGTTTATTTTTTTTATTTCTTAAAAGGAATAAAACTACTTTTAACCGACCCTTTTCGTGTTGATCACCCTGTAAAATTCCTGCGTCCGCCATCTTGTAGTCATGGTATGTCGGAAAAAAGTTGTCCCCTCGGAAATAAAGTAAATGTTTCTTTAACACCCTGTTAAACAATCACTTTATGAAATAAAGCATAACTATTTTAAATAAATCGAAATTTATACTTTTTTTGGCATCCAAATCTATTTAATTTTTACCAATCAAACTTTTAGAACTTGCTAGAGCTTCTTGCTCCAGGGATCATTCCCTGATATAATTTTCCTGCGTAAGTCACAGACAGAACATCGTCAGTTTCAGCTTCGTTAGAAAACATGGACAAACTAAAACGTGAATCGTCGACAAATATACTGTTTATTTAGTAAACAATTCATTACACCAAGATAACCAACAGATTTACACCATATATGTATTTTCAACATTTACTGAAATCATATGACTTAATTAAAATATAAATTTTGTTTTAAAGAGTAACAATTTATGACATGAAGCATATCTTAAATATATATATATATATATATATATATATATATATATATATATATATATATATATATTTACATATATTCCTAAACAATGCTCACTGTGCATACAATTCTGAATAAAATATATGTATTTGTCATGATTTTTTTTAATGTTATAAGAAATTTTATGTTTTAAGGAATTCCATATTGTAACTACACTGTAGATGTGGAAATGTTTCAATTGAATCCTTGAGAACAATAATAACATTTATCATTGTATAGTTTAAACACTAATGTGCCAAGTGACTTTTGTGAATCTTTTCATGTGCATAATATCTCATATTGAAAATGATTCACAGATACCTATATCATGTATATATCAACAACTCCATTATAATATGTTGTACTTGTATATATCTTTTATTAACATGAATTGTTTACTAAATAAACAGTAAATTTGTCGATGATTTACTTTTTTTTATTTTTCCATGTTTTCTAATGAAGCTAAAACCTAACGGTGTTTTATCTGTGACTTGAACAGAAAATTATATCAGGGAATGATCCCCACAGCAAGGGGTCCTCGCCTGTTCTAAAAGTTAGATTGGTGTTAATTAAATAGGTTTGATTGCCAAAAGAAGTATAAATTGGGTTTATTAAAAAAATATGTACGATTTGTTCCATAATGTGGCAGTTTAACAAAGTGGTTTTAAGGGTTTTATTATATGCCCATATTTTCAATACAACTGCAACATTTTGGCAACTGTAAGTGCATTTTACTTTAGTTATTGTGCATTTTGGTCTCAGAAGACACGGGTCGTACTGCTCATAACCGCCATGACAGAAGCAGTTAGAATGTATATGTAGCGGTGACAATGTTTTGTGTACTGGTCCAGTTTTATAAGAGATATATACTTAATTAAGCTGGATATTAATGCAATTAGCTTATCATAACAGAAGTTTGTCCATAAAAAATGAGATACACATGTTACTGAGCGGTTTTCTCCCTTTTATAGACACAGATCCCACCCAAGTGCATACATGGGGTGGTGACTATAAACTGTACTCTCAGATATATCTAACATTTTATAGTCACCCTTGGTGGCTATACTGGGTGTGTTCTTAGACCCAGTTGTGGCTCTGTTGTAAACACAGAGCCACAGGTCCCTGCTTTCATTTATCCAGCGGACAGGAGCGCATGCAGGTGACAACGTTGTACCCACTTTGGGTACATTTAGCCTGTGGTTAAGGATTCCCCTTTAAGCCCCGGGTGATTGGCTGGTGGGCGGTACGAATATAGAATACCTCAAGCACCTAAACCGACCAACATCACTGGCCCACCATGTCTATTGCAAGAGATGTATGTATTTTGTAACACATACCGTCACTAATCACTGTCTATTTGTCCATTCCTTCTCATTTTTCCATCATTTCTACCCTGTATTCCTGTCCCTCCGTCTTTCCTAAACCAACGCCGCCATGTTGTCATAGGCTTCCCCTGCTTTCCCCATTACGTCATCAGGAATCACCATGTCACACATTCTCATCCATTCACTATCTCGCTATAGTTCACTTCGTTTCTCTGCCATTTCTCTACGATCTTTTCCTACTCATTCATTCATCTGTAATTCATCTAGTCCTTCCAAACAGGGGGGGGGGGGGGGGGGGTTTGGGCCCTTTCCCCCCAATTATTACTCATAATTTCTCATTCATTATTATCATACTACATATTACCGGGGGGGGGGGGGTTTGGGGGTCTCCCCCCAATTATTACTCATAATTTCTCATTAATTATCATACTACATATTACCGGGGGGGTTTGGGGGGTCTCCCCCCAATTACTCATAATTTCTCATTCATTATTATCATACTACATATTACAGGGGGTGTTTGGGGGGTCTCCCCCCATCTTTTTTACACTTTCTTCATTCCCTCTTACATATATTATTCTCTCATTTTTTCTTCACTCATTACTACACTTACCTTAATTAACTCTTCTTATCTACACTTAACTACTGTTCTTCATATTCATCAACAAAAACGGCAGCCATCTCTACCACATTGCCTATTATATATTGCGGCAGAATCTGACAAGAACTGTTCAAACAAAGATTGGTCCACATGTTACTCGCGCCATAAAAAGACGCTTAGATAACCCTGTAAATGTTTTTTTTTACACCAAATCTGGGCATAGTCGCACCTCGTTTTACCTTCTGCCATGTCCCCTCGATACAGTTCGTATGGCACCCTGTCTCAGGGTCTTTGAAATTCATGCTATGGTTCACTGTCACATGCGTATATCCCACGTCTTTCAGTGAAGAATAGGTTTTCCAGCAGTCGGAATAGATTACTGATCCAGCAGCTATATGTTTCTGGATAAGAGGAATAAGCGTATCTGCAGATCTATCTTTCACCACAAACATTAACACCTTCCGCTTATCCTCTCTCTCTCTCCCGCCAAAAACCCATCCCCCTTTCACCTATCAGTGTAGTTTGAGTAGACTTTACAGCTGTTTTTCTTTTCTTTACAGCCGGTTGCCCATCTCCGGTGTAGTCGTATCTGCATCGTTTAGACGGACTGCATATCTGAACGGATTGTTCCTCTTATTTCTTCCAGTCGAGCACGAATGCTGCCTCCATCCCAGGACGCCATGATCACATTTGTTTACCTTAGTGATCTGTAGTTGTCCAGTCATTTCACTTTCACTAACTTGTACCATACCACGTCCGTAATGGTCACCTCACTCATAACGTCTTCTGACCAATCATTTTCACAATTAGACAAAACTTAACTTTATTTATTGTCATGTATTTTATTTTTCATATTCATATATCATACATACATATATATAATTACTAACATTGACATGACTGAAATATTGCTATCTTCCCTCATATCAATTTATGGCCTTTCTATATTACGAACTATCCATCTTCCACATCATTCATTTGCAATATTTAATTCTACATTTCTATACGTTTTCATTTACATTATATTTCTTTTTATATCATATTGTTCTCTTTTTCACTTTCATATCTATTTACTACCTTCTCATACTCGGCCTACTACACATTTCCATGTCACACATGAACTGACGATTTGGTCTAGGGACAATTTCGCCCACTATATATGACGTCATCACAACTTGGGTTTCCCCCAACACTCACAACGAGACTAACCTACGTGATCATACTCATTCACCCATAAACATCTTTTGTCTCAACTTAAATACCCCCATTTTTAAAGAACTTTCAACAAGTCTTCATAGCTCAGTGGTAGAGCTCAGGACTTCTCTGCAGACGGTCGCTGGTTCGAGTCTTCCTCATGGATATGTTCATTGAATGTCATGTATACTAATCACATATATCTCTGTCTCTTCCAGATCGAACAGTACCGAACGTCAGACGAGTACACGACATACCTAACAGGCAGATACTTAGACGTTACAAGTTACATCACAACTCTTATATTATTTAAAATGAACCCCAAAAAGACTATACCCCATTTTTCCTCTCTATCCCCATCAAATGTATCGCCCTCTTTAGGACGTTCGGATAACCAGGGTGCCTGAGGTATTCTATATTCAGGGTGATTGGCTGGTGATTCTTTCAGGCTAGCAATGTGACATGCAGGTGTTACATCATCACTGCCAACTTACTGGTGCATCCAGCTGAAATGTGATACATGTGCCTGGCCAGCTGAAACAATCCAGTGTGTTACCTTGGTAACAACAGGCTGCCTGTAGGCAGTGGTTCTGCATGTGTATCCAGTGGTTGAGTTACAGGACACTCACACCATGCACCAGTGATGCTGTAACACAATGCATGTACTGCTTGAAACAATAGCACAGGGACACTGAGATAGGCACCCAACATCAGCTGTAGCCTGTTCCAGGCCACTAGATAAATGAAGGCAGGGACCTGTGGCTCTGTATTAACAACAACAGAGCCACAACTGGGTCTAGGTGTGTTCTGAATCTAAATGGGTGTGTGAGACCAGTCTTGTAGCACTAGACTGCAACTGAATGGCATATTCATCTTCACTGTATCACAAGTTTCATTCTAACCAAAAGCTCATGGAAATTTTTTTCAAAAGAAAGAATTAAAACCCTTATTTGTCTTTTCTCTAACACATGTTAGTTTATCAATGTCATATTATCTTTAGTAGACGGCCAGATGATGGACTGTAGCCAGACATACTTATTTATGTCATATTAATAAGGTTAAACAAAATTTAAACAAACCATGTCTTCAAAAACAAATGTCAGTGATGCTATTGGCATAGTGTGGATGCGTATTGTCACCTATGGGTCATCATAATTGATTTTTAGCTCGGCTGACTGAAAGTCATTGGAGCTATAGTCAGATTCTATCGGCTGTCCATCTGTCAAATACCTACATATCAAAACTTTATCATACTGTTAGATGTCCCCAAGATTGCATACCAAACCAAAAACTGGGTCACTGCGACTTCGTTAATTTGAGACATTAAGGAAAAACCTTAATTTTCTATTAGCTGATAAACCAGGTTGCGGGGGACATCGATTTAATTTTTGCCTAGTTGTCTGTCTGTTCGTCCTCTGTCTAGCTGTCTGTCCGTCCATCAGTTTTTTAGCTCAGCTGACTGTAAGTCATCTGAACTATAGCAATCACTCTTTGTCCATCCAGCCATCCAGCCGTCTATCCGTTAACAGGGCACAAATCGTAACCGCTGGACCTGGAAACTTCTCACTTTAAATCTTAAGAGGTTCATCAAAGGTCTTCCTGGAAACCTGGATTTAGGTCTCTGTTACCCATATTCTTCAAGCTATTGGGCTCCGAAGTACCCCCCAGAAAACTAAAAATTTGATGCAAAAGCTCATGCATCTGAACAACTAATGCATTGATAATCATGATTCTTTCATGGATATTGGTCATGGAGTGTTTAATAAGTTTCTGCAGACTGGTGGCGCCACCTGTAATTTTTTATTTTTTACAATTTTTTTCTCTATTTTGAGACCTTAAAAGATGCTGTCATCTGTTAACAGGGTACAAATCGTAAACACTGGACCTGGAATCTTCCATCTTTACATCCAGATAGGTCCATGAAAAGTTTCCTTGAAAACCTAGAATTAGGTCTCAGATACCCATATTCTTCAAGGTATTGGGCTCCAAAATACCCCCCTGAATAATGAAAAATTTGTTACAAAAGCTCAAGTATCTGAACAACTAATGCATGGATCACCATGATTCCTAGCATGGATATTGATCATGAGGTGTTACATCAGTTATTGCAGAATGGTGGTGCCACCTGTATTTTTCGATTTTTACGATTTTTTTAGCTCAGCTGACTATAAGTCATCTGAGCTATAGTCGTGGTCCATTGTCCGTCGTCCGTCCGTCTGTCCGTCCGTCCGTCCGTAGATGTGGCACGTTTTGAAACCGTAAGACCTAGGAATCCAAAATTCGGCATAATGTTAGATGTCCCCAAGATCTCCTACCAAGCCGAAAACTGGGTCTTTGCAACTACGTTCCTTTGAGAAATTAAGGAAAAACCTCAATTTTTTATTAAAAACCTATTTTCACACTTCAGGACTGCCTAATATCAAAACCACTCATCTGTTTTTCCTCATATTTACCATAAATATTCCTCTATATAGTTCCTATGTACATGCCAGAAATTGTGTCTGTATTATTTAATTTAAAAAAGTTATGGGCCCAAACATAATGCATTTTGTAAAAAATCAGGAAAGATATTTGATCACTTAACACAAAAAATGTTAAAGCTATCGACCTTTTTTCCAGTAATATAACTTTAATTAATCAAAATTAAATTGTATACCCAAAATTAGATGAAAATCTTTTAAATTTTCTAAAATATTAATAAAAATAAAAAATTGGTACCTTAAATTTTGCCCAACTTTGACCATGGCACGTTTTTTTCCTGTAAGTACTGTGGATTTAATTTTCACAGCATGTTTTTGTTAGCATTTCAACTGTTAACACCAAAAATTTGAAACCAGTTGATCAAAAACTGTAGATTTTAATAAGTTTTCAAGCACCATGTAACATATTGTTTACATCAAGCTAGTGTTATGCAGTTTGCAAGAGCTCAGCTCCCCAGCTTCAGCTCTTATTTCATTAAATTTGGCATACAGTTAGATGTCTCCAAAATCCCCTACCATGCCAAGAATTTGGTCACTAGGACTTAATACCTTCGAAATATTAATGAAAAACTTCAGTTTTCCATTAAAAACCCATTGTTACACTTCAAGACTGCCTAATATCAAAACCACTGATCTGACTTTAATCATAAATAATATACATATTTTTCATTCTCTATGCACATGCCAGAATGATGTCAGTATTGCGTAATTGTTTTAAGTTATGGGCCCAAACATAATGCACTTTGTAAAAAATCAAGAAATATATTTACTCCCTTAACAAGGGCATTGCTGAAGCTAGAGATTTTTTTGTCAGGGATGTAACATTATTTAATCAAGATTCAATTGAATACCCAAAATTAGTTCTGAATTTTTCAAATTTTATAAGTTATTAGTATAAATATAAAATTAGTACCTTAAATTTAGCCCAACTGTGACCATGGCACGTTTGTGTCCTGTGAGCACTGTTGATATAATTTTCATATCATGCACACATTAGGATTTCAGCTTTTTAGTTTAGAAAGCTGAAAGAAATTGGCCAAAAATTGTAGCTTTTATTAATGTTTTTTATGAGACCCTGTCAGACTTTGGCTCTCTCCAGCCCCTCTTGAGTCACCTGTATGTTGACCTTGTTGACCTTACATCAAATTATGCACGCTTGAGGCGAGGCATACAGGAATCCAGGCAGCTTATGGCCAGCCACAGTTGATCCAGGTGTCCAACCCAACTCATCTAGTAGTTTTAACCAACAACATAACAATAAACAATAAATTAATAATTTTTTATTGGTTTTTAATAACAAATTAAAGAAAAATAGAAAAGGAATTTGTTAGTTTATAATAACAGGAAATTAACTTGCAGTTACTGATGATATAAGAATCTTGTATCGATGGGTAGAATGTCACATATTCCAAATAACACCATGCAGTCACCTATGGCATTTTTCAGTTCAATTTTAATGATAAAGAAGTAAATCATATTATTCATTACTAATCATTAGGGATCATATGAAGGAAATTAATGATAGACAAAGATGCAGTTGATAATATTAATCTAGATTCCTACTGTGTCTAGTGTGTACATTGATGTGAAATTAGTCCAAAATGAATTTTTTACAGTTATTTTTTAATATAAATAAAAGCCATAAAACCAGGTACTTATGATCATTATTTAAATGTGTGAATTTTGTATATTCTGGATTCTCAACATCATTGGTTGGTGAAACTTAATAAATACCAGACATGGTGCGAATACTTTGTAATTGTATTTAAATACGAATATGATTATGTACTCCATTATAAAATTTCTTGCATAAAGAATAGGAATTCAGGTAAAAATGAAAGTATATGAATACTCGTGCAAATACTTTCAACATGTATTCATGAATGCATTCATGAATATATTCTTTAATATTATTTTAATAATCATATCAGTTATATTTCATTTAAAAAAATCATATGATTCTCTTATTATTTTTTATAAAAATTATATTTGGGACAATATTTGTAATTTTTTTAAATAAATAGTTAAACTCTTATATGTTCTGCTTATAAGTTATATGGCCAAGTCAAAATCTGTGTGACAATAGTACTCCATTTGTTAATAAAATAAATGAAATCAATCCTCTTCCCTGTCTCCAAAGGTACTATCAAAATCATACATAAGCTAAACAACAACAACTCATAATACAGCTTATATTTATTACCACACAAAACCAGCATGTGCCTCATTTCTAAATAATATTTTTTTATCATATATAACAGCTGAGCGTCGTGACCCATAGGTCCCTTGTTTTTCTCTATTTTTGAGACTTTAAAAGATGCCGTCATCTGTTAACAACACAAATCTTGATGACTGGACTTAAAATCTTCTGTCTCAACATGCAGGGAGGCCGATGAAAAGTCTCTTTGGAATCCTGGAATTAGGTCTCTGTTACCAAAAACCTGTGAGCTATGGGGCTTCCAAGGCCCCCCCCCCCCCAGAATAATAGAAACTTTGATGCAAAAGCTCAAGTATTTGAACAACTTATGCATAGATCACCATGATTCTTTGCATGGATATTGAACATTGAGTGTTTCATCAGTTTCTGCAGACTGGTGGCACCACCTGTACTTTTTTTTATATTTTACTATTTTATTTATCTATTTTTGAGACCTTAAAAGATACAGTCATCAGTTAACAGGGCACAAATCCTAACGACTAGACCTAGAGTCTTTTTTTCTTGACATGCTGGGAGGTCCATGAAAAGTTTCCATGGAAACCTGAAATTAGGTCTCTGTCACCCATATTGTCCCAGCTATGGGGCTCAGAATTAACCCCCCCCCCCCCCCCCAGAATAATTAAAAATTTTATACAAAAGCTCTGGTATCTGGACAACTAGTGCATTGATCGGCATTATTCTTTGCATGCATATGCATCATTTAGTGTTTCATCAGTTTCTGGTGACTTGTGGCGCCACTTGTATTTTTTCGATTTTTTGCTATTTATTTTCTCCATTTTTAGACCTTAAAAGATGCAGTCGTCCCTTAACAGGACTCAAATTGAAACCATTGGTCCTAGAATCTTCAAACTTGACATCCAGGGAGATCTGTAAAAGTCTCCTTGGAAACGTAAACTTAGGTCTCTTTTACCCATATTTTCTGAGATATGGGGCTTATAAGCAAAATTTGATACCAAAGTAGGGCACAAATCATAACCATGGAGCCCAGAATCTTCTTACTTGACATCCTGAGAGTTCCTAAAAAGTTCTCCCCAGAAACCTGAAATTGGAGTTTTGGGGTATGTTTGAGCACCCCAGAAATAATGCGAAATACACACAAATTGCCAGATTCCTCATGAAAGGCTGGTTGGATTGTCATCAAATTTGTTTTATGGGTCTTGATGAACTTAAGCTAATATGCATCAACAATGATGCCACCTATCTTAATTAGTTGTCTGTGCAAGGACATATTATCAACATGTCAGTCGGCTGACCCACGGGTCACTTGTTTTTGTTTCTGTGCAATAAATTTACTTAATTTTATCTGATTTCATTCAAATTTGGATCAGTGATTGCTCTCATGCATACCTTGGTTGTGATTGGTTTTTAGTGTCTATCTGAAAAATATTTCTCATGTTAATCTCATATTTTACATGTCACAGTGCATCTGTTTTAAGTTTTTTAAGTTGTTCCCTCAAGATTTTCTCCACATGTCATAATTTCGGTTGCTAATCAAGCATGAAAGACAACAAGAACCCAAAGTGGGGGACATTAATTCCAAAAATTTGCTTGTTAGTGAACCTGTGAGCTTATGCGAAGGTGCGTCGTCGTACGTTGTGCATCGCCTGTACCTTAACCATAGCTGTCTCAAAAATGGCAGAAGCTAGCATCACCAAATTTTTTGCAAATATTCAGTCACCTGAAAAACTATCAGATTTTGTTTATTTTTTTTCTAACAGCATTTTCTTAGATTTTATAGGGAAAAAGCTAAAAAAGCTTTAAAAATCTTCTCCGAAACTGTCCAGCCAAATTGTCCAATATTTCACAGAAATGATCCCTGGAACAATCTCTCAAGTTTGTTTGAATGGTTCCAGTTCAGAGATTTACAGGAGGTTGAACTTAGTCATCTGTCCAAAAAAGCACACTTAACTTAAAATCTCAGAAACGGCTAAAGCTATAATCACCAAATTTTATACCAATGTTTGTCACATATGTCATATCTGAAATAGAGGTATTTGTGGCACCACCTACATTGATGTGTTTTTTACAAGCGGAAACTCTTCTAGCTTATACACTTTTTAATGATGAAACTGTTAAGCTGATTGGTTTAAACTTTACAAGAATTATTTTATGGTAGGGTTCTGCCAGTTTTATAAAAATAGATTGGATAAATACAGCTTTAAAAAAGCATTGTAACCAATTGAAAAAGGCTTTCTGTGTTTGATAACAGATTTGACAACATGCTGAGTTTCAGCAGCCAAGTCAAGAAGTCACTCAGTACAAACAGGTGGGGGTCCAGACATCACCATGGTACCCGACCTGGCTCTGGCCGGTGTCTAGACAATGTGGAAAAATTATTTGAACTATATCTTTCAACTGTTTCAAAAAACTTGGTTTGCATTTTAAGTGAATCGGGTTTATCATCAAGTCACATGTGAACTGCTGCGCCTTCATTTTTGGTTGACCTCTGACCTTTCCACGCTGCCCAGCGTCCATTTGTGCGTCTGTTTCCACACATAAACCTACATATCTCAGGAACCATTTGACTGATCAGGCTAAAAATTTTGCACAAATGTAGCCCTTTGATAGCTTTATAATATACACTAAAAATGGTGGTGCCACCTGCAACCATTTTTTTCACAGCGTCCATCTGTTCATCTGCCTTGGGATAATATCTTTCATATCTCAGCGGTGGTTTGCCTTTTCCACCTGAAATTTTGCAGGTTTATACATACTGGACAGCTTTCTCGATTTTATGACAGGTGGCACCACCTTTTTTCACGTTTACTCTGCAGACATCCAAGCTCATATCTCAGGACCGATTGGGTCAAAATTTTGCTTGTGTATAGATCTCACATAGCTCTTCATCATAGGCAAAACTTGTGGCGCCACCTGCAACCGTTTATGCACGGAGTCCATTTGTTCATCTGCCTTGGGATAAAATCACTCATATCTCAACAGTGGTTTGACTTATCCACCTGAAATTTTGCAGGTTTATACATCCTGGACAGCTTTTATCGATTTTATGACAGGTGGCGCCACTTACATTCACGTTTACTCTGCAGACATCCAAGCTCATATCTCTGCAACCGTTTGACTGATTGGGCCAAAATTATGCTTGTATATAGATCTCACATAGCTTTTCATCATAGGCAAAACTGGCGGGGCCACCTGCATCCACTTATGCACAGGGTCTATCTGTTCATCTGCTTTGGGAAATTAAATCACTCATATACAAGTAGTGAGTTGACTTATCTGCCTAAAATTTGCAGGTGTATACAACTTGGACAGCTTTCTGGATTTTGAGGTAGGTGGCACAACCTACATACACATTTCAGTTGCAGACACCCATGCTAATATGCAAAACACCTCACTCTACTTCCCCTTGCCACTCAAACCATGCCTCACTTCACCCGTCCCACTCTGATTTCGGCAGATACATGTAGTTGCTTATCGACTACCCGTATTCTAGTAAAATGTCCTAGTCTGAAACTTGCAGGTCCAAAACGTCCATTTTGCTGAAATCATAATGACTAAGGTAGATATGCAGGACTTTAGAGGATCAATATTAAATTTCAAAAATAAACCTCCATTCATACTCCCAAACTTTGCAAAGGTTCACATTAGGCCTGTAGGCCTTGTTTATATTTATTTTGTGGCGCTGTGCTTGTGGCAAGTTATTCATACCCTGGTATGTTTACCTTGAAGACCTGGTCAGTAAAGATGTTTACATTGCGAACTAGAATGATTATGAGAAGCAGGGGCATTCAGTTTTTCAATGATACTTGTCTGATTTCCAAGACTAATTAAATGTATATTGCAAGGAAACTGTTCCTGAAGTAAGAAGCAGAAATATGCATGGCTCAAAGTAGCAGAAGTGGACCCAATGTGACTCCATGCAGAGAGACCGTATCCCATTTTTTAGCCACCGCAATTTTGAGGCCAGGTTTTCTATGATACTTGTCTGATATCCAAGATTAATTAAATGTATATTGCAAGGAAACTGTTCCTGAAGAAAGAAACAGAAACATGCATGGCTCGTAAGTAGCAGAAGCGGACCCAATGGGACTCCATGCAGAGGGTCCGTATCCCATTTTCAGCCACCGCAACCTTTTTTTTATCGTATTAGACCAATTCTGAGGCCTGATCCCCACCCACCACAACCCCACGTCACCCCACCCCTGTTTCTGAAATTGGGGCCTTGAATTAGGTTTTGTCATTAATCCTCCAAGGTTGAACCCTCCATTTCATAAAGCAAGTGTGTTTTTCACTTTTACTGGCCACACAAATGAGTGAGAGCCTGGGTATAATGAAAGGCCAGACATGCTGAAATTCCTCACTGAAAGCAAGCCTTATTCATATAAACATTAGTCCTTAATCATGTGTTTGAAGTTGAGTGACCACAATGCACGCATTCAGGTCATTGCCAAAGGCAGTTTGGCTGTGTATCAGTTTAACCTCCATGCAGGTCAGTAAAAAAGGAAAAATCACTTAAAATTATATGTACATTAAAAATTATTTTCATATCACCTATGTCACTATGGGGATAATAACCCTAAAAATGAGGTTTGGCACAGTGCCATAAGCAACGCGGTTTCAGAGAACATTGTGGACAAAGGTGGAGCAAATTCCTTTTATAAGTATTAGATTAAATACCTATTATCACACTTCAAGACTGCCAGGTGCCTAATATCAAAACCACTCTTCTGTTTTTCTTCATGTTAGCCTTAAATATTTCCCTATATGGTTCCTATGTACATGCCAGAAATAAGGTCAGTATTACCTAAGTTAAAGGCCCAAACATAATGCACTTTATAAAAAATCAGGAACCTTAATATACTCACTTAACATAATATTAATAATAATATTGTTGAACCGGGAGACTTCTTTTCAGGATATAACTATATTTGATCAAGATTCATTTGTATACTAGCTTAGGATTAGTTCTGTATTTTGTAAATATTTTAAAATTATTAGCATAAATAAAAAATCGGTACCTTAAATTTGTCCCAAATTTGACCATGGCATGTTTTTTTCCTGTAAGTACATTTGATTTAATTTTTACAACAGGTACACATAAGGATTTAATCTGTAAAAATTATGAAATTTGAAAATAAAAGCTTAAAAACTAGGCCAAAAATGTTAAAGGAATGGTTTTTCAGGCACCGCCCGCATCAGTTTTAATCCCCAGCATCAAAAATTGTTATTTCAATTTTCAAAGATAACTTAGCAATTTGAGCTCCAGCCGATCAGACATTTCTTTCAAGAAGTTAAAATCACACAATTTTGATAAAATTTCCTTTGTTTATATGTGCCCCCACTTGTTTAGATAAATAAATATGTTATTATCATGCTTTCCCTTATAGTTGACTTTTTTTATCAAAACATACGTAAAATATAAAAAAAAAAATCCACCTTCACTGATTTCTGAAAAAAAATTGCCTGAGAACCAAACCTTATTTTTTTTGGCCTTAGGTGAGTTTATTGAATTTGCTCAGAGGCTCTATGGTATTATTACCAAGTAATAAAATACTGAAAATAAGATTTTAGATATAATTATTGTTCTTAGTTTATTTTATTATTACAAAAACGTTATTACTTCATTCAGGCATTTCAGATGGCCAGTTCAATACAATATAGCAAACCAGGTATTTCACAGATTTACCATCATAACATTTGTTATTGCAATTATGTATTATTATGTGTCTTGTATCTTTTCATGGTTGAATACACAAATGTTGATGTAAGAGTTAATTAGTGAAAGTGTCAAGGTAGTCTTTCAAGGGTAAATGAATTAATGATTGTCTTTGCACATCAAGATTAGCACACTGGCAGGAAGAATGATCATTAGGATATAATTCACCCAAGAGTGAGAAATGTTCATTTATATGAATTGTCTTTACCTTCTATATATACAGGTCACCTAGGATAGGGACAGGCAGTTATAGTTACAGTTTGGAGTGAGAGTAAGCATTTAGATAGAGAAGAAATTTTACATGGCTAGGATCATTGTCAGCGAGTGAAGTCATCATTATTTAGTTTGTCATTAAAAGAATAACAGAAACTTTGTACACTAAGAAAAAGGAATAAACCATAGTTACATAATTACCTAGTCTGCTGCTCCTAGAACTCCCAACCAACAATATATCAACGCACAACAAACATAAAATTCCAACCGGTGATAGTATTAATTCGCATTGTCAAGCTCTAGTTCCAGGGAATCCCCCTTCAGGTCACTACAGCCCTGCCTGGGTAAACATATCAGTGATGCAAACACTGGTTAGGCACCCCTGCTGTCACGATGTCATCTCAGTATGGTGCATCTCGATAGGACGTTTTGCTGTTTTCATTGCTCGTTACGACACAGTTAGTTGAGATGCACCGCCCAGTTAACCACAGCGGCGCCCTTTGAGACGTAGCCCGGCGAGACTTAACCCGGGCAGGGTGTGTATCGCCTGTCCATTAGGACGATACAGAGGTTAAATTCAATAGTATAAATGTTTGTAATACTATAATTTAACCATTCTTAACAATTTGTAGATGTATGAAATGTATGAAAAAAGGAAAAAAAAACTCTGGATACCGATGTTTCCATATGAGTATTACAAAATCTTTTGATAGACATGCATCCTTGACCCGCTATTTCAAACAAGTACGCGCTGTCTTACAATATATCCATGTATGGGGGAATATTTTAAGTTTTATAAATTAATCACCTAAATATGCCAAACAATCAGAATATAATAGATTTTGCCTAAAACTGACATGCCTGATTATGACAGGATTATATTAGAACTGGACGATTTCGGGTTTGACGACATCTCGGCTTGACAACGTTTCACATATACGTTTGTGAAGATACAGGTGTGTGATTATTTGATTACTGATTGTGTACAGATTTAACAGATCTTTGTACTTTAGCCCTGGCAAAAAAAAAAAGACAAGCTAGGAAAATACACATTAAACTATTTTATACTTTAACACGCATGTCTTTTATTTTCTTGGGGGGGGGGGGTGGTTGCACATATATATTAATGTGTTTCCTCAAATGAAAAATATAACGTGAAAAAAAAAACAGGAGTGAACGTATTTCAATTTATTAACCCTATAAAACCTGACTTATTCTACAAATTTACTACATTTGTACTGATTTACTCAGGATCAGAGGCCCTCTATGGTCTTTGTTAGACCATTTATGAGATTAGTCTTGCAATAACAATGACTTGAAAGGCATGGTGTATTCGCTGCTTGGGCTAATTATGCAGATCCATAAACATGAGTGATTGATTGAGAGAGAGAGAGAGAGAGAGAGAGAGAGAGAGAGAGAGAGAGAGAGGCAGACAGACAGAATATGAGTAAAGGAGAAGGAAAAATTTATAATGAAACAAGAATGTTATATTTTCAGTAAATCATTTTCAAACCTCGATTAAGATTGGAAAAAGAACATTTCTCAAAGATAACCAGAGACTTTAGCTTAATAACAAGTTGATTCTGTGAAATTATTATGGCTAACAGAGACTATTTTCTATTAATTCCACCTGTATTGCTCATATAACGTCATGGTTACCAATATTAATATATAGCAAGTTAAACATTAATATATATATATACGAATTCAAAAGTTAGAAAAAAAGAAAAACGTGAAAGACATCTTGAGAAACAGTTTAATGTGATTCCCTCATAGTTTTTAAGATAATTGTGAACCAAATAAGGTAAAAATTATTGAAACTAAATTTTGGAATTTCTCCGCAACCGGTACCATTCAGAGCTATTTTTTTAAAAGTTTGGATGGATAATCATTCCTTCATTCTATTAAATTCCATAAACGACAATACCCCTCTTCCGGGGACATTTTAAAAAAAAAACATAGTAAATTTTAAGTCAAACATGATTAAATTATGCAAGTTAATAAATCACAGAGTTATATTCTATTAAGATATTAACAGCGAGTATACTGCGAGGATATTGCTTGCCCGACGCTCCTCGTGGTGCGTTTGCACAACCATAAGCACTGAACCGCGTCGTACTTGGCACCTTCTTTGAGGGCTAGGCATGAGCAATGAAACGCCTCTGATTGAGCTGCGGGTGTTCTGAAAACACATGCGTATCAATCTGCGTCGTACTGGGACGTAATCACTGTCACAGTTGTAAAGTTATTCTCATGTCACCTCCCATCCCCCACCAAGTTGATTGCAATAACTGTTATTGTTTGAACTGTATTTCTTTAATTGCAAAGCTATTTCCAATCCAATCAACAAATCTGTTCTTTAAATAGTTATTCAAAGGAGTTATCCAGAAGATGCCACGTTGTGGTAATGTAGCATTTTTAAAGAAAGTTTCCTTTTAAATAATAATATCAAATTAAAATATAATAAAACCCATCAGTTGACATAATTTTATAAAAAGGTGCAATTTAGAATTGTGAATTCTGAATCAAGTGTTATTTTCAGGTATTATTGTTTTGCAAACTAAAAAAATATATATTTTATAACAAAATGAATACATCTGCGTGAATAATGTGATGTTACCTGACCAGATTAGCTATAAATGTTGGTGCAATTTAGAATTGTGAATAAACATGAATATTCAGATATTTGTTATACTGTAAATGTATAGTAATATTTATTAATATGAAAAAAATGAGGATATACTGCAAACATTTGTTCATTATTTCCCTGCCTTATGAGGATGGGAATTAAAGATTTGCTTTGTTTTCTTCTCTCTGGCTTTTCAGCTCCGCTGACTATAAGTTATCTGAGGTATAGTTGTGGTCCTTTGTCCTTTGTCCGTCCGTCTGTCCGGCCGTTAAGAGGGCACGTTTTGAAACCATTGGACCTACGGATCCAAAATTTTGCATACTGTTAGTTGTCCCCAAAATCTCCTACTGTACCGTAAAAAATGGGTCACAAGGACTTCATACCTTCGAGATATTCAGGAAAAACCTCCATTTTCCATAAAAAAGCCATTGTTACACTTCAAGGCTGCCTTATTTCAAAACCACTGATCTGTTATTGATCATATTTAGTATTCATATTCTTCCATAAATTTTCTATGAACGTACCAAAAATTAGGTCAGTATTGCATATTGTTTTGAAATTATGGGCAAAAAAAAAATGCAATTTTTAAAAAATTCGGAAATATATTTACCCACTTGACATGATAATTACTGAAGCTGGCGACTTTTTTTTCAGGAATATAACTTTATTAAAAAAGATTCAATTGTTTACCCAAAATTAGATCTGAATTTAGCAAAATTTTCAAGTTATTAACATAAATAAAAATCAATCCCTAAATTTTGTCCAACTTTGGCAACGGCACTTTTTTTCCTGTAAGCAAAGTTGATTTAATTTTCACAGCATATATACAAAAGGATTAAATCTTTTAAAATCTGAAATTTCAAAGGAATTGATTGAAAAGTGTAGCTTTTATTTAAGTTTTCATACACCATTTCAAGTGTTGTTTACATCTTGTCCATCCAGTAGTACAGCCTTCACTTGTGTTATGTAACCTACCCCAGGCAGCTTGCCTTGGCTCAGCTTGGCCACTACTAGCAGGCTTCCCCTCTGCACTCCCCCCCCCCCCCTCCCCCCCCCCAATGGTACATGAACTGGATGACTGTAATAATTTATATTTTATTCATTGTTATTCTTGGCTATGCTACATTTTAGATTATGTATTGTACCACCAGGGTTATAATGATTAAAGTGCACATTTAATTGTGTCCACAAAGTGGTGCATTGCTATGAAAGTGTGGATATTCATCAGATAAGTAATTCCTTACTTCAGAAGAGTAACAACTTCACCAGGTGTGAAATTGACTATTAATTCCAGTAATAAATTATAGCTGAGATAGTAATTAGCACGATGATATTGTTTGTCCCTCATTCAGCCAACTGTGTATACTTTATTTGAAAAGATGTTTTCACTTTATCAAATTTACTGAATCTTTTATTTTATTTCGGTGAATAATATTAAGCATGTACTGAAAACTCCAATGTGCAAAACTTTGCAATAGTGTTTCAAGGGATAATTTTGAAGAGGCCATGTTGTGGCATTATTTTCTTTTAAATTCAGTTTAAACATTTGTGATTTAAAAACAATAAAATATATGTGTATGCACAATATGACCCAATATGAGCTACACTCTGGATATATGATGATTGCAACATAGAATTCTGATATTTTAACTTATATTTTCAGTTTTTTTATTACAAATTTATAAAACTTGTAAATAAAAAAAAAATAATCAGATCAAACCTTTTAATGGAAAAAGTGGAAATGCTAATAAAATAGGCTTGTATAAACTTAAATGCATTATTTCTTGAAGGTGAAATAAAGGTATTAGTCCATTCTGTCCACATGCCTGTCCATCTGTAAATTTTCATATGCATCACAGTATCTCAAAACTTTTACTGTTTTTCTTCATAACAGTCTTGTCAGAGTATACGTTTTGCAATCATATATTTAGAACTTTACTATAACCAAGTAGGAGGGCCCCTTTCCTCTTAGCTTCTCATATGCTTATATATATGAAAAACATCACAATAGAATATTTTGCATACTAGTATTTTGCATTTGCAAAAATTTCAAACTTAAGCTGAGCGTTGAGACCCATGGGTCCTTTGTTTAAAATATTAAATAATTATGAATTTTCCCCCCATAAGCACTGTTGAATTAAATTTCATATCCTGTATGTATATGCAAGGATGTTGTAACTCCAATTATCTATATATACCCAGAGGTACAGAGGTGTTGTAACTCCCATCAGTATCCCCCCATCCCTGTATACATTTTATAGAATAGAAAAAAATGGTATAATAAAATAAGAATCTATTTGGACAAATGTGTAAACTGCTATACTGTCAACAGGTTATCAAAAAGCCAACCAGTGATCATGGTAAAAGTATAGATCTTATATAACTGTTAACATAATACATTTTCAACATTAGGAAACACATTGTCAGATCACAAATATTATTTGCAAAAATTCTCCAATCCTATCAACCAGCCATGGCCTATATTATGTCTTCTTCTCAGACTTCTTGATATTATTTTAGAAATTTACCTTCAAGGTCAACTTCAGCTGAGCACAGTGACCCTTATTTACCCTTAATAATTGTTTCCTTCTCCAAGCTACAGCAGTGAAATAATTTTACAGAAATAATTTCAAGATTGTCATTGGTTTGACAGAAGTATTGTCAGTTTTGTCTCTCATTGTTAATCTTCTTGCAGAACGACGCAAAAGAACGTAGATGGATCCTTGTATGCTGCCTCCACCATGTTTGGATCTGTTCATTAAGAAAGAAAATGATGAAGGCAGCTCACAGTATGATTCAGATGTCAGAGTCCAGGACAGTGGATCCAACCAGGACACATCATGTGACTACCACAAGGGAGAATCAGATGAACCAAATGTCGGTTATTGCTTTGGAAAAAACCAAGATACTAGGGTTACCTCTGTGACCAGTGAGGGTGAAGTCGAAAATCTCATTCACTACATAAAAAATGATATTCCTGGTGAGGAAACAGTTGTCTCCAAAGAAGTACAGAATAACTTACAAACAGAGGAAACACAGTGTTCTTCTGCATACATGAATGATATAGTAAGTCATGCATCTCAAAGTAGTTCAGCAAATGCTAATCAGATTACCGTTCATGTGTCAACCGTTGTGCCAGAGGCGGACAATTTTGATCCAAGCAAAGTAATTAAGACAAGACCAGGTAATAGTCTAAATGCACAAACCAAGACACGTAAAAGAGAAAAAACATTTAAATGTGAGGAGTGCTTTAAATGTTTCTCTAAGCATTGTGCCCTGAAGTATCACATCAGGACTCATACTGGAGAAAAACCATTTAAATGTGAGCAGTGTGGTAAATCATTCTCTCAACAGTTTAGCCTGAAGAGACACATCATGATGCATACTGGAGAAAAACCATTCAAATGTGGTCATTGTGGAAAATATTTCTCTTTGCAAAGTACCCTTCAGAAACACATTAGAATACATACTGGAGAAAAACCTTTTAAATGTGAGCAGTGCTTTAAATCTTTCTCACAGCATGGTAACCTGAAGAATCACTTCAGGACACATACTGGGGAAAAACCTTTTAAATGTGAGCAGTGTGGTAAATCCTTCTCAAACCATTGTAACCTTAAGAACCATATCATGACACATACTGGAGAAAAACCATTCAAATGTGAGCAGTGTGGCAAATCATTCTCTCAACAGTCCCACCTGAAGACACACCTCATGACACACACTGGAGTAAAACCATTTAAATGTAAGAAGTGCTTTAAATCTTTCTCACAGCATGGTAACCTTAGGAAACACATCGTGACACACACTGGAGAAAAAACATTAAAATGTGAGTAGTGTGGCAAATCATTCTCTCAACAGTCCAACCTTAAGACACTCATCATGACGCATACTGGAGTAAAACCATTTAAATGTGAGAAGTGCTTTAAATCTTTCTCGTAGCATAGTGACACTTCACTAAACATACTGGTGAAAAAAACATTTAAATGGACATAATCAGGATCAATATTATACCTGTTTTTTCACACTATTAACATTTTAACGTGAGCACTGCAGTAAATGTTTCTGTTTGCAAAGTACGATGTGTAGACATGAGGACACTTACTGGAGAAAAATCATTTTCAGGTGAGCAATGTGACAAATCTTTATCTCAAAAGTATAACCTGAAGGGATACTTTTGGGAACATCTGGAGAAAAAAAAATTAAATGAGTAGAGTATTGCAAATTATACTCTAACCAGAGTTACCTGAAGACCCACATGAGGAAACATACTGCAGAGAAAACATTTAAATGGATAAGTATGGTAAACCTTTCTCCAAGCAGAGACACATTAAGACTCACATCATGACACACACTGGAGAAAAAAATCCATTTCCATTTGGTGAAACTTTCACTCAACATTATAGCCTAGAGATACACATCAGGACACTTCCTGGTGAAAAACCATTTAAATGTTTACAGTGTAATAAATCTTTCTCTGAACAAAATAAACTGAAGACTCACATCATGACACACAATAGAGAAAAACCATTTAAATTTGAGTTGTGGCAAATCTGTCACTCAAATGTGTAGCCTGAAGACACACATCAGGACACATATTGGAGAAAAACCATTTCACTGTGAGCAGTGTGGTAAATCATTCTCTCAACAGTGTAACTTGAAAACTCACATCAGCACACACACACTGGAGAAAAACCATTTTAATGTGGCCAATGTGGTAAAACATTCTCTCAGCAGAATATCCTGAAGACTCATATCACGACACACTCTGCAGTAAAACTATT
Source organism: Sipunculus nudus (assembly GCA_026874595.1). Lineage (NCBI taxonomy): Eukaryota > Metazoa > Annelida > Sipuncula > Golfingiida > Sipunculidae > Sipunculus > Sipunculus nudus. Next base: position 80,419,037 of record CM049312.1, on the reverse strand, counting down.
TCACTGTGAGCAATGTGGCCAGTCATTCACTCAACAGTATAACCTGAAGACTCACATCAGGACACACACTTAAGAAAAAACATTAAATGTGCACAGTGTGGTAAAACGTTCTCTCAGCAGAATATCCTGAAGACTCATATCACGACACACTCTGCAGTAAAACTATTTCACTGTGAGCAATGTGGCCAGTCATTCACTCAACAGTATAACCTGAAGACTCGCATCAGGACACACACTTAAGAAAAAACATTAAATGTGCACAGTGCGGTAAAATGTTCTCTCAACAGAAAATACTGAAGACTCAGATCATGACACACTTTGGAGGAAAAACTTTCAAATGTGAGCAGTGTGGTATATCATTCACTCAACAGTCCAGCCTGACTACACACAACAGGACACACACTGGTGAAAAACCATTCAAATGTGTGCACGGTGATAAATCTTTCTCGTAGCAGAGTAACTTGTAGGCTCATATGACACCTCCAAGTAGTTCAGTAAATGCTTATAAGATCACAATTCCTGTGTCATCTGTTATGCCTGAGGATTGGATTGTTGATTTAAGCAAAGTAATTAAAACAGAACAATCTAATAGTCTAAATTGACATTTAGAGAAACGTACAAGAAATAAGTTAGAACAAAATGGTTTGTGTTTCTGCTTCCGGCTATCTCTGGAAGGTCACACCATGACACTTGCTGCAGGAAAACTATTTGAACGTGAACAGTGTGATAAACCTTTTACTATTCAGAGTAAACAGAAGACCCATATTAGGATGCATACTGGAGAAAAAGCCTTTTAACGTGAGCACTGCAGTAAATGTTTCTGTTTGCAAAGTACCCTGTGTAGACATCAGGACACCTACTGGAGAAAAAATCATTTTCAGGTGAGCAATGTGACAAATCTTTATCTCAAAAGTATAACCTGAAAAGATACTTCTGGGAATATACTGGAGAAAAAAAAATTAAATGTGGAGAGTATTGCAAATCATACTCTAACCAGAGTTACCTGAAGACTCACATGATGAAACATACTGCAGAGAAAACATTTAAATGGTTAAGTGTGGTAAACCTTTCTGCAAAAAGTAATATTAAGACTCACATCATGACACACACTGGAGAACTTACTGTTTGGTGAAGCTTTCACTCAACATTATAGCCTGGAGATATAGTACACATCAGGACACATACTGGTGAAAAATCATTTAAATGTTAACAGTGTAATAAATCTTTCTCTGAACAAAATAAACTAAAGACTCACATCGTGACACACAATGGAGAAAAACCATTTAGATTTGAGGAGTTGTTGCAAATCTATCACTAAAAAGTGTAGCCTGAAGACACGCATCAGGACACATACTTGAGGAAAACCAATTCTCTCTTGGCAGGGTGGCAAATGTTTCACTCATCCGTGTATCCTGAAGACACACAAAAGGACTTCTAACGGCGATAAAATCATTTAAATGTGAACAGTGTGGTAAATCTTGCACTGTGCATGGTAATGTGAAGATTAACATCAGGACACATAACTGTAAAAAATCATTTAAATATGAACAGTGTGGTAAATCTTTTTCTTAGCAGAGTAGGAGCTGCATTAGGACATATACTGGAGAAAAAAAATTAAATTTCTAAAGTGTATTAAACATGTCATTATGTACCTTATCAATATAGCAAAGAATATATTTTCACAATTGACATTGTAATTGTTGAAACTTGATTTTGCTTTAGCTTAGCTGAGAAAAAGTCATGTGTAGTGTAATCACTATAGTGATGGTTCTTTGTCTGTCGTCCGGCAGATTGTCTGTTAACAGGGCACGTTTTGAAACTGTTTAACCTATTAATCCAAAATTCAACATACAGTTAGATAGCTCTCCTACCAAGCCCAATATTGTAATATTGTAATAAAGCCTCAATTCTACATAAAAAACTATTGTTACTTTTCAAGACTGCCTAATATCAACATCACAAGAGCTGTTTTGTTTCTCTTTGGCAGAATTATTCCTCTGTATGTTTCCTATGTATATGCCAGAAAATAGGTCAGTATTGTGTTATTTATTGACTCGAACATAATGCACTTTGCAAAAATATTTAATTGATAATTGTTGCAGCTATGGATTTTTTTTGCGGGGATATCACTATATAGAATCAAGATTCAATTGTATACCAAAAATTAGATATGAATTTTGTATTTTTATTTAAATATTGGTACCTTAAAATTTTCCAAAGGTTGAGAAATGGTACTTTTGTTTCCTGTAAGTACTTTTTCCTTAATTTTCACAGCATGTAATTTTACATTTTTAATCTGTTTAAATATGAAATTTGAAAATAGAAGCTTAGGCTGGTTATTGAAGTGTTTTTTTTTTTTTTTGGGGGGGGGGGGGGGGCTGGCTCTATGTATTCATTTGCATTGTCAAGATACTGGCAGCCAACTTCTGGTCAAGGGAGGTCAGCTATGCCAGGGTGTCCAATTTTTAGCTCAGCTGACTATAAGTCATCTGAGCTATAGCAATCACCTTTTGTCCATCTGACCGTCCGGCCATCCGGCCGTCTGTCTGTTAACAGGGCACAAATCGTAATCCCTAGACCTTGAATCTTCTAACTTGACAGGGAGGCCCATTAAAATTCTCCTTGAAAACCTGGAATTAGGTCTCTGTTACACATATTCTTTGAGCTATGGGGCTCAGAAGTACCACCCAGAATAATTGAAAAATTTGATACAAAAGCTCAAGTATCTGAACAACTAATGTATTGATCACTATGATTCTTTGCATATATATTGATCATGGAGTGTTTCATCAGTTTCTGCAGATTGGTGGCCCTACCTGTATTTTTTTTTATTTTTTTATGATTTTTTTTTTCTCTATTTTTGAGACCTTAAAAGATGCGGTCATCTGTTAACAGGGCAGGGAGGTCAATGAAAAATATCTTTGGAAACCTGAAATTAGGTCTCTGTTACCAATATACTCTGAGCCATTGGGTTTATAAGCACCCCTTGCAAAATTGAAAATATGATACCAAAGCAGGGCACGAATTATAACCATTGCACCCAGAATCTTCTAACTTAAAATCCAGGGAGGTCTATGAAAAGTCTCCTTGGAAACATAAAATTTGGTCTCTGCTTAGCAATAAGGCGTATAAGCACATCCCAGAATATTTGAAAGTTCTCCCCTCAAAACCTGAAATTGGGTCACTGTGACCTCTATTCTTGTGAATAGATTACTTATGGATATCGGAGATCACAGGTGTACAGTTATTCTCATATCACCCAAACCCACCAAGTATTATGCAGTAATTCATATCGTTTGAATTGTATTTCCTTAACTGTAGTGCTTTTTCCATTCCAATATACAAAACTTTTCTTGAAATAGTAATTCATGGAGTAATAAAGAAAATGTCATATTGTGGTATTGTAGCATTTTTAAAGAAACAATTTTCTTTAAAATCATTTTAACAAATTAATATATAATTAACCCATAGGGATGCATAAATTGATAATATATGAGCCAAATTAAAGATAAACAAAGGCATAGTTAAGAATTGTGAATCCTGAATCTGAATTCTTAGATATTTATTGTTCTGTTAAAAGATTTGCTGGGGTAAAAAATAAATACATTTGTATACATAATGAATTATTACCTTATATATATTGAGGCAATTTAGAATCATGAATCAACTTCTGGTAGAATTAATGCAAGTGTTCTGTAATCTATATTTTGTGTTTCGCTGTAAACATTAATATGATAAGTCTTATAAAAGGTATGTTAATGATCAAAATGTATTGAATTTTCCTTTAAAAATATGTTTATCCTGTTTTAGAATGATTAAATTACATTTACAGATTTTTAGCGAACCTATGAGCTTATGCCATGGTGCAGCGTCGTCCGTCATGCGGTGTGCTTCTTGTGTCGTCTGTACATTAACCCATACTTTCTCGAAAATGGCTGGAGCTAGCATCACCAAACATTATGCAAAAAATCAGTTATCTAAAAAACTTTATCAGGTTTTTGTTTATTTTTTTGCTATCTGTATTTACTTATAGATTTTTTTAGGGAAAAAGCTTGAAAACCTTCAAAAGTCATCTTCTCCAACAAAATCGTCCAGGCAAATTGTCCAATATTTTACAGAAATAATCCCAGAAACAGTCTCTCTCAAATTTATTCGATTGGTTCCAGTGTGATGATTTTTGGCTGAGTTATAGAAAGTTAAACTCAGTCATCTGTCCAGAAAAGCATACTAAAATTTCAATCTCAGAAACGGCTGGAGCAATCATCACCAAATTTCAGCCAATGTTGGTCACATGAGTCATATCCGAAATTGAGGTATTGGTGGCGCAACCTGCATTGGTCTTTTTTGTACTGGGGTCATCAGTGCCTGTATCATACTGAGGGCTTCAAAAAAAAAACTTCTTCTCTGGAAACATATAGCCAAATTGTATAATATCGAACAGAAATGATCCTAGGGTAGTGCTTTCTGAAGTTTGTTCAAATGGTCTCTGTTCAGAGACTTTTGGCTGAGTTATGGGAAGCTGAACTTGGCCAATTTTCTGTATCTTCCTATATGAATTACAAACCTGCAAAATGTTTTTCGACTGAAGCCGCTGAAGCCAATTTGTTTAATATTTTACAAGATTAATTCCCACAATAATTCTTATAGTAATTAACTTTAATGGTTCCACATGAATGATTTTTGGATGAATTATGGAGATTGAATTGATTCATTTTACCATATATGTTATCTGTATGAAGCAGTTAAATCTAGCCTGGCATCAGTTTATCAGCACCTGTTACATCATGTTACTAGACATTTAGATTTCAGGTTATCTCTGGTTAATATTGACAAGAATGTTTTTTAAAAGCTTTAACAATTTAGATTTATGATTTAAATTATTTATCATACCTGGCAATGTTACAATCCTGGATATTCTGCTCTCTTTTGTTATATAAAAACAGCTGTACATGGATTAAAAATAAATGGTATCCATACTCAATTCAGTTCAAGAATTTGCCATCAGTGAGATGTACCTGTATTATTATTTTGCATTCAGTATGCATCTATAATAATTTTTCATATATTCCTGATAAATAATATATGACTTATAAAAAGTCCGCTGAAACCATTTTGTATTGGGCAAATTTGTTTCAAAGTTATTTCAAATAGAGAGCACTTTTGTGTACAAATGGCAGCACTTGGTTTACCCATGGCAGATTGCCAAAATTTGCCAGTGCCTTGATGTTGGCCATTAGCCAAGATGATGTCAGCTCTATAAATAGCTTTAATACAGTGCCAGGATTGGAAGAGGCCTATGTGCTGCAGTGTGACTACTATAACAGCTAGGTGTTATTTCACGTAAGGACCTTAAATTTTGAATTTTTTAAAATTTGGAATGTTCATCCATCTTTGAAAATTTAATCCGTAAAAGAAACAGGTGTTTTGTAAACCAAATAAATGCCTTTTTCTCAGGAGTGATTCGCAGTATTGAGCTGAAATTATGCATATTCATAGATCTTAGACTTCTCCCTCTCGTACTCAAGACTGTCGGCACCATCTTCAATTATTTTCCCGTCATATCCATCTATACATGTGCTTTGGGTAAAAATTGCTCATATCTCAGGAGTAAGTCAAGGTATTGGTCTGAAATTTGGCATGTTCATCCATCTTGGAAAGTGCTTTTATACCAGACAGGTGGCGCAACTCATCTTCATTTTTTTAGAATAAATAAATGCCCATCCCTCAGGAGTGATTTGTAGTATTGGCCTAAAATTATGTATATCCATAGATTCTCAACTCCTCCATCTTGTACTTATAACTGGGGGCGCCATCTGCAATCGTTTTCCTGTGGCGTCCATCCCTACATGTGCTTTGGGCGAAATTGCTCTCAAGGAGTCAGTCAAGTTTTTGGTGTGACATTTGGCATGTTCATCCATCTTTGAAAGTTTTCTCGTAAAGCAGACAGGTGGCGCCACATACCTTACCATCTTTAGTGAACCTGTGAGCTTATGCGAAGGTGTGGCGTCTTCCGTTGCCGTCGTCTGTACGTTACCTGTACTATCTCAAAAGCATCACCAAATTTTATGCAAACAATTAGTCATCTAAAACACTCTAATCGGATTTTGCTTATTTTTTGGCTTGCTGCGTTTTTATTCGATTTTTCTAGAAGAAAAGCTTAAAAGCTTTTAAAACTCTTCTTCTAATCTGTTAGCCAAACTGTCCAATATTTCACAGAAAAAAATCCTGGAACAATCTCTCTCAGGTTTGTTCGAATGGTTCAAGTTAGGTGATTTTTGGCCAAGTTACAGGAAGTTGAACTTAGTCATCTGTCCAAAAAAGCAAACTAAAATTACAATCTCAGAAAATGATTCCAGAGACCAGCTCTCTCAAGTTTGTTTAAATGGACTTGGTTTGATGAATATTGGCCGAGTTACAGATATTTGAAATTAGTCATTTGGCAAGTAGGCATACTGACATAACAATCTTAGAAACAATAGGAGCTAAGGATTACTTAAGTTTGTGCAAATGTTGGTAATGTGACTCATATTTGAAATTGCAATTTACATCGACCATCTACATCGACCTGATTTTTATGGTCAGAATCTTTAAATTTTAGCCACTTTCAGCTTTAAAATTTTTATGATGAAACTCTTTAAGCTGAATTGTTTAATTTTTAGCTCAGCTGGCTGTAAGTCATCTGAGCTATAGTCGTGGTCCTTTGTCCGTCGTCCATCCGGCCGTCCGGCTGTCCGTCCGTTAACAGGGCACGTTTTAAAACCGTTGAACCTACGAATCCAAAATTCTGCATACCATTAGATGTCCCCAAAATCTCCTACCATACCGAAAATTGGGTCATTAGAACTTCGTTCCTTCGAGATAATAAGGAAAAACCTCCGTTTTCCATAAAAAAGCAATTGTTACACTTCAAGTCTGCCTAATATCAAAACCACTGATCTGTTTTTGATCATATTTAGTATTCATATTCTTCCATATATTTTCTGTGCACATACCAAAAATTAGGTCAGTATTGGGTATTATTTTGAAGTTATAGGCCCAAATATAATGCAATTTTTTAAAAATCAGTAAATATATTTGCTCACTTAACATGAGAATTGCTGAAGCTGAAATTTTTTTTTCAGGAATATAACTTTATTTAATCAAGATTAAATTGTTTACCCAAAATTAGATCTGAATTTTGCAAATTTTTCAAGTTATTAGCATAAATAAAAAATTAATACCTTAAATTTTGTCCAACTTTGGCAGTGGCACGTTTTTTCCCTGTAAGCACTGTTGATTTAATTTTCACAGCATATATACATAAGGATTTAATCTTTTAAAATCTGAAATTTCAGAGAAATTGTTTGAAAAGAGTAGCTTTTATTCAAGTTTTCATACACCATGTCAAGTGTTGTTTATATCTGGCCCACCTAGTAGTACAGCCTTCACTTGCATTATGTAACCCACCCAGGCAGCTTGCCTTGACCCAGCTTGGCCACTACTAGCAGGCTTCTCCTCTGCCCTGCACTCAACCCCCCCCCCCCAGCTGGTGCATAAACTAGATAAATGTTATCATTTTCTGTATTTTATTTTATTCTTGGACATGCTACATTTTAGATTTTGGATTGTACCACCAGGGTTACAATGATTAAAGTGCACATTTAATTGTGTCCACAAAGTGATGTATTGCTATGAAAGTATGGATGTTCATCAGATAAGTAATGCTTTACTTCAGAAGAGTTAAACTTCACCAGGTGTGAAATTGACTATTGATTCCAGTTATCAATTATAGCTTAGATTGTAATTAGCATAATGATATTGTTTGTCCCTCATTCAACCAACAGTGTGTATACTTTATTTGAAAAGATGTTTTTATTTTATCAAATTTACTGAATCTTTTATTTTATTTCGGTGAATAAAATTAAGCTTGTCCTGAAAACTCCAATGTGCAAAACTTTTTAATAGGAATTCAAGGAATAATTTTGTAGATGCCATGTTGTGGCTTTATTTTCTTTTACATTCAGTTTAAACATTTGATTTAAAAATAATAAAATATATGTGTATGCATAATATGACCCAATGTGAGCTACAATCTGGATATATTATGATTGCAACTTAGAATTCTAATATTTTAACTTATATTTTCACTTTTATATTACAAATTTATAACACTTGTAAATAAAAAAAATGAATCAGATAAAAACTATTAATGAAAAAAAGTGGATATGCTAAAAAAAATAGGCTTGTATATAAACTTAAATGCATTATTTCTTGAAGGTGAAATAAAGGTATTAGTCCATTCTGTCCACTTGCCTGTCCATCTGTAAATTTTTCATATGCATTACAGTATCTCAAAACTTTTACTGTTTTTCTTCATGACAGTCTTGTCAGAGTATTAGTTTGCAATCATATATTGAGAACTTTACTATAACCAAGTAGGAGGACCCTTTCCTCTTAGCTTCTCATATGCTTATATAAATATAAAACATTACAATAGAATATTTTTCATATTTTGCATTTGCAAAAATTTCAAACTTTTGTCATGACCCTTGGGTCCCTTGTTTATATTCTGGATTCTCCACATCATTGTTTGGCTCAAACTGAATAAATACCAGACATGGTGCAAATACTTTGCAAAAATATATGAATATGAATATGAATATGTACTCCATTATAAAATGTCTTGCATAAGAATGGGAATTCAGGTAAAAATGAAAGTATTTGAATACAAGTGCAAATACTTTCAAAATGTATTCATGAATGCATATATTCTATAATATTATTTTAATAATTAGTTCAGTTATATTTTATTAAAAAAATCATATGATTCTCTTATTATTTTTAATAAATATTATATTGGCACAACATTTGTTATTAAATTTTAATAAATAGTTGAACTCTTTTATTTTATGTGCTGCTTATAAGTTATATGGCCAGGTCAAAATCTGTGTGACAATAGCACTCCATTTGTTAATAAAATAAATGAAATCAATCCTCTTCCCTGTCTCCAAAAATACTATCAAAATCATACATAAGCTAAACACCAACAACTCATAATAAAGCTTATATTTATTACCACACAAAACCAGCATATGCCTCTTTCCCAAATCATATTTTTTATCATATATAACAGCTGAGCGCCGTGACCCATGGGTCCCTTGTTTACTAGTTATATTAAGATAGGATTTTTTTTTTAATTGTAAAGGAATAGGTTCGGTTCATTGATTTTTGATGTAGTCATTGAAAGCTTAAGTTGGTCTTAAGGCCATTGGTAAGCTTGTTTTAAATTGAAGGCTGTAATAGTCTCTTTTTGCAAAACTGTTGTTTCAATTTATGTAACATTGCACAAAAATGATTCTTAGATTGCCTTCGTTCAAGTTTACTTAAATGATTTTTTTGCACAATCACAAGACTTTAAAAATGAAAGGACTGATTCTTTTATTATTCTCAACATTTTCATTACAAAAGCATTTAGCCAGTCTTTCAGTATGTGTAAACAGATTTATCAACAGGCCAAGATTTTGCCTGTATCTATAAATAGCGTGGCAGACTGCCAACTATTTTAGATTTTGCAACAGGTCAAGAGTTCACTCAGTGCAGCCAGGCCAGTTGGTCAAGAGTTCACTTTGCAGTAGTTGCAGTAGTTGCATTCTATTTATAGCTTTGGCCGACTGCCCACAGCATCAGATTTGGCACCAAAGTTCAGCCTGGATGTATTCATAACCTTGGTAGACTGCCAATTGTGTCAGGTTATACAACAGGTCAAGAGTAAACTCAATGCAGCGCGGTGCATGTCAAGAGTTCACTCAGTGCAGTAGCTTGTGTCAGCAATTTGTCACAGTTCACTCTGGGCAACTGTCTTTCTCAATTAAGCCTGATTAGCCCAGTGCATCAAACTCAAGGGAAGTTTGATGTATTAGCCTGATTTTTTTATCTGTCTATACGTCTTTAATGGCTTTCTCGTTCACAAGACAGGTGTGGCCACCTACAATGACTTTTGCACATCTGCTTATTTCTACGGAGGAATTTGATACATCAGCCTGAAATTGAGCATATTTATACATATCGGATAGCTTCATTTTATTCAAGACTAGTGGTTCCAGCTGTAGACAAGCATTTGTGTGTTGTGTGCACCCATGCCACATTCTAACACAATTCTAAATTCCAAATGTCACAAATATTTAATAAAAGATGATTATTTAGGGTAATACAATTGTAAAAATCTCGTGCAGCACTGTTTCCTGGCTCAGCTCAGCCTCCTGTATTGGGTCGGTGTTGTTGAAAAGGTACTTGTCTGTGCTGAAATGTCTCAAGACAAGGTCCTCTCTGCTTAAAGAATCCATGCACAGGACGCCCGCTGTGGGCATAATCTTCTATCTGCAGGATGCGGATATACTTGCGAAGTCTAATGCTCCCGAGCTATCTGGGGCGCTGCTCTTAAATTACCTAATGCGTCGAAGGAGAGACCAGAATTATGGTGTGGTAGAGCCCAAAAAACTGACGGGTCGTAGGTGGGGACATAGCAGCAAACTGGGGTTGGTATGTTGCCTAAATATCATGTGGTAACAGCCTTGGCATTTTGTGAGACGAATCTGGTAATAGTTGTCTCAACAAAATCAAACCCATAATAACTTAACAATATAGTGTTTTAATGTTAATAATATTGTTATACAGTGATGGGTCACCTCGGTGAATGGCTTGCTGTCTCAAGCCTCCACATTTCCTGTGTTGGCAGCACAGACCCCCACACTATATAAATGTTAATAAATATGAATTGTAATTCGTGGAAGATTACTTGATTAAAACAAGGCCTAAAGGCCTAATGCGAACCTGTGCAAATTTTGGGAGTGTGAATGGAGGTTTCTTTTTAAAATTTAATATTGATCCTTTTAAGTCCTGCATATCTACCTTAGTCATTATGATTTCAGAAAAATTGACATTTCGGACCTGCAAGTTTCAGACTAGGACATTTTAATCCTAAAATATGGGTAGTCAACAAACGACTGTGTATCCGCAGAAATCAGAGTGGGACGGGTGAAGTGGGGCATGGCTTAAGTGTCAAGGGGAATAGAGTGAGGTGTGTTGCATATTAGCATGGATGTCTGCAGAGAAAATGTGAATGTAGGTGGCGCCACCTGTCACAAAATCGAGAAAATTGTCAAGGATAAGTCAAACCACTGCTGAGATATGAGTGACTTTATCCCAAGGCAGATGAACAGATGGACGGTGTTCATAGGTGGTTGCAGGTGGCGCCACCAGTTTTGCTTATGTTGAAGAGCTATGTGAGATCTATACAAAAGCAAATTTTTGGCCCTATCATTCAAACGATTCCCAAGATATGAGCTTGGATGTGTGCAGAGTAAACCTGAATGTAGGTGGTGCCACCTGTCATAAAATCGAAAAAGCTGTCCAGGATGTATAAACCTGCAAAATTTCAGGTTGATAAGTCAAACCACTGCTGAGATATGAGTGATTTTATCCCAAGGCAGATGAACAGATGGATGCTGTGCATAAGTGGTTGCAGAGTCGTGAATGTAGGAGGTGCCACCGGTCATAAAATCAAGAAAGCTGTCCAGGATGTATAAACCAGCAAAATTGCAGGGGGATAAGTCAAACCAATCTTGAGATATGAGTGATTTTATCCCAAGGCAGATGAACAGATGGACGCTGTGCATAAGTGTTGCAGGTGGCACCACCAGTTTTGCCTATGATGAAGAACTATGTGAGATCTATACACATGCAACATTTTGTCCCAATCAGTCAAAAGGTTCTTGAGATATGAGCTTTGATGTCCGCAGAGTAAACGTAAATGTAGGTGGCACCACCTGTCATAAAATCGAGAAAGCTGTCCAGGATGTATAAACCTGCAAAATTTAAGGTGGACCACCTAAGTTAAACAACTGCTGAGATATGAGTGATATTATCCCAAGGCAGATGAACAGATGGACGCTGTGCAAAAATTGTTGCAAGTGGCGCCACCATTTTTAGTGTATGTTATAAAGCTATCAAAGGGCTACATTTGTGCAAAATTTTTAGCCTTATCGGTCAAACGGTTCCCGAGATATGCGGGTTTATGTGTGACAACAGACGCACAAATGGATGCTGGGCAGCGAGGAAAGGTCAGAGGTCAACCAAAAATGAGGGCGCAGCAGTTCACATGTGACCTGATGATAAACCCAATTCGCTTAAAATGCAAACCAAGTTTTTTCAAACAGTTGAAAGATAGTTCCAATAATCTGGGAAATCTGCATCTAAACATTGTGTCTAGACGTCTATACGCTGTGTCTAGACGTCTAGACACATTGTCTAGACACCCCCCAGAGCCAGGTCAGTTGCCATGGTGATGTCTGGTCCCCACCTGTTTGTACTGAGTGACCTCTTGACTTGGCTGCTGAAACTCAGCACATTGTCTAATATGTTTTCAAATACAGAAAGCCTTTTTCAATTGGCTACAGTGTTTTTTTTTTTACACTGTATTTACCCAATCTATTCTTATAAAACTGACAGAACCCTACCATAGAATAATTCTTGTAAAGTTTAAACCAATCAGCTTAACAGTTTCATCATAAATCAGTGTATAAGCTAGAAGAGTTTAAAATTAAATTTTCGCTTGTAAAAAACACATCAATGTAGGTGGCGCCACCATAGCCGTTTCTGAGATTTTAATTTTAGTGTGCTTTTTCGGACAGATGACTAAGTTCAACCTTCTGTAACTCGGCCAAAAATCTCCGAACTGTAACCATTCGAACAAACTTGAGAGAGAATTTTCTAGGGATCATTTCTGTGAAATATTGAGCAATATGGCTGGACAGTTTCAGACAAGAAGATTTTTAAAGGTTTTTAAGCTTTTTCTCTATAAAATCTAAATTAATGCAGATACCCAATAATAAGCACCAGGGCACCAAGTTTCACATGTGACTAATTCTTACATGTAATTTGGAGCTGCTAGCTCCGACAGTTTCTTACTTACAGCCATGGACGGCGGAAAGCCAGCCCTGGACGGCGGACGGCTGACGGCTGACGATGGACGGACGACGCTGCGCCATCGCATAAGCTCACAGGTTCGCTAAAAATATGATTTATGATTAAAAAAAAAAACAGTAAATAAACCAAATTTAATTTCAAATAGTTGATTCTATAACTGATGTGATGACCGTGTCCCCAATTGCTGAAATTAATCTTGGTCAGTCAAATACGTCACTGTCCACACTAAACGACCAGGACCTGCTGCACTGGTTGTGGTGGCTTCCTTACATTCCTTCTATTAAATGAATCATACTCAAAAAACGCCTGATTGGGAACATTTATTGATGATAGTGAGCCCCCACTTTCACTGGTCGAAACATTCAAATACTAGAAATGTTTATCCCAATGGAAAGAAAGCTCCCGCAATGGGAGCACAACTTTCAAAAACGCTCTTTGAACACACTTGACACCGTTACTCCGAGGTACTGGAGGCTCAACCGTGACCTGAACAGGTGGTCGGGCCACACTAACGAGGCGGGACCTCCTATGTATTAATTAATTTTTGGCCCATATACCAAGGTTCATTCATGCATAAGTGACCGTGCATTTGTGAATATTCCTTGATGACGCTCCAGATCGAATCCGAACAAGATACTGGATCATCAACAAAATATAATCGTTCTTACTTTGGCCATTCCCGAAATGCCCTGAACATTTCATGAGATTCCGTTCATGATTGCTTGAGTTATGATGTAAACAAACACACACACACAAACACACGAACGGGTGAAGCAATAAGGTGAATTCAAAGCAAGGTGAATTCAAAACGTAAGCATGCTTTTCGGTACACATCACTGCTGCCACCTGTTTTACTCTATGATTACTACTACTCCCGGTGACACATTCAAGCAAATTGCTGTTTTTTTAGAAGCGTTGGGCTTAGTAGGAAATTCTTGCATTTTCTGTACAGTGTACGGGCTAGATGGGGCAGGGGACTAATCCTGAAGCAGAGAATATGTACGCTCCCGAGGCAGCGGAAATCTTGCGCTTCTAAAAGAAGCTACTGATTTTCCCACTGCCTGGTTTGACCGTTTATGATACACTAAGACACCGGGTGGTGGGTCTGTAAGCTGACAAAAACATATTATGCGTATGGTGTGACGACTAACCAACCAAATGCCAGTTAACAAACACTCGACATGCATCATGGCCCCGACGTGCTGTTTGTTTGAAGCTGCCCTGGCCAGGATAAAGCAAACGGATTTATGATATTAAACATACATTATAACATATACAAATGTGGTCATATGCAAACGATGAAACGTTAAGGGGCTGAGTAGGAACGAAACCTCCACCTAGGTTAAGGTCATAAACCTCGTCGGATGCCAGGAAGGCTCATCGGACGCCAGAAAGGAAATCGCATTGCCAGTATCTTCAGGCTGGCCGTAGTGTATTAAAGGCTCCACCTTTGCAAAACATAACTTAAAATGTGTGTAGAAATCATTATGAAAATAAATTATAAAAGGGCATAAGAAAAATACAGTAAAATGAATAGGTAACACCATTATAGTTGTAACTTTAATACGAAGTGTTTTTTTTTATCGGTCGCAATCCATTTCAGTTAAGATCTTAAATGTGCACCTTTAAAATTTATTCTTCGCTTCTTCATTTATCCTTTACAAGTGTCCTGTGTATGCTAGACAAAAGGTACAGGTACCAGGTACTTATTACTCCTGACACCCAGGTCAGGTACAAATCAGGTACAAATACAAATACCTACAAACCCCAACCCTGCCATAACTGACCTGAAATTGGTTTTCAATAGGCTCATTAAACGAATGCTTCTCTTGCACTTGCAACTAAAAGCATGTTAACCGGAATTGTTGTTGATATTTTCAACACTGTCTTGACATTATGATAACCGGCAGAATTTTCATAGCCTTCAATGACTCTACAATACTAGGGAATTGACTGGAGCAGAATCTACCAATATGGGTGATCAGTTTTTACATAAATGATAATAATTAGAACCATTAATGGGAATAAATGATTTTTGGGGTAAAAGTGACCAAACATTAATTTAAAATGAAAACAAATTGAATCAGTATTGGTTTGAATTCTTGACAATTTAAAAGTATATATTAAGGCTGGGTATCGCCCATAAATTTCGTAAAGCTATATATTTCGATGTTTTGATGCGTATTGCAGTATCGTAGCCTCCGGGGGGATCGGGGCGGGGGGGGGGGGGGGGGGTCATCTGAGCAATCTAAGGGCAAAAAAAAAAAATGTTGGCAGTATTTGCAAGACAGTTCAATTTTACTATATAGTGAATATCACTGATGCAATTACCCTTTAGCCAAATAAAAATTGGGTTTCTGTTATCAGAAAAATACCCAGAGAAATGCAAATTTATAGCATGTATTTTAAATTAATTCTAAACCGTGGGAGGAGGAATCCCCTTTCCAACCCTGGGGAGCTACGCCCCGTAGCTGTGCATCGCCCTGACAAAGCCTTTACTCACCCCGCCCCCCCCCTTCAGACTTGCTCAGGCTACGGCCCGGCCCTGGTATTGCGATACCTATCCCCATGTTCATTTTATATATAATATAATATGAAATAATATATTATAATATGATATTATATGATATAGAAAACACTCATATATATATATATATATATATATATATATCCGTTATCTATTAATTTTATTATCATTATATTCTTGTTAAATCATAATATAGTAAAACAATAAAAAATCAGGCAGATTTGTTTATTTCAAACACGAAATTTGACAATGTTACTTTGGAATATACTTAATTAAGTACCTACTTGTTGTTGACATAAGTTATATTAGTTAAAGCCATATAGTTCTTTAGGTCTTACATGCATAAATTGGATAGTCCTTGAGCTATGTGATATCTGGCCTATATACCATAGTACACTTGAATATTTCCTTTCTAAACGTCTAAAGAGGCGGTAGCGCGGCTTTCACATAAGCCTGTCAATAATTCCAACCTATTTAGATGTCTAAATTTGTAACAGAAACATCATTTTTCTACCATAGCAATAAGTTTATCTAAGTTAAAAAAAAAATATCGATATTTGAAAAATATATGGTGATACGCAATATGCGAATCACTGTATCGCGATATATACCTACATATCGATAATATCGCGCAGCCATGTATATCAGGGTATAAAAATATATATCATCAATTTGGCAATTAAGGCACGATCCTGTAAATTCAATATTTAATATTTTGATTTTTGTGTTTTGCATGCGTGACTTAAAGAAGTATATTTGTCAAAATACTGCATTGAAAGTGTATTTTTAACGTTTGTTTTTTTTTAAATCCCCTCCCACACCTACTCTGTTGCTTTCGGTGTGCTTATATACGCTCCCTCAAACTTGTTATACACTGGCAGAATATATACGCCCCCCTCCCCACTTTCAAAAACACTCCACACCTATATACATATATATATATATATATATATATATATATATATATATATATATATATTTATAAATAAATTGCATTGTAGGCCATAAGTGTATCAGTTTACAAAGATTATCTTATTCTAGCCCCCTATAGATGAAAATAAATTAAGTTTTCCACAGAATTAAATCAAATTCACGATAGATTTTTATTCAAATTCAAAAACATATCGCACTGTATGTAAATTTATATGTTACAATCGATTCTTGTGTTTTCTGTAGTCCATGGTTATCCGAGCTTGCGTCCTGTTACGTGTACAGTCCATGCCTTGAAGTCCCAATCATGGCATCCATGGCATAACAGACTTAGCGTTCGTCATCCGACTTTTATCATCCGTTTTTTTGTCCGTAACCATGGAAATCCTCAAATATCGCTCACATTCCATACCACGGGTAGTTACCACTGGCAGTCATCAGTGCGCACACAGCCTCCATAAGTCTTTTACATCATATTTCCAGCCAGTAATCAAGTGTAGGTGTAGTAGTGACCAGTAGTGTTTTAGACCATGTTGCAATGCTAACCACAATCATTTATCAGCCTCCTGACCAGGTTTGAGTGGATAATAATCTTTTGTTAAAAGTGTTAAACCTACTGCAGTACTGGGTGTGTTCTTAGACCCAGTTGTGGCTCTGTTGTAAACACAGAGCCACAGGTCCCTGCTTTCATTTATCCAGCGGACAGGAGCGCATGCAGGTGACAACGTTGTACCCACTTTGGGTACATTTAGCCTGTGGTTAAGGATTCCCCTTTAAGCCCCAGGTGATTGGCTGGTGGGCGGTACGAATATAGAATACCTCAAGCACCTAAACCGACCAACATCACTGGCCCACCATGTCTATTGCAAGAGATGTATGTATTTTGTTACACATACCATCACTAATCACTGTCTATTTGTCCATTCCTTCTCATTTTTCCATCATTTCTACCCTGTATTCCTGTCCCTCCGTCTTTCCTAAACCAACGCCGCCATGTTGCCATAGGCTTCCCCTGCTTTCCCCATTACGTCATCAGGAATCACCATCTCACACAATCTCATCCATTCACTATCTCCCTATAGTTCACTTCGTTCCTCTGCCATTTCTCTACGATCTTTTCCTACTCATTCATTCATCTGTAATTCATCTAGTCCTTCCAAACGGGGGGGGGGGGGGGCGGGGGGGTTTGGGCGCTCTCCCCCCAATTATTACTCATAATTTCTCATTCATTATTATCATACTACATATTACGGGGGGGGGGGGGGGGGGGGGGTTTGGGGGGGTCTCCCCCAAATTATTACTCATAATTTCTCATTCATTATTATCATACTACATATTACCGGGGGGGATGGGGGGTCTCCCCCCAATTACTCATAATTTCTCATTCATTATTATCATACTACATATTACAGGGGGGTTTGGGGGGTCTCCCCCCATTTTTTTTTTACACTTTCTTTATTCCCTCTCACACATATTATTCTCTCATTTTTTCTTCACACATTACTACACTTACCTTAATTAACTCTTCTTATCTACACTTAACTACTGTTCTTCATATTCATCAACAAAAACGGCAGCCATCTCTCCCGCATTGCCTATTATATATTGCGGCAGAATCTGACAAGAACTGTTCAAACAAAGATTGGTCTGCATGTTACTCGCGCCATAAAAAGACGCTTAGATAACCCTGTAAATGTTTTTGTTTTACACCAAATCTGGGCATAGTCGCACCTCGTTTTACCTTCTGCCATGTCCCCTCGATACAGTTCGTATGGCACCCTGTCTCAGGGTCTTTGAAATTCATGCTATGGTTCACTGTCACATGCGTATATCCCACGTCTTTCAATGAAGAAAAGGCCTTCCAGCAGTCGGAATAGATTACTGATCCAGCAGCTATATGTTTCTGGATAAGAGGAATAAGCGTATCTGCAGATCTATCTTTCACCACAAACATGAACACCTTCCGCTTATCCTCTCTCTCTCTCCCGCCAAAAACCCATCCCCCTTTCACCTATCAGTGTAGTTTGAGTAGACTTTACAGCTGTTTTTCTTTTCTTTACAGCCGGTTGCCCATCTCCGGTGTAGTCGTATCTGCATCGTTTAGACGGAGTGCATATCTGACCGGATTGTTCCTCTTATTTCTTCCAGTCGAGCACGAATGCTGCCTCCATGCCTGGACGCCATGATCACATTTGTTTACCTTAGTGATCTGTAGTTGTCCAGCCATTTCACTTTCACTAACTCATACCATACCGCGTTGGTAATGGTCACCTCACTCATAACGTCTTCTGACCAATCATTTTCACAATTAGACAAAACTTAACTTTATTTATTGTCATGTATTTTATTTTTCATATTCATATATCATACATATATATAATTACTAACATTGACATGACTGAAATATTGCTATCTTCCCTCATATCAATTTATGGCCTTTCTATATTACGAACTATCCATCTTCCACATCATTCATTTGCAATATTTAATTCTACATTTCTATACGTTTTCATTTACATTATATTTCTTTTTATATCATATTGTTCTCTTTTTCACTTTCATATCTATTTACTACCTTCTCATACTCGGCCTACTACACATCTTTTGTCTCAACTCAAATACCCCCATTTTCAAAGAACTTTCAACAAGTCTTCATAGCTCAGTGGTAGGGCTCAGGACTTCTCTGCAGGCGGTCGCTGGTTCGAGTCTTCCTCATGGATATGTTCATTGAATGTCATGTATACTAATCACATATATCTCTGTCTCTTCCAGATCGAACAGTACCGGACGTCAGACGAGTACACAACATACCTAACAGGCAGATACTTAGACGTTACAAGTTACATCACAACTCTTATATTATTTAAAATGAACCCCAAAAAGACTATACCCCATTTTTCCTCTCTATCCCCATCAAATGTATCGCCCTCTTTAGGACATTCGGATAACCAGGGTGCCAGAGGTATTCTATATTCAGGGTGATTGGCTGGTGATTCTTTCAGGCTAGCAATGTGACATGCAGGTGTTACATCATCACTGCCAACTTACTGGTGCATCCAGCTGAAATGTGATACATGTGCCTGGCCAGCTGAAACAATCCAGTGTGTTACCTTGGTAACAACAGGCTGCCTGTAGGCAGTGGTTCTGCAAGTGTATCCAGTGGTTGAGTTACAGGACACTCACACCATGCACCAGTGATGATGTAACACAATGCATGTACTGCTTGAAACAATAGCACAGGGACACTGAGATAGGCACCCAACATCAGCTGTAGCCTGTTCCCGGCCACTAGATAAATGAAGGCAGGGACCTGTGGCTCTGTATTAACAACAACAGAGCCACAACTGGGTCTAGGTGTGTTCTGAATCTAAATGGGTGTGTGAGACTAGTCTTGTAGCACTAGACTGCAACTGAATGGCATTTTCATCTTCACTGTATCACAAGTTTCATTCTAACCAAAAGCTCATGAAATTTTTTTTCAAAAGAAAGAATTAAAACCCTTATTTGTCTTGTCTCTAACACATATAAGTTTATCAATGTCATATTATCTATAGTAGACGGCCAGATGATGGACTGTAGCCAGACATACTTATTTATGTCATATTAATAAGGTTAAACAAAATTTAAACAAACCATGTCTTCAAAAACAAAAAATGTCAGTGATGCTGTTGGCATAGTGTGGATGCGTATTGTCACCTATGGGTCATCATAATTTATTTTTAGCTCGGCTGACTGAAAGTCATTGGAGCTATAGTCAGATTCTATAGGCTGTCCATCTGTCAAATACCTACATATCAAAACGTTATCATACTGTTAGATGTCCCCAAGATTGCATACCAAACCAAAAACTGGGTCACTGCGACTTCGTTAATTTGAGACATTAAGGAAAAACCTTAATTTTCCACTAGCTGATAAACCAGGTTGCGGGGGACATCGATTTAATTTTAGCCTAGTTGTCTGTCTGTTCATCCTCTGTCTAGCTGTCTGTTCGTCCATCAGTTTTTTAGCTCAGCTGACTGTAAGTCATCTGAACTATAGCAATCACTCTTTGTCCGTCCAGCCATCCAGCCGTCTGTCCGTTAACAGGGCACAAATCGTAACCGCTGGACCTGGAAACTTCTCACTTTAAATCCTAAGAGGTTCATAAAAAGTCTTCCTGGAAACCTGGAATTAGGTCTCTGTTACCCATATTCTTCAAGCTATGGGGCTCCGAAGTACCCCCCAGAAAAACTAAAAATTTGATGCAAAAGCTCATGCATCTGAACAACTAATGCATTGATAATCATGATTCTTGCATGGATATTGGTCATGGAGTGTTTTATCAGTTTCTGCAGACTGGTGGCGCCACCTGTAATTTTTTATTTTTTACGATTTTTTTCTCTATTTTGAGACCTTAAAAGATGCTGTCATCTGTTAACAGGGTACAAATCGTAAACGCTGGACCTGGAATCTTCAATCTTTACATCCAGATAGTTCCATGAAAAGTTTCCTTGAAAACCTAGAATTAGGTCTCAGATACCCATATTCTTCAAGGTATTGGGCTCCAAAATACCCCCCTGAATAATGAAAAATTTGTTACAAAATCTCAAGTATCTGAACAACTAATGTATGGATCACCATGATTCTTAGCATGGATATTGATCATGGGGTGTTACATCAGTTTCTGCAGACTGGTGTTGCCAACTGTATTTTATTGATTTTTTTACAATTTTTTCTCTATTTTTGAGACCTCAAAAGATGCCGTCATCTGTTAATAGGGCACAAATCATAACCGCTTGACCTGGAATCTTCTTACTGTACATCCAGAGAGGTCCATGAAAAGTATTCCTGGAAACCTGGAATTTGGTCTCTGTTACCCATATACTTTAAGCTATGGGGCTCCGAAGTACACTACAGAATAACTATAAATTTGATGCAAAAGCTTAAGTATCTAAACCCCTAATACATTTATCACCATGATTCTTTGCATGGATATTAAACATGGAGTGTTTCATCAGTTTCTGCAGACTGATGGTGCCATCTGTATTTTCCAATTTTTTTCTCTATTTTGAGACCTTAAAAAGATGCTGTCATTTGTTAACAGGGCACAAATCATAAACGCAGGACCTGAAATCTTCTTACTTTACATCCAGATAGGTCCATGAAAAGTCTCCTTGAAAACCTAGAATTAGGTCTCAGATACCCAAGTTCTTTAAGGTATGGGGCTTTGAAGTGCCCCCAGAATAATGAAAAATTTGTTACAAAAGCTCAAGTATCTGAACAACTAATGCATGGATCACCATGATTCTTAGCATTGATATTGATCATGAGGTGTTACATCAGTTTTTGCAGAATGGTGGTGCCACCTGTATTTTTCGATTTTTACGATTTTTTTTCTCTATTTTTGAGACTTTAAAAGATGCCGTAATCTGTTAACAACACAAATCTTGATGACTGGACTTAAAATCTTCTGTCTCAACATGCAGGGAGGCCGATGAAAAGTCTCTTTGGAATCCTGGAATTAGGTCTCTGTTACCCAAAACCTGTGAGCTATGGGGCTTCCAAGACCCCCCCCCCCCCAGAATAAAAGAAACTTTGATGCAAAAGCTCAAGTATTTGAACAACTTATGCATAGATCACCATGATTCTTTGCATGGATATTGAACATCGAGTGTTTCATCAGTTTCTGCAGACTGGTGGCACCACCTGTATTTTTTTTTATATTTTACTATTTTATTTATATATTTTTGAGTCCTTAAAAGATACAGTCATCAGTTAACAGGGCACAAATCCAAAAGACTGGACCTAGAGTCTTTTTTCTTGACATACTGGGAGGTCCATGAAAAGTTTCCATGGAAACCTGAAATTAGGTCTCTGTCACCCATATTGTCCCAGCTATGGGGCTCAGAATTCCCCCCCCCCCCCCCAGAATAATTAAAAATTTTATACAAAAGCTCTGATATCTGGACAACTAGTGCATTGATCAGCATTATTCTTTGCATGCATATGCATCATTTAGTGTTTCATCAGTTTCTGGTGACTTGTGGCACCACTTGTATTTTTTTTATTTTTTGCTATTTATTCTCTCCATTTTTAGACCTTAAAAGATGCAGTCGTCCCTTAACAGGACTCAAATTGAAACCATTGGTCCTAGAATCTTCAAACTTGACATCCAGGGAGATCTGTAAAAGTCTCCTTGGAAACGTAAACTAAGGTCTCTTTTACCCATATTTTCTGAGCTATGGGGCTTATAAGCAAAATGTGGGCACAAATCATAACCATGGGGCCCAGAATCTTCTTACTTGACATCCTGAGAGTTCCTAAAAAGTTCTCCCCAGAAACCTGAAATTGGAGTTTTGGGGTATGTTTGAGCACCCCAGAAATAATGCAAAATACACACAAATTGCCAGATTCCTCATGAAAGGCTGGTTGGATTTTTATCAAATTTGTTTTATGGGTCTTGATGAACTTAAGCTAATATGCATCAACAATGATGCCACCTATCTTAATTAGTTGTCTGTGCAAGGACATATTATCAACATGTCAGTCGGCTGACCCACGGGTCACTTGTTTTTGTTTCTGTGCAATAACTTTACTTAATTTTATCTGATTTCATTCAAATTTGGATCAGTGATTGCTCTCATGCATACCTTGGTTGGGATTGGTTTTTAGTGTCTATCTGAAAAATATTTCTCATGTTAATCTCATATTTTACATGTCACAGTGCATCTGTTTTAAGTTTTTTAAGTTCTTCCCTCAAGATTTTCTCCACATGTCATAATTTTGGTTGCTAATCAAGCATGAAAGACAACAAGAACCCAAAGTGGGGGACATTAATTCCAAAAATTTGCTTGTTAGTGAACCTGTGAGCTTATGTGATGGTGCGTCGTCGTACGTTGTGCATGGTCTGTACCTTAACCATAGCTGTCTCAAAAATGGCAGAAGCTAGCATCACCAAATTTTTTGCAAATATTCAGTCATCTGAAAAACTATCAGATTTTGTTTATTTTTTTTCTAACAGCATTTTCTTAGATTTTATAGGGAAAAAGCTAAAAAAGCTTTAAAAATCTTCTTCTCCAAAACTGTCCAGCAAATTGTCCAATATTTCACAGAAATGATCCCTGGAACAATCTCTCAAGTTTGTTTGAATGGTTCCAGTTCAGAGATTTACAGGAGGTTGAACTTAGTCATCTGTCCAAAAAAGCACACTTAACTTAAAATCTCAGAAACGGCTAAAGCTATAATCACCAAATTTTATACCAATGTTTGTCACATATGTCATATCTGAAATAGAGGTATTTGTGGCGCTAACTACATTGATGTGTTTTTTACAAGCGGAAACTCTTCAAGCTTATACACTTTTTAATGATGAAACTGTTAAGCTGATTGGTTTAAACTTTACAAGAATTATTCTATGGTAGGGTTCTGCCAGTTTTATAAGAATAGATTGGATAAATACAGCTTTAAAAAAGCATTGTAACCAATTGAAAAAGGCTTTCTGTGTTTGATAACAGATTTGACAACATGGTGGGTTTCAGCAGCCAAGTCAAGAAGTCACTCAGTACAAACAGGTGGGGGTCCAGACATCACCATGGTACCTGACCTGGCTCTGGCCGGTGTCTAGACAATGTGGAAAAATTATTTGAACTATATCTTTCAACTGTTTCAAAAAACTTGGTTTGCATTTTAAGTGAATCGGGTTTATCATCAAGTCACATGTGAACTGCTGCGCCTTCATTTTTGGTTGACCTCTGACCTTTCCTCGCTGCCCAGCGTCCATTTGTGCGTCTGTTTCCACACATAAACCTACATATCTCAGGAACCATTTGACCGATCAGGCTAAAAATTTTGCACAAATGTAGCCCTTTGATAGCTTTATAATATACACTAAAAATGGTGGCGCCACCTGCAACCATTTTTTCACAGCGTCCATCTGTTCATCTGCCTTGGGATAATATCTTTCATATCTCAGCAGTGGTTTGCCTTTTCCACCTGAAATTTTGCAGGTTTATACATACTGGACAGCTTTCTCGATTTTATGACAGGTGGCACCACCTTTTTTCACATTTACTCTACAGACATCAAAGCTCATATCTCAGGACCGATTGGGTCAAAATTTTGCTTGTGTATAGATCTCACATAGCTCTTCATCATAGGCAAAACTTGTGGCGCCACCTTCAACCGTTTATGCACGGAGTCCATCTATTCATCTGCCTTGGGATAAAATCACTCATATCTCAACAGTGGTTTGACTTATCCACCTGAAATTTTGCAGGTTTATACATCCTGGACAGCTTTTATCGATTTTATGACAGGTGGCGCCACTTACATTCACGTTTACTCTGCAGACATCCAAGCTCATATCTCGGCAACCGTTTGACTGATTGGGCCAAAATTATGCTTGTATATAGATCTCACATAGCTTTATATCAAAGGCAAAACTGGCGGGGCCACCTGCATCCACTTATGCACAGGGTCTATCTGTTCATCTGCTTTGGGAAATAAAATCACTCATATACAAGTAGTGGGTTGACTTATCTGCCTAAAATTTTGCAGGTGTATACAACTTGGACAGCTTTCTGGATTTTGAGGTAGGTGGCACAACCTACATACACATTTCGGCTGCAGACACCCATGCTAATATGCAAAACACCTCACTCTACTTCCCCTTGCCACTCAATCCATGCCTCACTTCACCCGTCCCACTCTGATTTCGGCAGATACATGTAGTTGCTTATCGACTACCCGTATTCTAGTAAAATGTCCTAGTCTGAAACTTGCAGGTCCAAAACATCCATTTTGCTAATCATAATGACTAAGGTAGATATGCAGGACTTAAGAGGATCAATATTAAATTTTAAAAATAAACCTCCATTCATACTCCCAATCTTTGCAAAGGTTCACATTAGGCTTGTAGGCCTTGTTTATATTTATTTTGTGGCGCTGTGCTTGTAGCAAGTTATTCATACCCTGGTATGTTTACCTTGAAGACCTGGTCAGTGAAGATGTTTACATTGCGAACTAGAATGATTATGAGAAGCAGGGGCATTCAGTTTTTCAATGATACTTGTCTGATTTCCAAGACTAATTAAATGTATATTGCAAGGAAACTGTTCCTGAAGTAAGAAGCAGAAATATGCATGGCTCGAAAGTAGCAGAAGTGGACCCAATGTGAC
Organism: Sipunculus nudus; assembly: GCA_026874595.1. NCBI lineage: Eukaryota > Metazoa > Annelida > Sipuncula > Golfingiida > Sipunculidae > Sipunculus > Sipunculus nudus. Next base: position 80,393,462 of record CM049312.1, on the reverse strand, counting down.
TCCATGCAGAGAGACTGCATCTCATTTTTAGCCACCGCAATTTCGAGGCCAGGTTTTCGATGATACTTGTCTGATATCCAAGATTAATTAAATGTATATTGCAAGGAAACTGTTCCTGAAGAAAGAAACAGAAACATGCATGGCTCGTAAGTAGCAGAAACAGACCCAATGGGACTCCATGTCCCATTTTCAGCCACCGCAATCTTTTTTTTATCGTATTAGACCAATTCTGAGGCCTGATCCCCCCCCCCCCCACAACCCCACATCACCCCACCCCTGTTTCTGAAATTGGGACCTTGAATTAGGTTTTGTCATTAATCCTCCAAGGTTGAACCCTCCATTTCATAAAGCAAGTGTGTTTTTCACTTTTACTGGCCACACAAATGAGTGAGAGCCTGGGTATAATGAAAGGCCAGACATGCTGAAATTCCTCACTGAAAGCAAGCCTTATTCATATAAACATTAGTCCTCAATCATGTGTTTGAAGTTGAGTGACCACAATGCACGCATTCAGGTCATTGCCAGAGGCAGTTTGGCTGTGTATCAGTTTAACCTCCATGCAGGTCAGTAAAAAAGGAAAAATCACTTAAAATTATATGTACATTAAACAATTATTTTTGATGTCACGATTACATCTCAGTATGGCGCATCTCGATAGGACGTTTTGCTGTTTTCATTGCTCGTTATGACACAGCTGGTTGAGACGCACCGCACAGTTAACCACAGCGGCGCCCTTTGAGACGTAGCCCGGCGAGACTTAACCCGGGCAGGGTGTGTATCGCCTGTCCATTAGGACGATACAGAGGTTCATTTCAATAGTATAAATGTTTGTAATACGTTAATTTAACCATTCTTAACAATTTGTAGATGTATGAAATGTATGAAAAAAGGGAAAAAAAACTCTGGGTACCGATGTTTCCATATGAGTATTACAAAATCTTTTGATAGACATGCATCCTTGACCCGCTATTTCAAACAAGTACGCGCTGTCTTACAATATATCCACGTATGGGGGAATGTTTTAAGTTTTATAAATTAATCACCTAAATATGCCAAACAATCAGAATATAATAGATTTTGCCTAAAACTGACATGCCTGGTTATGACAGGATTATATTAGAACTGGACAATTTCGGGTTTGACGACATCTCGGCTTGACAACGTTTCACATATACGTTTGAGAAGATACAGGTGTGTGATTATTTGATTACTGATTGTGTACAGATTTAACAGATCTTTGTATTTTAGCCCTGGCAAAAAAACAAGCTAGGAAAATACACATTAAACTATTTTATACTTTAACACGTATGTCTTTTATTTTCTTGGAGGGGGGGGGGGGTGGGGTGGTTGCACATATATATTAATGTGTTTCCTCAAATGAAAAATATAACGTGAAAAAAAAAACAGGAGTGAACGTATTTCAATTTATTAATCCTATAAAACCTGACTTATTCTACAAATTTACTACATTTGTACTGATTTACTCAGGATCAGAGGCCCTCTATGGTCTTTGTTAGACCATTTATGAGATTAGTCCTGCAATAACAATGACTTGAAAGGCATGGTGTATTCGCTGCTTGGGCTAATTATGCAGATCCATAAACATGATTGATTGATTGAGAGAGAGAGAGAGAGAGGCAGACAGACAGAATATGAGTAAAGGAGAAGGAAAAATTTATAATGAAACAAGAATGTTATATTTTCAGTAAATCATTTTTAAACCTAGATTAAGATAGGAAAAAGTATATTTCTCAAAGATAACCAGAGACTTTAGCTTAATAACAAGTTGATTCTGTGAAATTATTATGGCTAACAGAGACTATTTTCTATTAATTCCACCTGTATTGCTCATATAACGTCATGGTTACCAATATCAATATATAACAAGTTAAACATTAATATATATATATATGAATTCAAAAGTTAGAAAAAAAGAAAAACGTGAAAGACATCTTGAGAAACAGTTTAATGTGATTCCCTCATAGTTTTTAAGATAATTGTGAACCAAATAAGGTAAAAATTATTGAAACTAAATTTTGGAATTTCTCCGCAACCGGTACCATTCAGAGCTATTTTTTTTTAAAGTTTGGATTGATTATCATTCCTTCATTCTATTAAATTCCATAAACGACAATACCCCTCTTCCGGGGACATTTAAAAAAAAAAACATAGTAAATTTCAAGTCAAACATGATTAAATTATGCAAGTTAATAAATCACAGAGTTATATTCTATTAAGATATTAACAGCGAGTATATTGCGAGGATATTGCTTGCCCAACGCTCCTTGTGGTGCGTTTGCACAACCATAAGCACTGAACCGCGTCGTACTTGGCACCTTCTTTGAGGGCTAGGCATGAGCAAAGAAACGCCTCTGATTGAGCTGCGTCTCTGCGGGTGTTCTGAAAACACATGCGAATCAATCTGTGTCGTACTGGGACGTAATCACTGTTACAGTTGTAAAGTTATTCTCATGTCACCTCCCATCCCCCATCAAGTTGATTGCAATAACTGTTATTGTTTGAACTGTATTTCTTTAATTGCAAAGTTGTTTCAAATCCAATCAACAAATCTGTTCTTTAAATAGTTATTCAAAGGAGTTATCCAGAAGATGCCACGTTGTGGTTATGTAGCATTTTTAAAGAAAGTTTCCTTTTAAATAATATTATCAAATTAAAATATAATAAAACCCATCAGTTGACATAATTTTATAAAAAGGTGCAATTTAGAATTGTGAATTCTGAATCAAGTGTTATTTTCAGGTATTATTGTTTTGCAAACTAAAAAAATATATATTTTATAACAAAATGAATACATCTGCGTGCATAATGTGATGTTACCTGACCAGATTAGCTATAAATGTTGGTGCAATTTAGAATTGTGAATAAACTTGAATATTCAGATATATGTTATACTGTAAATGTATAGTAATATTTATTAATATGAAAAAAATGAGGATATACTGCAAACATTTGTTCATTATTTCCCTGCCTTATGAGGATGGGAATTAAAGATTTGCTTTGTTTTCTTCTCTCTGGCTTTTTAGCTCCGCTGACTATAAGTTATCTGAGGTATAGTTGTGGTCCTTTGTCCTTTGTCCGTCTGTCTGTCCGGCCGTTAACAGGGCACGTTTTGAAACCGTTGGACCTACGGATCCAAAATTTTGCATACTGTTAGATGTCCCCAAATCTCCTAATGTACCGAAAAAAAATTGGGTCACTAGGACTTCGTTCCTTCGAGATATGAAGGAAAAACCTCCATTTTCCATAAAAAAGCCATTGTTACACTTCAAGGCTGCCTTATTTCAAAACCACTGATCTGTTATTGATCATATTTAGTATTCATATTCTTCCATAAATTTTCTATGAACATACCAAAAATTAGGTCAGTATTGCATATTGTTTTGAAGTTATGGGCCAAAATATAATGCAATTTTTAAAAAATTCGGAAATATATTTACCCACTTAACATGAGAATTGCTGAAGCTGGCGACTTTTTTTTCAGGAATATAATTTTATTAAAAAAAGATTCAATTGTTTACCCAAAATTAGATCTGAATTTAGCAAAATTTTCAAGTTATTAACATAAATAAAAATCAATCCCTAAATTTTGTCCAACTTTGGCAACGGCACTTTTTTTCCTGTAAGCAAAGTTGATTTAATTTTCACAGCATATATACAAAAGGATTAAATCTTTTAAAATCTGAAATTTCAAAGGAATTGATTGAAAAGTGTAGCTTTTATTTAAGTTTTCATACACCATTTCAAGTGTTGTTTACATCTTGTCCATCCAGTAGTACAGCCTTCACTTGTGTTATGTAACCTACCCCAGGCAGCTTGCCTTGGCTCAGCTTGGCCACTACTAGCAGGCTTCCCCCCCCCCCCCCCCCCACTCCCCCCCCCCCCAGATGGTACATGAACTGGATGACTGTAATAATTTGTATTTTATTCATTGTTATTCTTGGCTATGCTACATTTTAGATTATGTATTGTATCACCAGGGTTATAATGATTAAAGTGCACATTTAATTGTGTCCACAAAGTGGTGCATTGCTATGAAAGTGTGGATATTCATCAGATAAGTAATTCCTTCAGAAGAGTAACAACTTCACCAGGTGTGAAATTGACTATTAATTCCAGTAATAAATTATAGCTGAGATAGTAATTAGCACGATGATATAGTTTGTCCCTCATTCAGCCAACTGTGTATACTTTATTTGAAAAGATGTTTTCACTTTATCAAATTTACTGAATCTTTTATTTTATTTCGTTGAATAATATTAAGCATGTACTGAAAACTCCAATGTGCAAAACTTTTCAATAGTGTTTCAAGGGATAATCTTGAAGAGGCCATGTTGTGGCATTATTTTCTTTTAAATTCAGTTTAAACATTTGTGATTTAAAAAATAATAAAATATATGTGTATGCACAATATGACCCAATATGAGCTACACTCTGGATATATGATGATTGCAACTTAGAATTCTGATATTTTAACTTATATTTTCAGTTTTTTTATTACAAATTTATAAAACTTGTAAATAAAAAAAAATAATCAGATAAAACCTATTAATGAAAAAAAGTGGAAATGCTAATAAAATAGGCTTATATAAACTTAAATGCATTATTTCTTGAAGGTGAAATAAAGGTATTAGTCCATTCTGTCCACATGCCTGTCCATCTGTAAATTTTCATATGCATCACAGTATCTCAAAACTTTTACCGTTTTTCTTCATAACAGTCTTGTCAGAGTATACGTTTTGCAATCATATATTTAGAACTTTACTATAACCAAGTAGGAGGGCCCCTTTCCTCTTAGCATCTCATATGCTTATATATATGAAAAACATCACAATAGAATATTTTGCATATTTTGCATTTGCAAAAATTTCAAACTTCAGCTGAGCGTTGAGACCCATGGGTCCTTTGTTTAAAATATTAAATAATTATGAATTTTTCCCCCATAAGCACTGTTGAATTAAATTTCATATCCTGTATGTATATGCAAGGATGTTGTAACTCCAACCATCTATATATACCCAGAGGTACAGAGGTGTTGTAACTCCCACCAGTATCCACCCATCCCTGTATACATTTTATAGAATAGAAAAAAATGGTATAATAAAATAAGAATCTAATTGGACAAATGTGTAAACTGCTGTACTATCAACAGGTTATCAAAAAGCCAACCAATGATCATGGTAAAAGTATAGATCTTATATAACTGTTAACATAATACATTTTCAACATAAGGAAACACATTGTCAGATCACAAATATTATTTGCAAAAATTCTCCAATCCTATCAACCAACCATGGCCTATGTCTTCTTCTCAGACTTCTTGATATTATTCTAGACATTTACCTTCAAGGTCAACTTCAGCTGAGCACAGTGACCTGTACTAGGTCCCTTGTTTACCCTTAATAATTGTTTCCTTCTCCAAGCTACAGCAGTGAAATAATTTTCAGAAATAATTTCAAGATTGTCATTGGTTTGACAGAAGTATTGTCAGTTTTGTCTCTCATTGTTAATCTTCTTGCAGAACGACGCAAAAGAACGTAGATGGATCCTTGTATGCTGCCTCCACCATGTTTGGATCTGTTCATTAAGAAAGAAAATGATGAAGGCAAATCTAAGGGTGATTTAGATTATAGAGTCCAGGACAGTGGATCCATCCAGGACACATCATGTGACTACCACAAGGGAGAATCAGATGTCGGTGATTGTTTTGGAAATCACCAAGATACTAAGGTTACCTGTATGAGCAGTGAGCATGAAGTCGAAAATCTCATTCACTACATAAAAAATGATATTCCTGGTGAGGAAACAGTTGTCTCCAAAGCAGTACAGAATAACTCACCTGCGGAGATTTCTTCTGAAAACATGAATGATACATTAAGTGATGCACCTCTGAGTAGTTTCGCAAATGCTAATCATATTACCGTTCATGTTTCAACTGTTGTGCCTGAGAGGGACAGTTTTGATCCAAGCAAAGTAATAAAAACAAAACAATGTAATAGTCTAAATGCACTCATCAAGACACCTTCAAGAGAAAAAACATTCAAGTTAGAGCAAAATGATTTGTGTTTGTCCCACAGCCTATCTCTGAAAGGTCACACCATGATGCATACTGGAGGAAAAGCATTTAAATGTGGACAGTGTAATAAATGTTTCTCTAAGCAAAGCTTACTGAAGACTCATATTATGACACATACTGGAGAAAAAATATTTAAATGTGATCATTGTGATGAATCTTTCTCAGTGCAGAGTGCCCTTAGGAAACACATCAGGATGCACACTGGAGAAAAACCATTCCACTGTGAGCAGTGTGGTAAATCATTCTCTCGACAGTATAATCTGAAGACTCACATCAGGACACACACTGGAGAAAAACCATTTAAATGTGAGCAGTGTGGTAAAGCGTTCTCTCAACAGTATAACCTGAAGACTCACATTATGACACACTCAAGCATACCAATGCATACTGGAGGAAAAGCATTTAAATGTGGACAGTGTAATAAATGTTTCTCCAAGCAAAGCTTACTGAAGACACACATTATGACACATACTGGAGAAAAACCATTTAAATGTGATCAGTGCTTTAAATCTTTCTCTCAGCATTATAACCTGAAAGCTCACATCAGGACACATACTGGGGAAAAACCATTTAAATGTGATCAATGTGATAAATCTTTCTCATTGCAATGTACCCTTCAGAAACACACCAGGACGCACACTGGAGAAAAACCATTCACATGTGAGCAGTGTGGTAAATCATTCTCTCACCAGTATAACCTTAAGACTCACATCAGGACACATACTGGAGAAAAACCATTTAAATGTGGACAATGTGGTAAAACATTCTCTCAGCAGAATATCCTGAAGACTCACATCATGACACACTCTGGAGAAAAAAAATTCAAATGTGAGCAGTGTGGCAAATCATTCTCTCGCCTGAGGACACGCATCAGGACATGCACTGGTGAAAAAACAATCAAATGTGCGCGGTGTGATAAATCCATCTCTTAGCAGAGTAACTTGAGGGCTCATATGATGCACCTCCAAGTAGTTCAGTAAATGCTTATCAGATTACAATTGCTGTGTCATCTGTTGTGCCTGAGTGTTACAGTGTTGATTCAAGCAAAGTATTTAAAACAGAACAATGTAATAGTCCAAGTGGACATATAAGACATGTACAAGAAAAAACATTTAAGTAAGAACAAAATGGTTTGTGTTTCTGCTTTTGGCTATCTGTGAAAGGTCACCCCATGACGCATACTGTATGATAACTATTTGAATGTCAAGAGTATAATAAATCTTTCTCTAGTCAGAATCAGAGTAAACAGAAGACTCATATTAGGACTGGAGAAAAAGCATTTTAATGTGAGCACTGCAGTAAATTTTTTTTAACAAACTTTATTCCACAATCTAAATATACAGTACAAAAATAAAACCAATTCTCTAACAAGGCATATCATATCTCAGTCGATTAAACATTTTAATACTGACCACTTCTTCAATAGATGTTGCAATTTGTTATTATTCTTTGCCATAATTAATTCAATCTTCATGTAATGCTTAAAATATCGTTCAAATCCTGTTATCGTTACATTAATATCGTTACACCTGCATCTATAAATATATCTTTTACCAATAACAAATATGAAATTGTATCCCCAGACAAAGTCGGGATACTATGGTTTCACAACGGTCCCGTTGTGAGCGGGATAACTCAAAAAATTTTTCACTGATCTTTTTCAAACTTAACATTTGTATAGATATAGGTAAGGGGACGAAGCCTATTTAAAATGGGGTCATGACCTATGCTAGGAGAGTGACCTTGACCTTGAATAGGTCCATTTTTGCTGAAAATAACACAAATTCTTAAATATCTCAAGTAAGCTTGCATGGACTGGTCCAAAAATCAAGGTGACCGAAGATCTTGGATAGCCTTGCGATATATACCGGAAACTGGTGGCGCCACCTATTATCCTTTACTTGTGTTTACGCCTTTTAATACCCCCATAATTGCCACTTGACAGTACTGTAAGCATTATAAGTCAAAAACTAATGGACAGATTTCTTTCATTATATGCATGTCTAGAGAGATGGGTTATGGGATGAGGTCTATTTACATTTGGGTCATGACCTTTATCATGAGAGTGGCCTTGACCTTTAATGTGTCCATATTTGGTGAAAACCACACACTTCTTATGATATCTCTTATGATATAGTGTTGATAGCCATATGGATTTCAAACATGACTTATGTATGGCCCACCACTAAAGTAAGAACCCTATAGGTTCTAGGGTCATGAGGTCAAAGGTCAAGGTCACTGGACTGGCATCTTAATAGATACTGTGGATGCATTTTAAGCCAAACTTTCATCCCAGGTCTTCCATCTTGAATATATAGCTCACTTGCCAATAGTAGATGATCCATATCAATGTTGGGGTCACAAGGTCAGAGGTCAAGGCCACAGGAGCTATCTGTCAAAAAATTAGTGTCTGGATGATTATTCCTGCTTTTATTAATGTATTGATTTCAAACTTGACTTATATATGTCCCATTGAAAAAGCAAGACTCCAATTGATTTTGGGGTCATGAGGTCAAAGGTCAAGGTCACAGGACACATCTTTAAAAAGATTGTGGATGCATTTTCAGCCAAACATTTCATCTCAGATCTTTCATCTTGCACATATAGTTCACCTGCCAAGAGAGGAAGAACCCTATCAATTTTGAGGTCACAAGGTCATAGGTGAAGGTCACAGGAGCAGTCTGTCTAAAAATTAGTTTCTGGATGATAATTCCTGCTTTTATTGATGTATAGATTTCAAACTTGACTTGTATATGTCCCATTGGAAAAGCAAGACCCGAATTGATTTTGGGGTCATGAGGTCAAAGGTCAAGGTCACAGGACCAACATCTTCAAAAAGATTGTGGATTGATAGATTTAAGAAACAATAATTGCTTGCCAAGTGTCCGTATATGCTGCTAAAAATGGGGGCCTATTCTTAAAGGGGGGGGGGGGGGCTACTATGTCTGGGGATACTCTGGCACCGCAGGAATGTCTAGTTCTTCCATATATCTTCACCTAACAATCCAAGAAAAACTCCTGCTTTATCAAGGTGAAAATTATCTACTTTCAACCTATTATAACACCAAATTTCTATTGCTAACCAAAATTCTTTAATCATTTAACAATCCTAAAATAGATGCACTATATTTTCTACATCAGTTTTGCAAAATGTACATTTGTTATCATTTACTAATTTCCACTTCTCTAGCCAATAATTAGTAATCAAAATATTCTGCAGAATTTTATACTGAAAATCCTGTGTTTTAACATCTTGAAACACACTTTGAGATAACAGGTACACCTTTGACCAATTATAATTCTCTCTATTAAGAAATTTATTAATTCTTGGCGGTTTCCAAACTGGCAAGCAAATTTCATTCTTTATGCACTGATACATTTGTTTTGAAGTGGTTTAATGTAATACGTAGTGTTTACCATACAAAAGTAACATGAAAGTATGGGGTTTATCCAAATATTCCTTTCCTATTTTCTATTTCTTTGATAGAACCAATGATATTAATGAATACCATTGAAAAAAGAATCTCTGATGCAAGCCACGTGCTTTCCAATATTCCAAAGGCTTAATATGATGATTATCATCAAATAAATCCCTAGCGGTCATGATCCCAACGGCTATGAAATCTTTCAAACAAATCATTGTATCCCAAGACAAAGTCGGGGGATACTAATGTTTTCATACCGGTCCCGCCGCCGCCGCCGCATATAAATCTTGTTGACGCGATAACCCAAAAAATATTTCACGGAACTTTACCAAACTTGGTATATGTATAGATATGGGTAAGAGGACGACGCCTATTTAAAATGAGGTCATGACCTTTAAACCCCGTTCCCACTTTCACGAATTTGACGCCGAATCTCCACGAACATGCATCATTAAAATTCGTAGGGACGTCGTGGGAGTGTCGTAGATGATGTCTTGAACATTCGGTAATGTTCGTAGCGAGGTCTTGAGCACTCGGAATTCGTGGCGCTATTTTTGAAATGTTCAAAAATTAAGCTTTGCCGTGACAAGTCGTAGCTAAGTCGTAACAGTTTCTTGGTAAGTCGTATGAGAGTCTTCATAATTCTTGTAAATTCGTGATGTAAAACAGTGTCACGAATGCTCACGAAGGAAAATGACATCGACACGACTTCAACACGACTACAATACGACTACCACAAGAACCTCTCAAGAGAGAGTCACGTTCATAAAACCCCTTCCTACTTCCACGAATTTTGAGACGAATCATCAAGAACTGACATCATAAATTTTATTTTCTTAGTGATTTTTAACTTCTTACAAACCAATGAGGAATAAGGTTTAGAAGTAAGAACACTGTGTAGATTTGTAAATTTGTTTTAAAGAAGATTTGTATTGTGGTTATTGGTTCCAACTAAATTTGAACTAAAATAATTTGAAGAAGCTGAATCAAATTACGTTTCCTTTGTAATTTGTAACTTCTTTGTAAACAAACAAGGAAGTTTTTGCAGTGAATAAACTATGTAGTTTAGTAAATTTGTTTTAAAGAAATTTTTTTATCGTGGATATTGGTTGACAAAATAAATTTGAACCAAAACAGTTTAAAGAAGCTGAATATATTATACAGTTTCGTCATACTTAAACATATGGTCAATATAATAAATTATGAATTTCCTATTTTACTATGAGAGAGTGAACTGAGCCTAACACAAATTTATATTAACAGAATCTTATATCACATTGAGAGCTGAATCAATAAGATATTTTAACCAATATTTTGAGAGTACAGATATTTTACATCCGATTAAGACGGTCGTCTACTTGGACTTAAAGAAGTTAACGTCGTATTTGCCACCACATAAATAAGGCGTAATTGTCTAATTACTCAAATCAAATGAGACATATATTATTAGTGTTTTAAACTGGATAACTTTTGTCAAATTATAATATCTGGAGAAGTTGAGTAAAGTGTTGTTATGGTGTCCTTTTACTAATATCTTCTTCTTTGTGACATTACAATAGCTATATATCACATATATAGCTATCTAACAAACCGTGGCAAAATTGAATGATCGTAGGAGTATCGTCCACAAGTCGCAGATCAATCGTGGAAATATCGTACCAGTATCTTAGACGTCGTCACGGAGCCGTGAACATTCTTAAAAGTCTCCTGTCATATCGTGCTGGCTTCGTGTCACTGTCGTAGCCAATCGTACTGGCATCGTACTCCTTTCGTACAATATCGTGGTCGTGATGGAATTTTTATCACTCGACAGGCCAATTGGCCACGAATCGCCACGAATTCAACATCGTAGTGATTCGGCGTCCAATTCGTGAAAGTGGGAACGGGGCTTTACTAGGAGAGTGTCCTAGACCTTGAATAGGTCCAATTTTGGGGAAAATCTCACAAATTCTTTAATATCTCAAGAAATCTTGCATGGATTTATCCCAAAATCAAGTTGATGGAAGATCATGGATAGCGTTGTCATGTTCCAGAAACTGGTGGCGCCACCTATTATTCTTTACTTGTTTCATGCCGTTTAATACCCCCAAAATTGCCACCTTACAGTACTGTGAGCATTATAAGTAAAAAACTAATGGACAGATTGCTTTTATATTATGCATATACATAGGTATGGGTTATGGGATGATGTTTATTTAAATTGGGGTCATGACCTTTCCTATGATAGTGGCCTTGACCTTGAATATTGCCATTTATGGTGAAAATCACACCTCTCATGATATCTCCAGTGTTGATAGCCATATGGATTTCAAACATGACTTATGTATGGCCCACCACAAAAGTAAGAACCCTATAGGTTCTAGGGTCATGAGGTCAAAGGTCAAGGTCACTGGACTGGCATTATAAAAGATACTGTGGATGCATTTTAAGCCAACCTTTCATCCCAGGTCTTCCATCTTGAATATATAGCTCACTTGCCAATAGTGGATGATCCATATAAATTTTGGGGTCCCAAGGTCAAAGGTCAAGGCCACAGGAGCTATCTGTCCTAAAATTAGTTTCTGGATGATAATTCCTGCTTTTATTGATGTATTGATTTCAAATTTGACTTATATATGTCCCATTAATAAAGCAAAACTCCAATTGATTTTGGGGTCATGAGGTCAAAGGTCAAGGTCACAGGACATCTTTAAAAAGATTGTGGATGCATTTTCAGCCAAACATTTCATCTCAGACCTTTCATCTTGAATATATAAGTCATCTGCCAATAGAGGAAGACCCCTATCAGTTTTTAGGTCACAAGGTCAAAGGTGAAGATCACAGGAGCCATCTGTCCAAAAATTAGTTTCTGGATGATAATTCCTGCTTTTATTGATGTATGGATTTCAAACTTGACTTGTATATGTCCCATTGAAAAAGCAAGACCCAAATTGATTTTGGGGTCATGAGGTCAAAGGTCAAGGTCACAGGACACATCTTTAAAAAGATGTGGATGCATTTTAAGCCAAACTTTCATCCCAGGTCTTCCATCTTGAATATATAGCTCACTTGCCAATAGTGGATAATCCATATAAATTTTGGGGTCAAAGGTCAAGGCCACAGGCGCTATCTGTCCAAAAATTAGTTTCTAGATGATAATTCCTTCTTTTATTGATGTATGGATTTCAAACTTGACTTGTATTTGACCCATTGGAAAAGCAAGACCCGAATTGATTTTGGGGTCATGAGGTTAAAGGTCAAGGTCACAGGAAACCTCTTTAAAAAGGTTGTGGATGCAATTTCAGCCAAACAATCCATCTCAGATCTTTCATTTTGCACATATAGTTCACATGCCAAGAGTGGAAGACCCCTATTAATTTTGAGGTCACAAGGTCAAAGGTGAAGGTCACAGGAGCCATCTGTCCAAAAATTAGTTTCTGGATCATAATTCCTGCTTTTATTGATGTATGGATTTCAAACTTGACTTGTATATGTCCCATTGAAAAAGCAAGGCCCAAATTGATTTTGGGGTCATGAGGTCAAAGGTCAAGGTTACAGGACACATCTTTAAAAAGATGTGGATGCATTTTCAGCCAAACATTTCATCTCAGATCTTTCATCTTGCACATATAGTTCACCTGCCAAGAGTGGAAAACCCCTATCAATTTTGAAGTCACAAGTTCAAGGGTGAAGGTCACAGGAGCCATCTGTCCAAAAATTAGTTTCTGGATGATAATTCCTGCTTTTATTGATGTATGGTTTTCAAACTTGACTTGTATAAGTCCCATTGGAAAAGCAAGACCCAAATAGATTTTGGGGTCATGAGGTCAAAGGTCAAGGTCACAGGACACATTTTTTAAAAAGATGTGGATGCATTTTCAGCCAAACATTTCATCTCAGATCTTTCATCTTGCACATATAGTTCTCCTGCCAAGAGAGGAAGAACACTATCAATTTTGAGGTCACAAGGTCAAAGGTGAAGGTCACAAGAGCCACCTGTCAAAAAAAATTAGTTTCTGGACGATAATTCCTGCTTTATTGATGTATAGATATCAAACTTGACTTGCATATGTCCCATTGGAAAAGCAAGACCCAAATTGATTTTGGGGTCAAGAGGTCAAAGGTCAAGGTCACAGGACACAGGACACATCTTTAAAAAGATCAAGGTCACAGGACCAACATCTTCAACAAGATTGTGGATTGTTAGATGGAAGAAACAATAAATATGCCAAGTGTCAGTATATGCTGCTAAAAATGGGGGTCTGTTCTTAAAGGGTGGGGGGGGGGCATACTATGTCTGGGGATACTCTGGCACCTGCGGTGCCAAGAAATGTCTAGTTCTATTATCGATCTTAATATTTCTGTTCATCCATATTATTTGATTCCATAATTTTTGTTCTCTGAAGAAAGCTGCTCTGATGACCTGAACACTTCGTACGATTTCTCTATAAAAATCTGTAATGATTTCCTTTTCTAAATTCTGACCAAGATTACCCAATAAAAGTATTTATGTATTCTGCGTTATCTTTTTAAACTGAGCACCCCATAGTTTCTTCCAAAGTCTGTCTTCCGTATACAGATATCTTTTAATCCATGCAATGCTTATGTCATTATAATGGACTCTAAATCTGGGGCATTTAAGCCCCCTTTTTGCTTTTCTTGAACTAATAAACTTCGTGACAAATTCTCGGATTTTCCATTCCATATAAAATGGTATAATTTTTCCAAAATCTTTTTACACTAATGGGAAAGAGTCGTTAGCAAACTGATATTGAAATCTGGAGATAAAAGTTTTGTCTATTTGGATTCGTCCCTGCAAAGTCAGACCTCTCATACGCCATATATTTGTCAGTGTCTCGATATCTTTAATTTTCTTATAAAAGTTTTCTCTTTCGCATTCTTTATTATTGTAAGAACAAAAAATACCGAGTATTTTAGTTCCTTTTTTGGCCATACAAAATTAAGAGGATTACTCGAAGAGTTTCTCAAACTCCCTATCCAATATCCTTCTGATTTATCTTTATGGACAATGGATCCCCTTGTTGGACTCTTTGCACTGGAAAATAACCACATGTTGTTCCGTTGTTAAGATTTTTAAAATATTCCGAGAAACCCAAACTTTTTCAATACTGAGAACATGAATGGCCATTCTAAAGAATCTGATCCTTTTACAAAATCTATTGCTTTTAGGCCACCAGGAAGATTTTTATCCTTCGTATATTGCAGTAAATCTTTAATTAATCGAATATTTTCTCCAGTTTATCGCCCTTTTGCATATCAAGTTTGATTCATATGAATTAATTGAGGAAGATTTTTTTTTAAGTCTGACAGCCATGGTTTTTCACAAAACTTTGTAGTCCTTGTTTAAAGAAAATTGGCCTCCAATTTTTAGCTGAGCTGACTATAAGTCATCTGAGCTATAGTCGTGGTCCTTTGTCCATCGGCCGTCCGTCCGTCTGTCCGTCCGTCCGTTAAACTGGCACGTTTTGAAACCGTTGGACCTACGAATCTGAAATTCGGCAAACCTTTGGATGTCCCCAAAATCTCCTACCATACTGAAAATTGGGTCACTAGGACTTCGTTCCTTCGAATTATTAAGGAAAAACCTCTGTTTTCCATTAAAAACCCATTGTTACACTTCAAGACTGCCTAATATCAAAACCACTGATCTGATATTGATCATTTTTCATATATAAATTCCTCTATATATTTCCTATGTTCATACCAGAAAATAGTTCAAAATTTTTAAAATTCTTGAAGTAACTGGCCCGAACATAATGCACTTTGTAAAAATTCAGGAAATATATATACTCCCTTAACTTGAGAATCGCTGAAGCTAGAAACTATTTTTCAGATATATAACTATATGTAATCAAGATTCAATTGTATACCCAAAATTAGATCTGATTTAGCATAAATATAAAATTAGTACCTTAAGTTTTGCCAAGATTTGACCATGGCACAATTTTTTCCTGTAAATGCTGTAGTTTTAATTTTCACAGCAAGATACCATAAGCATTTCATCTGGTAACATCTGAAATTTAAAACCAATTGTTCAAAAACTGTAGATTTTATTCAAGTAATCAAGCACCATGTAAAGTATTGTTTAGATCAAGCAAGTGTTCTGCAGTTTGCTGGAGCTCAGCTCCACAGCTTCCCAGGCCAGCTCTCAGCTCCCAAAATTGGCATACAGTTAGATGTCCCCCAAACCCCCTACCATACCAAAAGTTTGGTCACTAGAACTTCATTCCTTTGAGATATTAAGAAAAAACTTAAGTTTTGAATTAAAAACCAATTGTTACACTTCAACACTGCCTAATATCAAAACCACTGATCTGACTTTGATCATATATATTATACATATTCTTCTATTTATACTCTGTGCACATGCCAGAAATGATGTCAGTATTGCGAAATTGTTTTAATTAATGGGCCCAAACATAATGCTCTTTGTAAAAAAATCAAGAAATATATTTACTCCCTTAACATGAGAATTGCTGAAGCTAGAGATTTTTTTGTCATGGATTTAACATTATTTGATCAATATTCAATTGTATACCAAAAAATTAGTTCTGAATTTTTCAAATTTTAAAAGTTATTAGCATAAATATTAAATTGATACCTTAAATTTTGCCTAACTTTGACCATGGCATGTTTGTTTTCTGTAAGCACTGTTGATATAATTTTCAAATCATGCAGAAATAAGGATTTCAGCTTGTTAATTTTGAAAGTTGAAAGAAATTGGCCAAAAACTGTAGCTTTTATTGTAGTTATTATGAGACCATGTCAGCCCCTAGGCTCTACCAAGTCCCTCTTCAGTCTCCTGTTTGTCCTCCAGTTGACCTCTCAGACCAATTATGCACGCTTGAGGCGGGGCATATACTTACTGGCCATAGCTTATGGCTGGCCTCAGTTGATTCAGGTGTCCAACCCAACTCATCTATTAGTTGTTTAGACCAACAGCATAATAATAAATAAATAAATTGACAAATAAATAAATCAATGACAATAAATAATTTTTTATAGGTCTATAATAACAACTTGAAAAAAATCAATAGAAAAGGAATTTGATAGTTGATGAGTAACAGGGAATTACCTTGCAATTACTGATGTTTTATGGATTTTGTATGGATGTATGAAATGTATTCCAAATAACACCATTGAGTCACCTATGTTATTTTTCTTTTCAATTTTAATAATAAAAAAAAATCAAATTATATTGTTCTATACTATTAGGGATTGTGTGAAGGAAATTAATGCTACACAGATGCAGTTAATAATATTAATCTAAATTTCCAGGTCTTTTCCAAGTGTTTGCACTTGTTAATTTATATTTATTTCAAAATAAAAAAAAAATTAATATGTCAACATTTTTAAATTTTACTCAGACAAGTACTGAATAAAGATGTCAATATGTTTCACAGATGACATTAAGACACGTGGCTGTAACAGGTGTCACAAGAGTATGTAAATAATCAAAATTTATATTACTGGTTCCTATATTTCAGTTAATAAAATTTAACTTTCCCATCTCAAGTTTTCTCCTTGTATAATTTAATATAGGGTGTTCTTATCCTTGGGTTATTTTTTACACATATAATGGTTTCATAGCTGAGATTACTTCAAATTTTTTTCTGATACATTTCTTTTTAATAAAAAAAAATTTGAATATGATAAAAAATCAGATCTTAGACAAGTTCTCATTATGATTTCTGTAATGTTTATAATTGTCATAAGAATCTTGCTATGTCTAGTGTGTAGATTGTTGTGAAGGTAGTCCAAAGTGAATATATATTTTTTTAATATAAATTAAATTCATTAAACCAGGTACTTATGTTCATTATTTAAATTTGTGATATTTGTTATTCTGGATTCCCAAGAACTTTTGTTTGGCTGAAACTGAATAAATACCAGACATGATGAAGTACTTTGCAAATGTATTTGAATGCAAATATGAATATGTACTCCATCATTTCATGCATAAGGATTGGAATACATGTAAAAACGAAAGTATTTGAATACAAATGCATTCATGAATATATTCTATTATATTATTTTAATAATCATTTATTTTGATATTATAAAAAAAATCTTTGATGAAAAAAAAATGATACTGTTATCATATTTAATTTTAAATTATATTTGACACAATATTTGTTATTAATTTTTAATAAATAGTTTTACTTTTCAAATAATTCTGCTGCAATGTAAGTAAAAGTTTTATGGCCAAGTCAAAACCTGTGTGATAATAGCACACCATTTCCAACTGTAAATAATATAAATGACATCAATCCTTTTCCCTGTCTCAAAGGGTATTATCAAAATCTTACATAACTTGAAATAAACACTGTCATCTCATAATAGAGCTTATATTACCACACAAAACAAGTCTTAGCCTACCTCCTCTTCCAAATCATATTTTGTAATCATATATAACAGCTGAGCGCCGTGACCAATGGGTCCCTTGTTTATCAGTGTTCTATCTTTCTTTTTATCCAAAAGAGTTATAACTACCTGTCTTCAGGAGCTCGAAAGCTCTCCTTTAAAAATTAATGTATTAAAGGAATCTATCATAAATTTACCAAAATATGGCCAAAACTTTTTATAAAAATCAATACTTGTACCGTCATTACCTGGACTTTTCCATTGGAGAATGTCTTAATTGTTTGCAGACAATCATCATTAGTGATTGGACGGTCTAGAAAATTAATATCATCTTGTTAAATTGAGGTACATTTATATTTTCCAAATATTTTTCTATTTCTTTAGTATCTTTATCTACTTTTATTGAGTACAAAGCCTGATAATATTCTTTGCAAATTGATAATATTTCTTCACGATTTGTAACCCAGGCGTTTCCTTTTTTAGCTCAGCTGACTGTAAGTAATCCAAGCAATAGCGATCACTCTTTGTCCGTCCGGCCGTCTGTCCGTTAACAAGCCACAAATCGTTACCGCTGGACCTGGAATCTTCTTACCTTACATCCAGAGAGGTCCATGAATAATTTCCTTGGAAACCTGGAATGAGGTCTCTTTTTTAACCATATTCTTCAAGCTATGGGGCTCGGAAGAAACACCCCCCCCCCCCCCCCCAGAATAATGATAAATTTGATACAAAAGCTCAAGTATCTGAACAACTAATGCGTTGATCACCATTTTTCTTTGCACTGATATTGATCATGGAGAGTACCATCAGTTTCTGCAGACTGGTGGCGCAACCTATATTTTTTAAATTTATTACGATTTTTTTTTCTTTTTTTTTTTGAGACCTTAAAAGATGTAGTGATCTGTCAACAGGGCACAAATCGTAAACGCTGGACCTGGAATATTCTCAATTCACATCCAGAGAGGTCCATGAAAAATCTCCTTGGAAACCTAAAATTAGGTCTCTGTTACCCATATTCTTCAAGCTATGGGGCTCCGAAGTATCCCCCAGAATAATGAAAAATTTGATAAAAAAAAACTCAAGTATCTTACAACTTATGCATTGATCACCATGATTCTTTGCATGGATATTGATCATGGAGTGTTTCATCAGTTTTTGCAGACTGGTGGCGCCACGTGTATATTTTCGATTTCTTTTCGATTTTTATTCTCTATTTTACAGACCTTAAAGATGCGATCATCTGTTAACAGGGCATAAATCGTAACGACTGAACCTAGAATCTTGTTTCTTGACATGCAGGGAGGCCCATGAAAAGTCTCCCTGGAAACCTAAAATTTGGTCTCTGTTTCCCATATCCTTTGAGCTATGGCACCATAAACTACAGCTCAGAATAATGGGAAATTTGATACAAAAGCTGAAGTATCTGAACAACTAATGCAGAGTTAACCATGATTCTTTGCATGGATATTGATTATGCAGTGTTCCATCAGTTTCTGCAGACTGGTGGTGCCACCTATATTTTAATCAATTTTTCGATTTTTTTTTCTCTATTTTTGAGACGTTTAAGGATCCTGTCATCTGTTAACGTGGCACAAATTGTAAAAACTGGACCTAGAATCTTCATTCTTGTCATGCAAGGAGGCCCATGAAAAGAGTCTGTGGAAACCTGAAATTAGGTGTCTGTTACCCATATCCTTCATGCTATAGGACTCCGAAGTATCCCTCAGAATAATGGAAAATTTGATACAAAGCTGAAGTATCTGAACAATGCAGAGATCACCATGATTCTTTGCATGGATATTGACCATTAAGTGTTTTTATTAGTTTCTGCAGACTGGTGGAGCCACCTGTATTTTCCTGTAAGGTTTCTGAGATATATAAATACAGAAAAAATCTTGGCCTGTTGGTTAATCTGTTTGATGCTTCAGTTGAATGGGTATATACTACCATTCAGATGATAAAATTTCCTTTTGCGAATCTCTTCCCAGTCAGCTGAGCGTCATGAAATTAGGTCTCTGTTACCAATATCCTTTGAGCTATGGGGCTCAGAAGTTCTTCCCAAATATTACAAAATTCAATACAAAAGCTCCAGTATTTGAACAACAAATGAATTTTCACCCTGATTTCTTGCTTGCATATTAATGATGAAGGGTTTTATCAGTTCTGGCAGACTGGTGGCGCCACTTGTTATTAGGTCTTTGATTCCCATATCCCTGAAATTTGATATGAATAATGGTGTCACCTACATTATTTTAATTTGTTGCCTGTCCAAGGACATACTGTCAACATGTCAGTCGGCTGAGCGTCATGACCCATGGGTCACTTGTTAAGTTTCCTAATAGTTTTCCCAATATTGTATATTTTGTGCTCCCTCCCTCTTTCGTGCCATCTAACCTGTGATCTAGTTATCAAACCTTGTGTTTTTTTCATTTTCACTATATCCTGCTTATAATTTTCTATTTGATTTGGGTTTTTTTCATCATCTATTTGAGAATACAATTCTTTTTTTCAACCGTATAGACAATTTGCTCTCTTTGTTATCTCGGTTTCCTTTCTTTTAACTACAGTATTTCACACAAAAGGCTCTTATTTTATATTTGATAATTTCCCATTTCACTTGTGGGTCTGTTATTTTACACGTTTCCTCAACCCAAGTTATCTTTTCTCGAGATATCTCTTGTATAAACTCGGATTCCTCAAGTATACTGTTATTTAGTTTCCAGTCCCCTTTACCTACCTGACTTTGCTCTGATTCTTGAATTGTCATGAGTATGGCATTGTGGTCTCATTTTACAAAACGAACAATATCTACATTCAAAATTATGTCTTGTAAACCTCTACATATAAGCCAATAGTCTAATGTACACTTTACCTTTCCGCTTTTTTGTCTCCATGTAAAACGCTTTACTGTAGGATTTCGTATTCTCCAATGTCAATCAGATCAAAGTTCTCAATAATAGTATACATAATGTCAGTCACTTTTCCTTTTTCATCTGAAGATCCCCCTTTTTATCTATACCCTCATCCAATACCACGTTATAATCGCCTCCTAGCACAATATTATCATCTGACGTTACATATTTATTTAACAAAGCTTTCAATTGCAAATAGAACGCGACTTGACAGCTCTGAATATGAGGTGAGTAAAGATTAATTAATAATATTTCTTCTGTTCTATTTCTACTCTTACTAATAATAATTTACATCCGATGATTTATATAAAACATCTAAATCTTTCATTGCACGGTTATGTCTGAATAATATAGCAGTGCCTCTACTACTGGAGTGTCCATGACTGTACACTATCGTGCCATACCATTCATTTCGCTAAACATTTTCTATCTCAGATGTACTATGCGTTTCCTGTAAAAACAAGACATCACATTTACATGACTTCGTCCATCGGAAAATTGACCTTCGTTTGTTTCTATTTTTATACCCCTAACATTTAAGCTAACCAATTTGAAAACTTTTGGGAAAAAAAGAATACTGATGAAAGATCTATGCTGAAAGAGAGTATAAGTTTTGATCATTTTGATATGGTTTTTATACATTTAAAGTACAGACACAAACAAAACAAAACATACAATTCCGACAGCTCACTGCTGACACCGATATATAAGTGGTAGTACTGAACCGTCAATTTCCCCCCTCTATGACCTGAATTTCTGGTGGGAGAAATCTCCAGCATGTATCCCATCATGCTGGAAGTGCCCCTGGTATAAATGAAAACACTTAAGCTTGCATACCAGTGACCCATATTTGGTCAAGCCTTTCCGCCAGCTCCATTTACTTCTTATTTTATATAATAAACTGTGTTCACTGGAAAAGTACTCCTACGCTATCTACCAGTATATATAACCTTTACACAGCCAAAATCTAATTTATTTTTAGCTCAGCTGACTTTCAGTCATGCTGTGCTAAAGCGATGAGTCTTTGTCCGTCGTCCTTCCGTCTGTCCGTTCGGCCGTCCTGCCGGCCGTCCGTTAGCAGGGCACAAATCGTAACCGATCTTGAACCCTATGCAGTCTTAGTGGTTCTGAAAAGATCTCCTCGCAAAACTGAAATTAGGTCACTGCGACTCAAATTCTCCGAGTTACGGGGTGTGTTAGCACCCCCCCCCCCGAATTAATTCTTATAGCCAAAATTTTCATCCCAAACCTTCCATCTTTCACATACAGCTCACCTACCAACAGGGGAAGAACCATAATTATTTTGGGGTCACAAGGTCAAAGGTCAAGGTCACTGTAGTGATATGACTATTTTAATATGCGGAGTAATACCGTCACTCAAACTCGGTACAAAACGTGCGTAGTGATTCGGTATAAGATATAAGTAGTTCTCACGATATGGCTACCCGTATGGTACTTTTCTAGATGCGGCACAAGGATTCTGGCAACTCAGATTAGATGACAGTAGTAGCCGTTTGTGCACGTTTAACAGGCCCTTCGGCAGGTACAAGTATTTAAGACTTCCATTCGGAATATCCTCGGCACAAGAGGTGTACCATTAAACCGTACACCAGATTTTTGAATCTATTCAAGGAGTCAGCACTTTTGCAGATGATATCGTCTTCGGTGCAACCAAAGAGGATCATGATCATGCGCTCCGTGCAACACTACCTTAGTAGTACAGCACGGATTTAATTAACAGCAAATATTAATCCACATAAACGATAAGTTAATCCGCCTGCCCCGCACATCCCCATGGACCAGGATAAAGTTATACTTTCCTGTCATCCACCGGACTCTGCGGGCCAGGAGGACCACCCAATCACTTAAGTAACTATTTATATTCACACAAAGATACACCAGTCTTCATTTTATCCAATGGACCAAAAATTAAGCAAACATGATGATGCCCCTGTCACTATTTAGAAATACTGAACTGCCTTCATTAACAGCAAATTTGTGTTACTCTATACGAAATTGATAAGTTAATCCGCCTGTCCCGCACAGCCCCATCGACCTGGATAAAGTTATACTTTTCTGACATCCTCCGGACCCCGAAGGGCCAGGAGGACCACCCTGTCCTAAAAGTATTTATTTCTATTCACACAAAGATACACTAGTAGTCAATTTATGGTTTAACATTGATCTTTCGTCGAAACTGGTTCACTGAACCTACCAAGTATTTTTTCAATGCTAGTGTACCTTTCTTGGATAAATGTAATCTATCATTTTGACTATAGAGCTCCAAGTCCACCTGCTGCACACATTGTTCACATTTATAAAAGGCTCTCCATGTGTACAAAATATGACAAAACCTCTGTTTGCCCATCGCCTTGAACATTTGATTGATGTTCCAAAGTTTGTCCTGATACAAAGTCCCTTCATCACATGGACGAGGAATTATCCGGATACTGCAACCAATGTTGTCTTGTTTTTCTGTCTGACAATCTGCACAGTCTCTTTTATGAAACACATGTAACGCTCCACTGTACACGAACTTTGTTGTATGTCGTTAGTTCCCACGTAAAAATGATTATTTTAAAATCAGTGGCCTTAATTACTCTATTCTGTGTTTTACGTAGCAGTCCTTCAAATGTCAAACCTGGAAAGGCTTGTACCAGAATTTTATTAGTCATTTTTAACAAATTTGCAAATACTGTCACTTATTATTGTAAATTCATTATTCATTTCGCCTGGCCAGAAGTACGATTCATGTTTATATCTGCATTCATATCCAATCTGTCCAATATGTTGTGCATCATAGTGTCTACCTTTTGGACACATGATTTGATTTTTCCTCATAATCGGCTTATAATCCTTCTTCTTATAATGGCCTCTCTTTTGACCCCATTTTACTACTAATGGTATGTTCATATCGTAATTCTGACCATGTTGCCTAATTCCTTCTGTTTTGACAAGCTCATAGTATATATCCTTGCTTATTCCATATAAAAAGCAGTACGAAATGTCACCTCAGCAATTCACTAGACAGCGATTCATAAACACAGTCACAACTAAACTTGCTTCAGGCTTTGTCAGCGAAATCACAAAGCTAATCTCTTTTCAAGCGCTGGAGCGAAAACTTTGTATTGTGCAGTTTCAGCCGAGGCTAAATGAACACAGAGTAAAAGAATTGCAATCCATGGTGTCCAGGTCACGTGTTCTCCATGCCACGCGAGCCAAACGGCAGGTGTCAGGTGGAGCTCTGACGGCGTATTTACATGCATAAAGAGTGACAGGGGCAGGCTCATGGGTGTACAACTAGTTCTGTTAAATTCTGTCAGATAATTCTCACAAAAGGATTATTTCACCCTGTACAAATAATTGGCCCTTCACAAATTTACATTTTTTACCCTCACTATGTGCCCTTTTTATGATAGGCAAAGCTTTCTTTCTCTGTTCATAGTCCTCCGATATAAAGTCCTCCCGAATCAGATTTGTAACGTTTTGACCTTTTCGCTTGCCCGCTGCTACCAATTCATTCCGAACTTCATGTGTAACATGTGGCCAATATCTGGTGCGGGCTTTTTCGTCGTTTACCTGTTCTCCCCACCACCTCAAACAGCTGTCCGTTAACAAGGCACAAATCGTAGTCTCTGGACCTAGAATCTTCTTTCTTGAAATGCAGGGAAGCCCATGAAAAGTCTCCTTGGAAACATGGAATTAGGTCTCTGTTACTCATATACTTCAAGCTATTGGATTCAGAAGTATCCCCCAGAATAATGGAAAATTTGATACCAAAGCAGGGTAAATCATAAACATTGGACCTGGAATCTTCTAACCTAAAATCCAGCGAGGTCTATGAAAATCTCCTTGGAAACATGTATACAGGTCTCTGTTACCTATATTTTCTGAGCTATGGGGCTTATAAATATAAGCACCCCTCAGAATAATTTAAAATTTGATACCAAAGAAGGGCACAAATCATAACCTTTAGGCCTAGAATCTTCTAACTTGACATCCTGAGAGTTCCTCAAAAGTTCTCCCCAGAAACCCGAAATTGGGTCAAAGTGAACTATATTCTCGGAGTTGTTGGGTATGTTTGAGCACCCTAGAAATAAAGCAAAATACACACAAATTGCCAGATTCCTCATGAAAGGCCGGTTGGTTTGTCATCAGATAAGTTGTGCTTATGGGTCTTGATGAACTTAAGCTAATATGCATGAACAATGATGCCATCTACATTATCTTAATTAGTTGTCCGTGCAAGAACATATTGTCAACATGTCAGTCAGCTGAGCGTCATGACCCACGGGTCACTTGTTTCCTCTATTTTTGAGACCTTCAAAGATATGGTCGTCTGTTCACAGGACAGGGAGGTCAATCAAAAGTATCCTTGGAAACCTGGAATTAGTTCTCTGTCACCAATATTCTCTGAATTATTGGGCTTATAAGCACCACTAGCATATTTGAAAATATGATACCAAAACAAGGCAAAAATTATAACCATTGGACCTAGAATCTTCTAACTTGACATCCAGGGAGGTCCATGAAAAGTCTCCTTCAAAACCTGAAATTGGGTCACAGTGACCTATATTTTCAGAGTTTTGGGGTATGTTTGAGCATCCCAGAAGTAATGAAAAATACACACAAATTGCCAGGTTCCTCAGGAAAGGCTGGTCGGATTGTCATCAAATTGGGGGTGCTAATGGGTCTTGATGAACTTAAGCTAATGTGCATGAATGATTATGCCTATATTATCTTAATTAGTTTTCTGTGCAAGGACATATTGTCAACATGTCAGTCGGCTGAACGTCATGACTCTTGGGTCACTTGTGAATGGATCACTTGGGGAGATCGGAGATCACAGGTGTGCAGTTATTCTCATATCACCCAAACCCACCAAGTATTATGCAGTAATTCTTATCGTTTGAATTGTATTTCCTTAATTGTAGTGCTTTTTCCACACCAATATACCAAACCTTTCTTGAAATAGTTATTCAAGGAGTAAGACAGAAAATGTCATATTGTGGTAATGTAGCATTTTTAAAGAAATCAATTTTCTTAAAAATCATTTTAATATATTAATATATAATTAAACCCATCATATGCATAAATTGATAATATATGAGCCAAATTATGGATAAATAAAGGCACAATTAAGAATTGTGAATTCTGAATCTGAATTCTTTGATATTTATTATGTTATTAGATTTTCTAGGGTAAAAAATAAATACATTTGTATACATAATTAGCTATTACCTAATATATGTTGAGGCAATTTAGAATCATGGATTAAGTTCTGGTAGATTAATGCAAGTGTTCTGTATTCTATATTTTCTGTTTAGCTGTAAATTTTAATATGATCAGTCTTATAAAAGGTATACTAATGATTAAAATGTTTTGAATGTCAATTTAGAAATACGTTTATCCTGTTTTAGAATGATTAATTGCATTTACAGATTTTTAGCGAACCTGTGAGCTTATGCGATAGTGCAGCATCGTCCGTCATGCGGTGTGCTTCGTGCGTCGTCTGTACGTTAACCCAAACTATCTCGAAAATAGCTGGAGCTAGCATCACCAAACTATATGCAAAAAAACGGTCATCTAAAAAACTTTATCAGGTTTTGTTTATTTTATGGCTCTCTGCATTTACATTGATTTTATAGGGAAAAAGCTTGAAAACCTTTATAGTCTTCTTCTCGGAAAAAGTCCAGCCAAATTGTCAGAAATAATCCCAGAAACAGTCTCTCTCACATTTGTTCGAATGGTTCCAGTTTGATGATTTTTTGCCGAGTTACAGGAAATTGAATTTAGTCATCTGCCAAAAAAAAAGCATACAAAAATTTCAATCTCAGAAACGGCTGGAGCAAGCATCACCAAGTTTTATGGCAATGTTGGTCACATGAGTCATATCCGAAATTGAGATATTAGTGGCGCCACCTGCATTGGTATTTTTTGTACGGGGGTCATCAGTGTCTATATTATACTGAGGGTAACAAAAAAAATTCTTCTCTGCAAACATATGGCCAAATTGTTTAATATCGAACAGAAATGATCCTAGGGTAGTGCTTTCTGAATTGTTCAACCGGTCTCTGTTCAGAGACTTTTGGCTGAGGTATGGCATTGCAAGCTGTATTCGGTCATATGCAATAACAGCCAATTTTAGCTCAGTGGCTACAAAGATCTTCTCAGAAACCACTGGGCAAAATCTTAAATCTTACACATTAATTATCCTCAGATAATTCAAGTTTGATGCTTTTTGGCTGAGTAACGGGAAACTGAACTTAGCCAATTTGCTGTATCTTACTATATGAATTATAAATATGCAAAAAAAATTTCAACTGAAGCCGATAAAGCCAATTTGTTTAATAATTTACAAGAATAATCCCAACAATAATTCTTATAATAATTGTCTTTAATGGTACCACATGAATGATTTTTGGCTGAATTATGGAGATTGAATTGATTCATTTTACCATATATGTTATCTGTTTGAAGCAGTTACATCTAGCCTGGCACCAGTTTATCACCACCTATTACATCATGTCAATAGACATTTAGATTTCAGGTTATCTCTGGTTAATATTGACAAGAATGTTTTTAAAAGCTTTAAAAAATTAGAATTATAATTTAAATTATTTATCATACGTGGCAATGTTACAATCCTGGATATTTTGCTCTCTGTGGCTATATAAAAACAGCTGTACATGGATTAAAAATAATTGGTTCAATACTCAATTCAGTTCAAGAATTTGCCATTAGTGAGATGTACCTGTATTATTATTTTGCATTCAGTATACATCTGTAATAATTTTTCATATATTCCTGATTTCTTTCTTATAAAAAGTCATTTGAAAACCATTTTGTTTGGGAAAATTGAGGTTTTCGTTTTGCCTCATACACTTATGGCATAGTCGATATGTGGCTTAATCATGGTATTACAGACTGTTATTAATGTATTTATGGATAGTACTTTACTAAGGCGGTGTAACAGTGCTAAGTATGGTGACAACTTTTTACATAGGGTAGTTTCATGTGAGAACCATGATAAATTAGCATCAGCAGTTACACCTAATAGTTTGGTTTCCGTTGATTCTTAGAACTGTATGTCATTAGCAGTGATACAAAGGTCATGGTTATTTACACGATTTTTGGTACCCAGTAACATGACAGTAGATTTGTTAATATTTATGGTTAACTTGTTAGCATTGAACCAGCTGCAAGCAGCATTTACTGCTTGTTGTAAGGTTTGCTGCACCACAGATATGGTAGAACCATGACAATAGATGGTGGTATCGTCAGCATAAGCGATGCATTATGCAGGTCTCAGGCGATTGAAGATCTATATAAAAGAAAGAGAACAGGACCCAAAACAGTACCTTGGGGCACTCCTATATTAACCGTTTGTATCCTAGAAGTTTTGCCATTACAATGTTCTATTTGTTGACGATCTTTTAAATAAGCCCTAAACCAGGTTTATAGAAAAGCCTAACAGGCTTAGCTTATAGATGAGTATAGGATGATTTATTGTGTTAAAACCTGTGGTTAGATCGAGATAGCAAGCAACAGTGATATCTCCTTTGTCCATATGTGAATAAATGTCAACAATAAAGGTATGAAGAGCACTTGAAGTTGATATGTTTGGTAAATATGCATGTTGATTATACGAGATTAGAACATGATCAATGACGAATTCATTATTTGATCTTTAATTAATTTCTCAAGAAGTTTAGCAACATGAAGGATTATTGATATAGGGCGATAATTTGTCATTTCACTGCATTTTCCTTTTACTTTATAAATAGGTGCTATCTTGGCCTTTTTTTCCAATCAGATGGCAGTTGTCCGGATGAAAGGGATTTATTAAACAGGTATGCGAGACTAGGTGCAATCAGATCAGACGCTGCACGAATAAGACGAGTATCCATATTAATTAAGTCTAATTTAGAACTATTTTTCATTTAATAATTTCATTAAAAACTTCAGTTGCGTAGTTTTTCCTGAAAGAAAAGCGATCATTTGTAAGAGAAGAAGGCTTACCACCCAGATATTCAGAAGAATATGGAAATCGTTTTGCTAAAGATTCGCTTATTTGGCTAAAATACTGATTAAACTCATTTGATGTCATTTCGATTGCAGACGGTCGATTGTTCAATTTGTTTGGTTAAATAAATTTCAGTGCTTTCCACATTTGACTTGTATTACCCTTATTCATATCGATAGTTTTATGAAAATAATTTATTTTCGCATACCTTATTTTTGTGCTAATGAAATTTCGTAAAGCCCTATATTTGTATGAAAGAGGTTGGGATTTATTTTTACATGCAAGTTTATGCGTTTTATTTCTATGTCTTATAAGTTTTTAAGATATCACTTGTCATCCATGGACGCTTTTCATTTGAGATATTTATTACTCTTATGGGTGCATGTTTTTGACAAATTCTAAGAAAGTTTTCTTTCCATATATTCCATAATTCATCCAAATCATTAATGCTAAACGTTCTTATAGAGTCAAGTTATGGTGATAAAAACCATTCTCGATGAAAGGAGAGTATGTCGATGAAAGGAGAGTATGTCAAACTTATTGTAATAATTTTTTATAGTATTACCCGGTTGTGCATGGGTTTTGAAAGTGAGAACGGTGAACGGCATATAGTGATCACATTGTTACAGGTACGACCCCAGCGGGCGAGTGGTATTCTGGAACATTAGTGAAAATCAGGTCAATGATAGTAGAAGATGTTGGGGTTACCCTTGTTGGTTCTTGTACTAACTGATGTAGTTGGAAGAGGTCATACAATGGACCTTTCCGACATGTCAATCATGCGTAACCAATTGGCCAATCAGATTACGACATTTATGACGTGATCGCCACGTGTCAAGTGTCCGCTATATTGTCCCACAAACCAACCTCGTGTGTGGGACCGTGCGCACTTGGATATGACAGTACCTTATTTTGTGCGGCCTTTTCTTCCACGAACTATGGTTCTTTGAAGTTCATGGGGAACGTGCAACGGTGACCAGAGATACTCTAAAAGGTTAGGGAGGGGCCAGGCTTATTTTAATCCCGAAGACTGAACTGGCGAAATGTTTCTGGTGGACTAAGGCGTGTGGGTGGCCGCACAGTGCACAGCCAGCTCAACGTCACCAGGATTTGTAAGCAAAAATGCAGAAGTGCCAGAACGCTTTATCTTCAACGGTGAGTGTCATTAGCTATCGCACTTTATCCTCGCGTTTCTGTTACGAGAGTTTCTCATTTGTTCAGTTACTGACAACCGATTACTTTCCACATATAGCCGGTCATTCAAGCGTAAGTTTGAACCGGACGGGTGGGGGTTGTGTGTGTGTGGGGGGGGGGGGGGGGGGGGGGGTCTGAGAAGTGGCCTGTATCCGAACGTTTTCGTTACTGTCTCCGGGTACCCCGTTTAATAAGACCCATCGCCCATGTGAAAAATTCATGATATCAAACAAACACAAGATACGTGGTACATTCAGCCCACTCAGCAGCTCAGTGGAACAGGCGCTTGCAACAGTGTTGACTGTGGACCCAGTTTGGCTCTGCACGTATTACAGAGTAACAACCTGACAACTGCATCGGACTTTTGTTTATATTGTAGCAGTAAGAATTCAGCCCTTGGTTTGGCCTTGTCATTGTGAATTTGCGATGCATTGAACTTGGATTTTATTCTCTCATGTGGGAAGAGTAATGTATAACACGTGCCTATATATAATTATTTATTTATGAATATTACGTCAACATTTTTTTTATCAAATTTTGTTTTCTGATTTAAACATTTTTTTATTGATAGTACTCCATTTATATATAATGATGTGAGTAATAAATAAATAAATTAGTGTAGGGAAAATTGTATGTAGGATGTTATTAATGTAGGTGATATTATTTTATTTTTTAAGTTAATGTTCTGTTAAATCAGAAAAGGAAACCCTATGAACTTAAATCCCTAAACCAATATAGATATTTCAGTATCACTTTCACACAACTGGGAAGACTATAAATGTTGAGGTTTATTCAGTGTCTTAGAACTTTTAAAAATATTTATTTAAAAAAATAAAATTATAGTTAACAATTAATTGTGATAATGAACAATTTGGTCACTATTTGAACACTGCTTTATTAGATAGACATGGATAACAACAGTCAACAACAACACCAAGTGAACTTTGTTTCATGATTATACCCATGGCAAACCACATGTAAAATGTTGGTGACAAAATGATTGTGGTGATAAATGAACTAGCAATAGTAGCATTAAATCAATTTGATTCATGTTGCCAACTGCAAGTCATGTCAGTGATGTCACTGGTTCATTAATGGTTTGACTGTGTGAAGCAAAGTACTGATTTAAATGATTTTTGCATAGAAAATGGGGGTACTGAATATTTGAATGTGAAATAGTGTAGTAATTTTAGTAATAAAAATATAAATATATATAATAGAAAAATAATATATGGACAGTGCCCATTATACACTCTACAGACATGGTCTGGGGGCAAGTGGACGTGTACCACAATATTTAGAGTGGAATAGTGCTATGTTGTAATCCCCCCCCCCCCCCCAGTCATCATAGTACTAGTAGAATTACATATTGACAAATGTACGCCTATATATGAATCTACAATTATGAGACTCTGGGCTAAACCTGATGTTATGTTATTAGAATTTTCAACCAGTTCATATCTGTAGTTGACCCTAAAATACACCCCAGATTCAAAACTTTATTGAAGAGAAATACTTAAAACAAACACAGTAACTTATTCTGAAAAAACAGTTCATACACAGAGAAAAACTAGACTCATAATTTTTATTCTTCTTTCATAAGTCTGTGTACGCCAATACACTTATACATCAACATTTACTATATGACATTGTATCACTGGTGTTACAAAAAAATATCACATATGTCTGGTCTTGAGTATTATTTAAATATCATTAGAAATTGGCATTTATGTTGCAGATCTTCTGGCTGTAAGTCACACATAATCCTCGTTCGAATGCTAGGTACTGTGACAGGAGAGGCATGGGGCAAGTTCAGATTCCTACATCCTTTCCTTTCTGGATTTGGTTTTGTTTGTTGCAGCTCCATGTATTGGCCTACAACCAGATATTTTAATTTTATAACAATAAAATTGAAGGACTAGCATCATGCATGGTAATTCATATGGTTATATCTGATTTTTACATTACATATTTTCATCATCATAATGATAGAATGAATTAATGGTCAATACCATACAGTTAATTAAAAGCAAGGACAATGAAATGAATATGCACTGGCATCAACTATGTCAACCTAGTTTCTGTGAGCAAAAAAATTTTTTACCCATTACTTGGTAATCAAGCAATCTAGTATTTGTGTTTAGGATGTGTGCGTGTCATGGCATATTATATAAAAACATCTGATATAGCCATTAGAGGTCATCAGTCCAGTCACTAATAAGGAAATAAAATTTAAAACCAGTGTCTTTTTTTTCTCTCTATTATTTGGCACAGTAATATATCAGCAAGTGATGGGGATATTCTTTAAATATACAGAATATTTGCAATCAAGCATCAGATTTTTTTTTTTTTTTTTTACAAACCTTATTAGTGTTAGAGTGGGGCGATAAGTTAAAGATAATTTATACTTACTCATGGTGGTGTCCATTTTGCCGACCACTGTTTTTTTTTCCTGGACTCTGTTGATCCGGCTACCACTAGATTGTTTATCAGTACGGGCACATTCCACTTCTTAGGTGTGCTCGTGCTGCTGAGCTCGGCAGGAATGCTTATGAATTCAGCCCGTGGAAGGATTTAAATAGGCCCAAAGAATGGGAGCAGTGCCCATATGATCTAAAAGGATACAAATATCTATATTTAGAGAATATGTATACATTTTCTATGGATACAAACTCGGCCCTTTTGATGATAAAATGACCTTTATTTTTATTAGTGTTATAAATAATGTGTAACATAGTCCAAAATATAGATTTAATCTAGTTAAAATTCACGTTAGTAGCTATAGAGCAGGAAAAAAATCGTTTAATTAATAATTATATGCCCATCTTATTTTATAATAAGATTTTAAGGCAAAAGGAACACATTAGACCCATTCATTTTTCGTTTAACGGGCAATGTTTTGACGTTGGGCCGCAAGTCACATGGCATCACTTTGTTTACCAACAACCGCGAGGTCTGTCATATTACCGGTATGGGTTCCTATGCCGAACTATAAGTATTACTCACCGTCATCATAGACAAATGAATATTATATTTGAAAGAAAATGTAAATTAAGTAAGTATATCTTACCCTTTTCTACAGGTGATATATGACTCAGTTAATATGTCGTCCTCAAGCTCGTACTAAAGATTCAGGCGTCCTAGAATTCCGTTCAGAGCGCCATGCAACACCGGGGCTGTCACGCAGACGCCATCGCTCCTGATGTTTTTCACATTTTTATATCATCTGATCATGCACGTATCTCTGATTATCTCTTTAAGTGTTCTTTGACAAGATGACTTGTCCTGGCAAAACTAATATGATTTGTTGTCAGGGATTTGTATGTGCGAGCGAGTCGCGGGATGCCGCCATGCCATGTTCTCGTGTACCAAGTACATGTGCCCGCTTGGACAAATGTGGGACTTAGCAACCGTCGTTAAGGGGGGCGGGGCTTAGGGCCAGCAATCGGAAAGGTCCATTGCTCAGTTAAACGTTAGATTTTGATGAATTATTCGATATATCAAGGTTGAAATCACCAAAAATAAATAGTGGAAAATCATAAGATAATGAAATATTTATACAGGATATCAGGTTGTTTAAAGAAGCTGAAGGCGAACGATAAACAGATAAAATGGTGACGTTTCTATTGTAACATTTAACCTTAACAAAAATAACTTCTATATTTTCTGCAACGTTGTCCAAGAGGACGGGAAATAAATGTCTATTGCGATCATGACGAAAAAGTGCATTCCCTGAAATGTTTATATTATTGTCACTAATTGAGCTGTCTAACCATGTCTCATTTAACGATATAATATGTATTTCAGAGTTTAGGAATAAATAAAAAATTTCATCAAGTTTGTTAAGCTTCTTACGTTTAGATGAACTAATTTGATCCCTTTAATTTTCTTCATTTCTTTCAATATGTTATCACATTCAGATGATGCATCATAGGATGTAAAAGAATTAGAGAGAGATTACCTTCAAAAACAAGAGTTGTATCATTTGGTATAGACGCCTCATAAGAAAACAGGCTTGAGGACTCAAAATGGGTATCAGCTTATGTAGTTGAATCAGAGAAACTTTTTTATAAAGACACATTCTCAATTCTCTCTGTAGATAAGTGACAGCTAGGTGTAACTTGCTGTCGAACCCCTAGCTCAACTGTATTACCTGCTCCCTTGTAAAATGTGAGTAATTATTAATTCTTTTAATTGCACTAACAAGTTGATCAACAAAAGTGATTATTCCTGAATATGAAGAGTGGATTCCATCTTTGCTGAAATTATTTCTAGACAGGTCAGGGCAGCATTGAATAAAGGATACGTTCTCTAGTTTTGAGCACTCTGTTTCTAATCTTGCATTAATACCCTTAATTCTTTTATTTTTTTCTACCTTATGGACACAAAACTGGTAAGGAATAGCTGACACAATAATGTGGTAGTTGCATTGAGAATTGGCAAAAGAGTCTATAATATTTTTGTATTTGTCAAGGAGAATCAGCGAATCGTCAGTGTACAGATTATTTGTTCCAATCTGCAGCAGTAGGTAATCACCCTTCTTAAGGTTTCTGGATGCTCTTATGATATGGTCTTTGGCTTTCTCCTGTTTTAGTCCACTTGTGCTGA
Organism: Sipunculus nudus; assembly: GCA_026874595.1. Taxonomy (NCBI): domain Eukaryota; kingdom Metazoa; phylum Annelida; class Sipuncula; order Golfingiida; family Sipunculidae; genus Sipunculus; species Sipunculus nudus. The sequence continues at coordinate 80,358,839 of CM049312.1, read as the reverse complement.
TTACCTTTGTCTTCATGTTTGGCAGTCGCTGAGAAAGTAATGTTCCTGAATTTCTAACCATTGAATCACCAATAACTAGACACTGTCTAGAAGAACGTTTATTCTTTGAAGATTCAGGCGAAGTATTATGTGCCATAGATTGTGATTCGTGATCAGGGCGCAGGGATTTGTTGGTCTAGTTTTCTGTGAGCTATCAGGTGCACTCGAGGACCTCTTTCTACTACCTGAAGTCTCCGACCTCGACTTGGAGACAACCTGAGACCAGGACTGGTGTGAAATATCAGCATTTGCAAAGTCGAATACGAAGTATCTGTGGTGTGTTGGGCTAGCAGAAGTTTACGCAACGAGGAACATTCTACATTGCTCTTTGGGAGTTCCTGTACGAGCATAGCATTTGTTTGCTGTAACTTCAGAATTTCATATATTTGTTCCCTCATATGATGGTTTTCAATTTTAAGAAACTAAAGTTCACTGTTTAACTGTGACGGCAGTGATGGGATGCTTCTGCAGGTGTAGCAGTTCCAAATAACATTTATTTGGTCATCTGTGATATCGACACAGTCTTGGTTGAACCATTTAAGGCATAGGCAACATCTAATCATGTCACCAGTGGATTGTCTGTAATATTTACAGTTAGTTAAACAATGACACATGTTGCTTGCATGCTCACATATTTCTGTTTGATTAATAAAATCTCCCACTGTATCAGTAGTCGATTTTGCGCCAGAGTCTGCTTCATTTGAAATAATTTGTTCAATTGTGGATTTAGTATTAGAGTTTATGCAACTCCGTTTACTACTATAAATGTGTGACCATTTTTCTGCTGCACATATAGGACAATAATGGTCATCGTCGATTCTAGTAGCAACATTTTTATTTTTATTTTTGCACTGGGTGCATTTTCTTTTCGGACCCATTCTGAGTAACGGGCCTGTTCACTGTTTACAAGGCTGGGTTTTGAAGCGTAACACCACTGATCATGTACAACGGGAATTCCCGTGACGTATAATTTTCCTTTCAAAAGGAACCCGGGAAAGGCGCTGAAGCATGAATCCTGGGCGATAATGGCGGAAAATTAGCTGTTTGTGTTCACTTAAGAATGCCGTTAAGAGAGGTTTAAAATGTTTGAACAGTTAAAATTGATGTAGTTGACATACCATTAGGATGATTCAGTAGTATAGCCAGTTTGAACAGCATTCACGTTAATTGTCCACGGTTAAATCCCATAAAAGTCAAATGAGTCTCCGCTGTGTTAAATTTTCAGTGTGAAAATAGGTCTGACATTTGGCATGTCCATCCATCTTGGAAAGTTGTCACGTAAACGAGATAGGCGGCGCCACCTAGCTTCTGGCTTTAATATTATAAATTAATACGCTTTTCTCAGGAATGATTTGCAATATTGGCCTGAAATTGTGCATATCTATAGATCTTGGACTCCTCCCTCTTATACTCAAGACTGGTGGCACCATCTGAAATTGTTTTCCTGTGGTGTCCATCTGTACATTGGCTTTGGGTGAAAATTGCTCATATCTTAGGAATGGTTCAAGGTATTGGTCTGAAGTTTGGCATGTCAATCCGTCTTGGAGAGTTTTCTCATAAACCAACAGGAGGCGCCAGGTGTTTTTGTTGATTAAATTAATGCCCTTTTCTCAGAGTTTTATTGGACTATATTCAGGAGTGGTGTGACATACCACTCAATCCATCCCTCACTCCACCTGTACCAATTTGACTTCGGTGGATACACATTGTCGCTTGGCAATTTTTTCTAGTTAAAAAAGTGATACAAAAACTCCAGTATCTGAATAAGTAATGCACTGATGACCATGATACAAAGCATGCATATTGATCATGGAGTGTTTCATCAGTTCCTGTACACTGGTGGTGCCACCTGTATTTTTTCCAATTTTTTAGGCATTTTTTCTCTATTTATGAGACCTTTAAATGAAATGGTCATCTGTTAACATGGCACAAACCGTAACTGCTAAACCTAGAATCTTCTTACTTGATAGTCAGGGAGACTAATAAAAAATCTCCTTGGAAACCTGAAATAAGTTCTCTGTTACCCATATTCTCCGAGCTATAGGGCTCGTAAATACCCCCAAGAATAATTAAAAATTTGATTCAAACAAAAGCTCCAGTATCTGAATAATTAATGCCTTGATAGCCATCTGGCTAAAAGCCCACTGAAACCCATTTCTAAGGACTCTTTACAAAATTCATGATTTGTTTGCACTCTGGCAGTCATTTTGCTCATTGTTCAATATTCCTTGAATTCAGCTGAGCGTCATGGCCCATGGGCTACTAGTTTTAATTGTATAAGATTAAGTTCGGTTCATTGATTTTGGGTAGATTCATTGAAAGCTTAAGTTGGTCTTGAGGCCATTAGTAAGCTTGTTTCAAATAAAGGGCTGTAATAGTCTCCTTCTGCAAATATGTTATTTTAATTTATGTAACATTGCACAAAAGGGTTTCTTAGATGGCCTTCGTTGAAGTTTACTTAAATGATTTTTTGCACAATTATAAGACTTTAAAAATGAAAGGACTGATTCTTTTATTATTCTCAACATTTTCATAAAAAATCTTATGAATGCGTTTGCTAAACACAAAAGCGTTTTAGCCAGTCTTTCAGTATGTGTAAACAGATTCAGCGACAGGCCAAGATTTTGTATGTATCTATAAATAGCGTGGCAGACTGCCAACTATTTTGGATTTTGCAACAGGCCAAAGGTCAGCCTGGATCTAACTTTATCAGATTAGGTAACAGGTCAAGAGTTCACTCAGTGCAGCCAGGTATAAGTCAAGAGTTCACTCTGCAGTAGCTGCATTTTATTTAAAGCTTTGGCCGACTGCCTACCGCATCAGATTTTGCACCAAAGTTCAACCTGGATCCATATATAGCTTTGGCAGACAATTGTGTCAGGTTATGCAACAGGTCAAGAGTTCACTCAGTGCAGTAGCTTGTGTCAGCAATTTGTCACAGTTCACTCGGGGCAACTGCCTTTCTCAACTAAGCCTGGTCAGCCCAGAGCATCAAACTCAAGGGAAGTTTGATGAATTGGCCTGAATTTTTATTACCTGTCTATACGTCTTTAATGACTTTCTCGTTCACAAGACAGGTGTGGCCACCTACAATGACTTTTGCACAGAGTTTGCCTCTGCTTATTTCTACGGAGGAATTTGATACATCAGCCTGAAATTGGGCATAGTTATACATATTGGATAGCTTCAAGACTAGTGGTGCCAGCTGTAGACAAGCATTTTTGTGTTGTGTGCACCCATGCCAGAATTTCAGCAGTGAGATTTGTGTTATTGTTTCTTGTTAAAAAGGTTTAGTACTTGCATTGTTCATATACATGTTATACATGAATTTGAAAAGTAATGTTCCAACATTGTAGCATTATACCTGGTGTATATCCCATTGCACAGGTTCACATTAGGCCTGTAGGCCTTGTTAAAGTATAAATCGATCCCCCTTTCTTAAGACTGATTCACCGTATTGGCTCCCATATTTGGTGAAAATATTGTTTCTCCAGTTAATAAATAGGAGAAACCATAAATGCTTGCCAAGTTTCAGTATATGCTGCTGAAGATGGGGGGGGGGGGGGCTATTCTTAAAGGGGGGGGGGGGGGGATTAATCGTCTGGGGATACTAGTTAAATCTAGTACAATAAGTTTTTTTGTTTTGGCCTAAAACATTGGTATGTGCTCACACACCTATATTGTAAAACATTTATCATACGGCCCCTCCCCACCCCTAGGCTTCAACCAATAAATGGGCACATGGGTTAATTTAACAAATGGTTATAGCCCTTCAGAAATATGAATTATGCCTTCACCTTCTTAAATTGTTTTATTTTTAAAATTAAAACTTGGTCGGACTTCAAATTTTTAGCAGAGCTGTCATCTGAGCTATTGCGATCACTCTTTGTCCGTCCGCCCGTCCTTTCACCAAGCACAAATCGTAACCGCTGGACCTGGAATTTTTCTAATTTGACATGCTTGAAGGCCCATCTCCTCGGAAACCTGAAATTAGGTCTCTGTTACCCACATCCTCCCAGCTATCGGGCTCAAAGATACCCCCAAGAAAAATAAAAAAATTAATTCAAAAGCTCCAGTATATCAAGTGTTTCATCAGTTCCTGCAGTCTGGTGGCGTCATCTTTTTTTTCGCATTTTTATGCAAAATTATTTTTTTTTGGGGGGGGGGGGTCTTAAAAAATGTGGCCCTCTGTTAACAGGGCTAAAATAGCAACCATTAGACCTAGAATCTTCTTACTTGACATCCAGGGAGGTCCATGAAAAATCTCCTTGGAATCCTGCAATTAGCTAGGTCTCTGTTACCAATATTCCCGAGCTATAGGTCTGAGGAGTACCCCCGAGAATTCTTTAAAATTTATACAAAAGTTCCAGTATCTGAACAGCTAATGCATTGATCATCATAATTATTTGCATGTATATGCATCAGGGAATGTTTCATCAGGTACCGCAGACTAATGGCGCCATCTGGATTTATCTTTATTTTACGCATTTTTTTCTCATTTTTTTAGGTCTTCAATTATGTTGTGGTCCGTTAACAGTGCACCAATCGTAACCAACGGAACTAGAATCTTCTAACTTGACATCAAGGGAGGTCCATGAATAAATGAAAACTATGACCTATATTTCCGAAGGTACGGAGGGTGCTTGAGCACTACACATAAATGGTGGCGTCACCTGCATTATCTTGATTTTTACGAATTTTTACCGTTGTTTAGCTCAGCTGACTGTAAGTCATCTGGTGGCGCCAACTGTATTTTTTTTTCAAATTTTTACAATTTTTTCTGTATTTTTGAGACCTTTAAAGATGTAGTTATCTGTCAACAGGGTACAAATCGTAACGACTGGACCTAGAATCTTCATTCTTGACACACAGGAAGACCCATGAAAAGTCTCCAAGGAAACCTGAAATTAGGTCTCTGTTACCCATATCCTTTGAGCTATGGCACTATAAAGTACAGCTCAGAATAATGGGAAATATCTGAAGTATCTGAAGTATCTGAACAACTAATGCAGAGTTAATCATGATTCTTTGCATGGATATTGATTATGGAGTTTTTCATCAGTTCCTGCAGACTGGTGGTGCCACCTATATTTTAATCAGTTTTTCGATCTTTTTTCTCTATTTTTGAGACGTTTAAGGATCCTGTCATCTGTTAACGTGGCAAAAATTGTAAAAACTGGACCTAGAATCTTCATTCTTGTCATGCAAGGAGGCCCATGAAAAAAGTCTGTGGAAACCTGAAATTAGGTGTCTGTTACCCATATCCTTCAAGCTATAGGACTCCGAAGTATCCCTCAGAATAATGGAAAATTTGATACAAAAGCTGAAGTATCTGAACAATTAATGCAGAGATCATCATGATTCTTTGCATGGATATTGACCATTAAGTGTTTTATTAGTTTCTGCAGACTGGTGGAGCCACCTGTATTTTCTTAAGGTTTTTTCTCTCATTTCTTTCATTTTTTCTTTATTTTTGAGATATATAAATACAGAAACAATCTTGGCCTCTTGGTTAATCTGTTTGATGCTTCATTTGAATGGGTATATACTACCATTCAGATGATAAAATTTCCTTTTGCGAATCTTTTTCCAGTCAGCTGAGCGTCATGACCCATTGGTAACTTGTTTTTAGAGCACAAAGTATGTTAACAATGTACTATTCATGCCCGTAAAGCTAGAATCATGAACCTCTGAATTCAGAGAATCCCGAGGAGTTCTCCACAGAAACCTGAATTAAGGTCACTGTGACCAATATATTCTCAGAGTTACGGGGCATGTTTTGGGCACTCCAGAAATAGTGCAAAATACAAACAAATTGCCAGATACCTCAGGAACGGCTGGATGGCTTGTTATTTAATTTTGTGTTCTTAGGGGGTTGATGTACTTAGACTAATATGCATGAATGATGATACCACGTACATTATCCTAATTAATTGCCTGTGCAAGGACATATTGTCTACATGTCAGTCGGCTGAGCATCATCACATTTGGGTCACTTGTTAGTTAATTTGTTAAATGACTGCAGTACTGGCACACTGTGCGTCTGAGGCAAAATGCACGTTGACTTAAGCGATATCAGGAAGAGCAACCTGTAATTCAGTGTATATACAGTGGCGGATTAAGGGGTTGCTCTCTAGGCTGCAGGCAGGGGCCCCGAAAAGTAAAGTTTACAAAACGGTGTTCATTACTAGATTGTTTTGGTGAGACAGGAGGATGCCGCACATTAACCATGCGATGTGTGTTTGATAAATAGAACTGTATAGGTAGGACATTTTATTGATGTTTTTGTGTGCAAAATACTTCCTTCTGAGATTGGTCGCTTATAATAATTTTCTTTCACGGAAACGGAAGAACTTTGCTTACTTCTGTTGCATGTCCTCTTTATATACAAAGAAGCATGATGGAAGATCCTTAATATAAAGAATGACAACATTTTGATGTATTACATCTAGGTTTTAATCAGTTCTTGATCTTACAAAAAAAATCTGTATATTGGCCGCACGACCAGCGTGCCCGCCATCTAGCTCAGGCCTCACCTCTGACTTTTTAACTTTGATCCACTCACCAGCTCATGTAACTTAAGCGCTCTACTACACATGCATTTAGTTTTACTAAGCTTTAGTTTTCCTGACGGACCATATACGTATAATCTTTGCTGTAGTAACCCTTGAGTATATCGTAAATCAAGAGGTGGTTACATTACAGACATGCAGTGAGCAGTTGAACAAAGTGATAGTGTTCAAACTGACCTAAATAGTACATATTTTGAGACCAACAGGCGCGTGCCCCATGATCTGTTTCAGGTAATTTTGAGGGGCTCCGAATATCGTTAATTATCCCGTCGGTCACAAACATTATATAAAATAACCTGTAAACTATGTTATTTGAAAATCATTTATTCTCATTCTGTGTAGCAGTAGGGAATCTCGAATTACCTCGAGTTCGAATACCTAAACACTCGATCAGTGTTTTACTATATCTCTAATACCAGTTTTAAACCTCAGATTTGGTCAGCACATCAATGTGATTAAATTATAGTATATACACGTATTTTACACGTATATGCACTTTTTTCTTTATATTTCATTTTTATATTATATTCTATTTCTGTAGTTTTTATAAAATTAGAATTTATAATACTGATTTGAGACGACCCCTCTAACTAGGCAACTGAAAACATAAGTTTGTCTCTCATCTGGTATACATTTACATGGGTTTATCTAAAAGTTTTGAAATTTGGCCCATGTCTTTATGAGGGGATACTTTTCTAGCTTTATAAAGTTTAAATTCTAAAATTGGTCTGAAGCAGGATAGATAGATCACTGATTCACAGGTGGTAGTTCGCAGTGACAATGAAATGCATGACTGATTTCTTTGTTCTAATACCTGTAGTGTGGTATTGATAGGTAGTGCTGGTGTTACGCAGGCTTACCATTGAGGGGTCGTCTCAACACCGGTATAATCAGGTTAAGGTTATAATGAATGCTACTGTTTGATTTTATTTATGACAATTTTATGTTTGTGAATGGCACGTATCTGAAGTAAATGTGACACACATAAACGCTGTGTAGAGTTATGCATTGATGATGATCTTGATTGTACTGATTGTGCCATTGAAAATTGGCCCCACACCTACAAAAGATGTAAACAGTGTCAATGATAGGGGTGGTTTCACTGATGACGCATCTGCTGATTCAGAAGTCGAGTATAAGCAAAATATTAAGGAAACCAGCGATTCAGGTTGTCATGCCGTACAATATTAAAGTTCGAGGTGAATGAATTGCTGAGTTACGTTGTGCACTACAAGCAAAGTAAAAGGTAAAAAGGTATAGGGGGGTTACAGTCTGATATCACTGACGATGTCAGTCTCATCCGACTTTACACTTTGCCTTCCTCTCCCGACTCATTTCGTAGTATACAACCCAGGCAGCCATATCAGGCGCTAGAAGGTCATTCGTTCTTCATTTGCCTGCCGCCCGCGACTGGTACCAATTCACTCCTTGTTAGAGAGAGAGCGCACGCTTGTGGTATTGATGTTAAGCAAGTTTCGGCAATACAGTCGGCAATACAGTCTGGTTCCAGCATATTAATACTGTGGATGATGGTTTTGTTATACCTCGTGAACAAAGCCGTCGAAAAGAGAGGCAGTGTCAGAGGACAGTCATAGGGAGTCAACATGACTCTAAAAGTAGAGTCAGAGGGGCACCTCCATCAAACAGAGATGTATGTGTATACCTGGTACATAAGGATACCTTGGTTTCAGATGTACAGCAACTCCTACAGGACTCCAATATTTATTATACTGAGGTTGAACAGGTTTTCCATGAAATTGCCAAATTTTTAAATCATCTAAATGTTCTGTGTCACTATATGAATTAGAGAAGATAATGGATGGTTCTATGTGGCCTACAGGCATCATTGTACATACATTCTATAATAAACCAAATATGTCTAAAAAACAAAATGGATGGTCGTACTGTACATCTTTCTCTAACGAGATAAAACTGCAAAAATTTTAGTGATCAGAAATGTTAATATATTCAGGGTATCTTTGAAGGGTCTTGTTTTCTTCTCTTGCAGGACATTCTTTATTTAAAAGTCAGTTCAGCCACTTCAGTAAAATTCATGATTCTGTTGTTTTCACGTGCTGGTCAGTGAAATGGACGAAACAGTGCCCCTAGTAGGGAGACCACATGGTAGCTGTGGTATTTTCTGGAGATCTTCTTTACAAAATAAAGTTTATAAAATTGAATGTAAATCAAGCAGACTGTGTGCCATATGTCTAAATAAAAATGATAAATACAATCTTATGATGTTTACTGTATATGTGTCATGTGATGAAACATGAGAAGGTGGCAAATGGATAAAAGTGCTTCAAAATTGGTTTCCATGGCAAGCCGTGTTAATTATACTGTTTTTTTCTTATTTAAGATAAATGGCTATAACTTTATTAATTTTTAACAAAGAGTATTGAAATAAAGATTAAAATAAGTAAATCAAAATATTTTTTCCTGCAAGGGCAGTCTTGTGACATTGCAGAATTTACATATTTTACAGTATGCAAATATATATGCACTTTTTATGGTATGTTTCAATACTTGTTTCCAGACACATAAATTTAGGTCCCTCAAAAACTTAAAATCAAAATATAATCTAATCAGCTTCAAAATAAAACTTCATTAACTTAAGATTTTGTCTTGTAAAGGGAACATTAATCGAAGAAAAATAATAATTGTGTTAACTATTTTCTGATGAATTTAGCAAAATTTAGAAAATTATCTTAATAAAATTGAAAATAGAAAAAAGATAATTGTTATTTTGTATCTAGAGGTTTAAACTGTACATGTTGAGGAAAGTTGGTAAAGGGATTGTTCACTTGTGGGTATATCTCTGTCTGAATAGGACCTGTAACAAGCAAATAGAGAAACATAATGTGACGGTATTCGAGACCCAGTCTGTTACACACTGCCAAATAACGCTGGTAAACAGCGTTTGTATTTATCGTCCGTAATCTAACAAGCGCGATCCAGTTGTCTTTATTTATTATCATTTTTATTTAATGATTATAGTGAGTGAGGGTTAAGTACCCAGAGGTAGGGGTATTAAGAAAGCCGACAAAACGGTTCAATTCATTTACCGAATTCATGTCATTCATAATTGAATAATAGAATCAATAAGAATAAGCAAGTTCGTTGACGTCGTGTTGTCCTTATTAAAGGTGTGCAGGCCTCCAAGGAGATCAGCGAAAGTATATAATTTTCACACGTGAGCCCTACCTCTAAATGGTTTGTAAGTGTCGATGTCTTAATGAACATTAAATACGTTATTTTTAATGAATTTGCAAGTTCGCTGAATTTCACGTCAGGGTCAATAAAGGAGCGTGTATTAAGGACGAGAGACGTTTGTGTGTCTCGGCATGAGTTAAAGATAATGTGTCGTTTAGGCAACACTCAACCACGTAGAATAGCCACGTCCATTTTGGTACAAGTTTGAACTTAATCCTTAAGGAACCTGAATGTTCTGTCGCCATACATGCTGGCCTATATAAAAGTTAGGAACCTTTGCTCCTTGATCAGCACGTCTTTGGTATGTCCCTTGTGCGCGTTTAAATTTCGATTTTGCTAGTTCTCGTACTATATTTAGCGACACCTGTAGGTCTTGCATATACTTCAGTTGTTAGGTTGTCTGTAAATACCTAAAACAACGTCCGTACACTTGTCATGCGTTTATTACTGATCAACGTTATTACATCTACCGCTCACCCGCCAGGGCCGCTTCTATCCCCTTATCCCCGGGCCGCTTACATCAACCCTCAACATCCCCCCTTTAGTAAGGAAAAAAAAAAAGGCATGTAATTACACAGAACGAAAATTACCCGATACTAGTAAAATCAGAGTCCAAGCAGTTCAAGATGTGGAAACCACAGAGAACACTATAGTCTTTGTCATATTAACAGTAAAACACTCATTTGAATGAATGAAAACAAGAATCAGTATTACTTTAGGAGGGATCAAACACACGTGGTCTCCGAACTGCTCTTCCTGACTTGGGGGTATATACAACAGTAGAGCATGAGGTAGGCATAGGAGCGGCAGGCTGCGACACTTCCTCCGAGCGAGCATTAACATCAATGGGAAACGATGGAGAGGCATCACCATTAGAGCTCTTAGCGGGATTGGTTAAATCTTGGAATCCCAGGGTATTCGTACCCCCTTGTGGCTCAGGCTCATGATCAGTTGAGCTAGATAAAAGCACAGATGGGTCAAGATTTGACGATTGAGAAACACTCTTTCTTGTAGGAGAAGTCCGAGACTGTGGTATATATGCAGTAGTCACAGGTGGGGCTGCCAGATGGATCTGTGTGCGATTTCGACGCACAGTTCCAGACTGTGTGTCAATCACATAGGAATTAGGAGCTGGGTTGTCAATTACCATACCATAATTCCATGCTTTTCCTTTGTGATGAGGAGCCGGCTTGGTATATACAAAATCACCACACGACACTGGCGGAAGACTGTGTCCAGTTGTGCGATCATAATACGTTTTGGCCTTCTGACGCTTTTGGGCTATCTCGTTTTGAACCATGTTGGAGGAGTCAGGAGTAAGCAGCTGTTTACTGATGGGGAGCAAGCCTCTAAGCCGTCGTGACATAGACCGTTGTGCTGGACTCAAAGTATGGCCTTGCTGAGCCGTGTTCCTATAATCCAGAAGTGCAAGGTGGAAGTCGCTGGATTTTTTCATCAGTGTTTTAATGACTTTTACAGCCGATTCTGGTTTACCATTTCCCTTCGGCCAGTATGGAGACGATGTGATATGTGTAATTCCATACAAGTCACAAAACGCAGTAAACTCTGTACTGATGAACTGTGGTCCGTTGTCACTTCTGGAATCCCATGACGTGCAAAATGACCTTTGGAATGCTCAATAACCGTCGACGACAGGGTATTATCCAGTTTGTCGACTTCAATAAAATCTGAATAATGATCCACTGTAACTAGGTATTCCCCTTGGTCTGTATGAAAAAGATCCTGGCTGACAAACTGCCAGGGATACTCAGGGATAGGTTGAGAGCGCATAGGTTCATTTTGATGTTGTGATGCATACTGAGCACATTTACTACAGTTGTTGCAAACATCCTTTATTGCAGCTTGCATACCTGACCAAAAGATAATGTCCTTGCACATTCTTATATTGCTTTCCGCACCAAGGTGAGACTGATGAACCTTTTGCAACATTTGTTTTTGCATACACTGAGGAACAACGGCTTGTAGACCACGATATACAATACCATTTGTTACTGACATTTCATCCCTGTAGCACCAGTAAGGGGTCAAGCCTTGAGCTAGTCTGGATTTGTCCTTAGGCTAACCAGTACAAATCACTTTGGTCAGCTCTGACATGATTGGGTCCGTGTTTGTTGCTTGTTGCAAGGCTTGGGTAGTTTTAGAGGTGAGCTGAACATTAGGTTGGGCACCCAAGTCTTCCACTTCTAATCGGAAGAGCTGGAAATTTGTTTCTTTGCAGTCATTCAATTCAGGTAATGGAGCTCTAGATCTGCCAGGACTAGTGTGCTGCCTTTTTTTGTATACAACACGCAAAGAATACCGTTGCAACCGGAGCATAAGCTTCTGGAGCCTCCTTGGAGAAATTGGTTTTTTGAAGATCGTCTCCAGAGGCTGGTGATCTGTAACTACATTTACTTGTTTGCCGTAGAGCCATAAGTCCCATTTTGAACAGGCAGCACAGATAGCGAGGGCTTCTTTCTCGATCTGAGCCCACATGATCTCGTTTGGGTGCATGGTACATGAGCTGAAGGCGACAGGCTGAAGTTTGCCACTGTTGTTAGGCTGTAATAATGCACCACCAAGACCTGTGTCAGAAGCGTCGACCTGAAGAGTAATGGGTTTGGAATGATCAAAATATGCGAGGCATGGGGCACCAGTAATAAGTTCCTTAGCTTTGTTGAAAGCTGCATCATGGACAGAAGACCAGACAAACTGTGTATCCAGACGGACCAGCTGGTGAAGTGGGTGTATGACTGTGGCTAGTGCTGGGCAAAAGCTATTGTGGTAGGTCACCATACCAATAAATCTCTGTAGAGCCTGTTTGTTAGCAGGTTGTGGCATGTCACTGATGGCCTGCACTTTTCGGGGGTCTGGAGTAATGCCATCTTCAGGTCAGGTTCATTCCCATGAAGGAAATTTTCTTCAACTTGAACTGAATTTTATTAGGGTTGAGCTTGAGGTTGCGTTTTTTGGCTCGCTCCATGAGAGCAAGGAGATTCCGGTCATGATCAATATTGGCCTCTTCTTGTGTGCTGCCCAAGCCATAAATCAGAATGTCATCTGCTATGCTGATGATGCCTGCAAGACCATCGAGGGCCTCATGAATCCTTTTTTGAAATTCTTCTGGGGCTGATGAGACCCCATATGGAAGACGTAGCCATCGGTACCGACCCCAACTGCCATACTGGATTCATAGTCCAGAGGTACTTGCGTGAAGCCATCTAAAGCGTCCATGATGCTAAAGCACTTGTAATCAGCACATAAGCTGGGCAAAACCTCTTGTAGCGTTGGAATTGTGTACTTTGGGACAATTATTGCCTTATTAATTGTTTGACTGGGATCTAGACATAGTCTCAATTTGATCTCACCATTTGGTTTTATTTTCTCAACAACAGTCATATTTGAGCACCAATTGGTGGGTTCATCAACCTTAGCTATTTTGCCTGCAGTAACCATTTCATCAAGTTTCTGTTTCACCTTATCTCGTTTACCAACTGGGATCCGATGAACCGGGGCATGAACAGGTACAGTCGAGTTCATAACAAAAGAGACTGGTTTTCCAATCTGGCCTAGACCCCTGAAATTTTCACCAAATTTGTGAATGATATCTTCCTCCTTCAAATGTCCAAGTGAGAAACCAGCTGATAACTCTTGTGACATTGGGGCGATGGCCCCCTTAAGGTGGAGCACACTGGAATTAGTATCGTTATCACTAATAACATCACATTTCTGGACTGAAACAGTTGGTGGAGATTTATTTGGCGAGTACACACGAGTCTCATCATAGTCCACCAGTCCCAATTTCATGGCATCTGTTAAATCAAGTAGTGCAGGTTTGTTGTGACGACTGGCTGAAGTATCTACGACTTCGAAGTCCATTGTCATGAATTTGTCAGACATTTCATGTACAAGCGTGATTTTCCTGTGGGAGTGATATATCACCTGAGTAAGACTGGAGTCTAGAGCGAGATGGGCAATGATCCTCCAATTTTCCTTGTTTGAGATAAGTTGACACAGGCATGGTATAACAAGTGGCTGCTGTGTCAACTTGAAATTCAACATCAATAAAATTAGTACCAGACAGGGACAATGAGAGCACTGTGTACAGTTTGCGTGGTATTTGAGTAACTGTGTTAATGTCCTGTGTTATATGTTCTAAGGATAGAGTATATTGATGTTGATAACCATCATCATCATCACTTGTACTAGTGTCACTTTGATGATTCAGGACATGGACCTGTTTCTTTGTGACTTTCTGCTTAGCCAACCACTGAGTTTTAAATTTATCCTTATGGCTTCGACAAACCACAGCAAAATGATTGGGGCCATAACAATTTCTGCAGTAAACACCAGGTTTACCTGCTGGGCAGGTTTTTCTGGAATGTTGTTCATCTGCACCACAGTAGCCACAGTAAGACACAGCTCTAGCACTAGGTAATTTTGACTTGGCAGTGGTGTAGTTTACATGTTCGCCAGTGGTGACAGTACGGGCAGATTCCATGACTAAAGTGTTTATTTTATTAGCTGCTTCCCACTGTTTAGCATGATCAATGACTTCAGAGAGGGTAAAAATAGTCCCATCATCTTTTTATGGCGTAGTAACTGTGCTCTAAGTTTATCATCAAAGATTCCAGTTACAAATCTATCCCGGATAAGTTCTTGTTCAGGGTTTTGCATTTTATGGTACTCACATTTTGTGCCGTGATACTTACACCTTGCCCCAAATTCTGCTATCGATTCCTGCGGTTTTTGTTAACAGGTTTTCATAAATGTCATTCTTTCCGCCAGTACAATATCCTGACTTGAGTAGTGAGCCAGCAGCTTTGTCTGCCATACCCATGGATAGCGGACGTAAGTTTCATCCAAGTCATCTCCTGGTGCTGTAGTCATAGAAGGCACTATTGTAGATTTGATCATTCTTAAAATGTCTATGGGCAGTGACAGACGAAATGCACTTATCTCACATGCATAATTTTCAGGTTTCCAGTGATTTCTGTCTGTAGTTGCTTTTGATGTGTCGCGCCATCCCTGTAAGATACACCAGTCATTGAACTGCTCGAGCCATAGCTCGACTGATTCCTGTTTGTCCTCACACATGGTGAGCGTAAGCTTTGGAGGATTTGATTTCGACATGTCCAACTCTGACACCAAGTTGTTAGGTTGTCTGTAAATACCTAAAACAACGTCCGTACACTTGTCATGCGTTTATTACTGATCAACGTTATTACATCTACCGCTCATCCGCCAGGGCCGCTTCTATCCTCCATCCCCGGGCCGCTTACATCAACCCTCAACTCTTCTAGGGCCCCAGATCTTTATTCTGGCATGTCAGGGCAGACCAAATGAACAGTCATCCTGTCCAGGTAAGATGGATCAGTCAGCTTTGACAGCAAATAGACCGCCAACAAATCAGGATTCGGGGACGTAAGGGAGAAATACTGGCTTGGACTCGAAACTATCCATCATCCAATAGATTGAAACGCATGAATGGCAGACAAAGGTGACCTAGTGGGCCGACTTCTCTACATTTGAGGTTGGATCAGAGTTATCTTACTACCAGCTGACTATAAGGAGAAAGTCTGGAAATGCAACAGAAGGGCGCATGGGGATGCATAATGGGATGGGCATCACGACCAAAGACAACGATAATGAATATAGGTGGTGGTTCAAAGTGGGTTACAGTTCATTTCTCACAGGGCTTTACAACGACAGATGCGCGACAACGCGCAATTACAAATGTATAATCTTGGACCACAATACGCCTTTAGGTAAGGTTATCATGAAAATTGCGCATCAAAACACAATATATAATGGCTCATCATAGAATGAACCAATCACATTTTTAAATTGGATATTAACTGTTGCACAACCGCTAAGGACATATATGAAGCTGAAGGGTAATCGGTATTAATGGGAAGCGTACACACTATTAAACTTATCATCAATATGGATACAACATTTCGTAACCAACGAAGAAAACATTTGATGAATAAAAAATGAAATGATGAATGGATCGATTTATATACTGGAACATTAAAAGCATTCTATAAAATGTGAAACTGTTCTGTAAACTATGTATGCAGTAATACTTCATTTAATGAAGAACTATAATAATACAAAATAAACCCTACGCATGAAATGAAATAAAGTTCCATGAAAAAGTAATAGAAACATTAGAAGACCAAATAAAATACATATGACGTGAAAAAAAAATCCAGAAGACAAGAAAGAGAAGGAAAAGGACAATAAACATGTAAATATAAAATTGAATGGTTAATGGATGAAGAGGGAACAACATGTCAAATGTGAAAATATAAGAATAAATATTAAAATCAATATGATCGTATTTGGTATTAAAAAAGTGAGAATTAAACATAAGCCTGATATAATGGAAGTTTTTATTCCACGATTAGCGATGTTGGAAGATGCGAGTTTGCAAAAAGGATATTTCATCAAGAGACGGACATCTCTGAAGTGAACAAAAAGTAAAAAAAAATAGCGTCTAGATACGGAAGTACTATCCATTCTATGCCAGAGGAAATAATTGAAAGGCAGTCAGGTCAGACGTGAAGCCCTGCAAAAAGGAGCAAAATATGCCACACTGATGCATACAAATATCCGGAGAAAGGAAACGTAAGATACTTTGGTCTTTGAACTTTTTTTTTTTATTGCGAATCATAGTATACAATGCATACAATGTTAATGTTTTTACTGTCTCACAATATTCCTGTCTATATAACCTGACCTTATGCGGTTACTAAATTAATATAGATAAATGTTATTGACAGACTAATGACAATGTTCCATAAAGTACAAATCTATTTTCTCGTACATAATTATTCAAATTTTCCTGAGACTGTATTCTTCCCATCTTTCATAAAATTGAGTGACATTTTTTTTTTGTACTAGCATATACTCATATATCGCATATTTTCATATTTCAAAACAAGCTTTTTCTAACAATGGCCCTTCTCATCTATTCTTAGTCTGATTTATATATTGTTTGACAATCAAATGCATTAGATTCCTAAGACAGATCTCCCTTTTACACCATATTAAACAGTTGTTAAATTTATAATAATATCAAATCCTTTTTGTTCACACCAGTTGTCAATATCTGCCCATAGTTTCATATGTGTTACAAGAAATTACATACTAAATGATTATTTTTGTTTAATACTGGAAATCTTTAGACTCCATAATCTAAAATGATTCATATGCTTTTCCGTATAGTCAACTTCTGCACCTGGGACTATGTCGCTACTTAGGCAGAAATGGCCCTTCATCTAATGTTGTTTCTAAAAAAAAACAAGAATACTGTGGTTGCCTTTATATCGGCGGGGCTGAATTTTCGCGGTTTTCGTATTTTTAAAAGTTTCACGGGGTTCCTTTTTCGCGCTATATCATTAGTAGTATATTCTATTATCAAATATGAAACTAAAAACTGTAGGGACAAAATTATATCATAAACCGCTGATTTCATGGTTATCCAGGTCTACTATTTCTCTGTCCGGATATCGCATGTTCGAACGGTCACGGACGGCTGAGCCGACACGTGCGGGAAGCATTGACCCCGCTGGCCGCGCTGTAATCAGTTCAGGGCCAAGGCTCATTTAAAACAACTCACATTCCACTGTTCTACGGCAATTTGGCCCCATAATGAACTATGACCTTTCAAATATATTCAAAATTCACGTCATCACTACTGATTCACCAGCCAATCCAACATCGTTTGGCGCATCATGATTTCGGTAGTGACAGAATTAGTCCTTTTTACAGTTACAAGGTGGCGCTACCCTAGCGGCTACGTTCACTATTTTGTTGGCAAATTTTATTTATTAACAATTACTAAATACGGCACAATGTGAAAGAGTACCTTCTACTCAATATTTATTCTAAGCGGCAGTGGATGTCACCTGGTTTGGCACACATACACGTTATTTTGAAAATATTACTGCCCGGCGGGCATTGACACTTTCCAGACTTCAGTCCTGTGCCGGGCGGCAGGAAACACTGCCAGGCGCGCCCACCGGGTCAGCAAATTTCCGCAAAGGGTCACGGTTTTCGCATCTAAGCAAACCGATAGGCGATATTATTTTAAATGAACCCTGTTTCTAATTCTCCCTGAATCACTTAAATTATATTCACGAGGCTCGATGGACATCACCACGTAGCTGAAGATTAATCTCAACTGTCGCCAACTATAATTACAACGGCAGCTTCTGAAATTAATGATCATGGCCTGGTATATATGCATTCAAATCTGCGTGGTTTCAATTTCGCGGTCAGAGAGCGACCGCGAATATCGCGAATTTGAAACCACCGCAAATAAGAAGACAACCACAGTATATGTTTCCTGTTGGTCAAACTATTATATTGAAATCACCAATATAGAATAAAAAGGAGTATGGATCGACATTATTTTCATTTTGCCCTTTGGCACTTTTAAACTTGGCAAGCAAAGCAAGCATGGCTATGAAAGTGTTTTGTAGGTGACCGTCCAAGGTCGGTTGTTTTCACCAGGTTCTCCGGTTTCGAGCGCGAACAATCGAGCCATGGAGTGCCTTGTATTAGTTGTTATAACTAGTTGTACAATCCATGTAAAATTAATAAAGTTTATATTTATTTATACCTTCTTAAAAAGAAGTGATACCGACAGTCCTTTTAAGCCCCAAGATGTAAATGGTATCATCTTGCTTGTAAGATCAAACAGATCAAGTCCTGTGTTAATTACTATTTAATAAAACTGTTTCCAGTGTATTGTGGTAATTTTTATAGGCCTATGGTTCCAAATAAATTGCTGTTCGAGTGGACCATAATCAAAGTAACTTTTCCGTAACATTAAATATTTTTTTTAAAATTTCTTTATAAAGGATGGGTATATCACATGAATCTATACTTTTCAGGTCTAAACTTCTGTTAAGAAACGTAAGAACATACAGAATGCAAATAATACTCAAACAACAGTTTCTTCCTTCTCCTTGATATATCTTTTAACCCGGATATCCGTGAGGTATGTATTACAGATTCAATTTGCGAAACAATTGAATAGCCTCCATGTTTTATTTTTTTGTATTAATTTAACTCTTTTTATTTCTTTCTCTACGTTTATTCCACAACAAAACTATGAATAGCATTTTTTTACCTTTTCGCAAAGGCAGCTGGTATAAGGTCATTTGGTTGGCAATAATAAAACTTTGAAAAAGAAATGTTTTGACTATTTGTTTTTTCCGAGCAATTTCAATGTATTATAGCAAAGTTAATGTATTTTTGAGCTGAGTTTAATTTGTTTCCTATTTATTATATGATATGTTTATACCCAAAAACGTAACTAGATTACTTGGCCATTTATTCACTAATGGCTTGTGTACGTCATTCCTGGTTTGAACGATCCCGTCCCCTCAGAGATTTTAAAAATTTAATGTTAACATACTGAAAGTAACTGAAAGTACCAAAAGTTTGAATAGTTTTAAAGAACTGTGTAGCAGATCTCAAATCCTTTACTATTCCTACAGTATCGTCTGCATATTGTGGTAACTTAAAATGACAATTGGAAACCTTTGTTCCATTATTATTTTCAAACCTCTGTTTCTTTAAAAAGACCCTCCATATATTCAGGTTAATCTTATATTTTTGTTTGATTTCCAATATATTTTCCTTTAATCTATTTATTTGATATTTTTGTATGTTTTATATTAACCGCACAATGGTCTGTTTTGATGTATGGTTCAATGAAAACAACTTTAACTGTATCATGTAATACATAAGAAAACCACCCGTAGTCTAGTCTAGAACATATTTTATCATTTGTTTGTCTCAATGTATAATATATTTAAAAATATCTACTACACTCATAATGTAATCCATTCCGTATTCTTTTTAATCTTATTTTGCATTAAAGATTACAAGTTCCTCCAATAATGACTTCATCTGTATAGTTTATATGTTGCTGTATTAGATTATAAAGTCTCAAATAAAAGTGTTTTTGTTTTTGTACATTATTTGGAGCATAAATGTTGATTAAATTGTATTCTACCTCTTCTATTTTAAGCCTTATTATTAGAATTCTGCCATCATGACAACTGTATTTTTAGTAAAATCTTCTATTAAATCTTTTTTATCAAAATTTTAAGAAATATACCCAGTTTAACTGAATAGATTTTTTTTTTCATTCACATGGGCACTCAAATGAATTAACAGTTGGATAAATTTAATAAAACATTGTTTAAAGGTTTTACTGGATTGTGATACCTTAGCCACCTTAGCGACTGTTTTACTTTAGCTACAGAAGACGTTTGTTATACTCATTGATATAATGCATGAATAACACTGGATAGTTCTTGCACCGGCTTATAACGTATTCAAGGGAAAACAGCTATTGCCCTGGCACCACTTATGCCTGGCGCAGGGGGACTTTCCTTAAAATTTAAGAAACGCAATAGGATGTGAATCTTTGCTGTATAGGTTTGACCCTTTCAATTAAATCGTCCATGGGTCTTTTTTGCAAGGCTTTAGGGGGCTTCGTTGAACATGTCAAGGACCACCAGCCACTCATTTCTGACTTCATCTTTCTTCCAAACCAAAACACACCTGAAATTTAACAAATCATACACGACAATTAATATATGAAATATTACAAAATCTTCCTTTTTCACCAAAATTATTTTCCATGAATATTTCTATCTGTACAAATAAAACAATATAATACTCGTTTATGACAATACCGAATTACTATCCCTGAAAGGACAACTAGCCTATTGTGTAACTTGGTGGTATTTCTCAGTTGTAATTGTCTGTTATTTATTGTATATGTTAATGTTTTCCCTTTCCATTAACATTTTTACCGTGGAAAATATGTCTTCATTCATTTCAATTTCATTTCTCAGTTACAAGGATATTTTGGAAATGATTTAAAATTATTCATATTTGTGATATTTTCTTTGGTTAAGTGGGTGATAGCTCAATGTAACCCCCCCCCCCCAAAAAAAAAAGAGGAAGTTATACATGTGTCAGACTTTCATTTGTATCATGAAAAAATTGGTAAGGGATTAGAGAGGGATTTACTCAACCTTCCGATGTTAAATGTATATAATGTTGGAACTAAAATAAATACGAGCTGACTATCATGTACAATTAATATCAACATATATCAAAGTAATTTATCCTAGAATTACATAAAATAAGGACTAGCTTCCAGGATTGTTAACATTTTAATATCACTCGCACATAAAATAAGAAATGCGTTCAAACAAAAAATAATTTTCGTCCATAACAGGAAACCCAAGTTTTTTAAGTATTTCCTTATAAAATTTTGATATTTAAACGTGTTGGTTTAAAATTATTTGCACATTTTATATCATATGCATATATCACGAATATATATAATGCATAATCAATATGCACTGATCAGTGAACAGTTTCGGTTAACTGTATTTATTTATTTAGGAAGATTCAATATAATAATCTTGCTTAATCTCATTCAAATTTGTTAATTTGAATGTAAATATTCTGCTTGAGTAGCTTTTAATTAATTCATTTAAGTTAACATGGTTAACATTTTTCCCTCAAAGTCTAACCGTAAAATGTCAAGCTAGTTGCCACCGAGTAAATAGCAGTTTAGCTTCGCCTTCTTTATGTAAATGCTTTTCCATTTTCTCTATGAAGTCATGCGACTCAGCCTAATTTCCCAAAAGGTTTAATAGAATTATTTAGTTATTCAGACATCTATAAGTCATTTCAGACATGTTTAAAGACATGACAGAATTGAAGTCAGAAAAGAAATATTACTTAAAACTTCCCTTTTTTGTTTTTTTCCCCTTAATTTTGTTTTGGCAAGGAGGAATATATATACGTTAATATTTTAACGATTATTTTGCTGTTTTAATGACAAAAACCCTATAAAATTTCATCATGAAATAACCAAAGTAATATAAGATATATCAAAATTCACTGGGTTTAATAATGATTTACTGTTTTATGAATAGAAGACTATTACACACATACCGTTATGCATATGTATATACACACATACATGTGTGTATGTATGTTTGTATGTAAATACTGTATGAGTGGACTGCTTGACGTGACCATATAGGCGTTTCATATACTCACTTTCCAGACATGAAATTCTTCCCCTCTGAGTTATAGAGTGTGAACCTGTGCCAGCTATAAGCATTCTTCCCGCCAGCCAGTACCGTGATCTCCGGCTCGTAAAAGTCAAGGCCGGCCATTTTATAGTCGTCATAATATTTCTTTATGAACTTGGACAGATCGGCTGAAAATGTAGAAAGCTTACTGTAGCAATATTATAGCTCATCATCAGATTTAACCTGGTCTAAATAGTAACTTTTATTTGCTCTAGGGTGATCTCACACGCTACTGTATAGTTAAAAATCAATTCATTCAATAATGCATCATATAGATCAAAAGAAAAATTACAGTGGAACCCCACCTTGCGACCACCACAATTGCGACCACCCCACAATTACGACCACTTTGCTTGGTCCCGAATTTTTGTTAGTTTATTTATGTTTAAAAATGACTCAAAATTACGACCACCCCTAAATTCAGAATTAAGTCCAGAAATCCTGGCCCCAGCGCTAATGCGACCACCACCGAGATGTACTGAAACAACTTTTGTCACGAGTCAATGGCTGCGCCTTGTCACAGGCGCCTTAGCGAAAGAACAAAGAGGGTAACAAGGGTTCCAAACCCTAGTGTAAACCTTCCTGACTCGGTGTCCGCGCTGAGACTCGTTGAGGCGTAAGTTATAGATCAAAGAGGGTAACTATCGGCCTGATTACTAAATAAGCCGGTCTGCCTGGCTAACTGCCCTGGGGTCTTGGGCTAGCGATGCTAATTGCCCCTCAGTGATCACCTGTATTACAGATGTCAAAAGTGCGGGGGTGAGAGCTTAATATTTTTACTCATCACATAATGTTCGATCCTCATTGGTCAAATTAATGATCTAGTTAATCCTAAATCTGCTCATACCTTACTCACACTGAGAATTGAACAGTCAGTCAAATGTATAAATATAAAGCTTGCACGGGGGCAAATCCGTTGTCTTGCTTTATCAGATAAACCGCTGTCAGTTTATTTCTCTACTGGTTCAGTTTGCGTTTAAATTGCTTGCTGTTGTGCGACCATGCCTCCTTGAAGGAGAAAGTGGTGTTAATCAAGGCGGAAACACCAGGATGCAGTCAGCGCCAACTGGCTCAGCAGTTAAGCGTCGGTAAAACTCAAGTGCACGCAATATATACTCAGGCGGAGGGCTGAATATATGACAGCCACGTATTATGTTCAAGATATTCAAGTAGGTTATCTTCGTATTGTATCTAGTGTAATTATGTGTTAATCATCAGTCACTACGTATGTGTACATGTATATATATTTTTATCCTGAATAAATATATTAAACAATTTTGTTTTCTTTTCAGCTACACAAAATAAAACATTCCTAATAAGGGTTCTTCGCTAAGTAAAATATTTTGTTATAATTCACATTAAAGATATGCAATATATTCAAACTGATACACATTAAACATCGCCGTGATATATGCGACCAAGGTAAGAGTTTCACAAATACGACCAGCCCCAAATTACGACCACTTTGCTCAGTCCACAGGGTGGTCGTTATTGTGGGGTTCCACTGTATATATTTTTGTGAGTTTCTGTTTGGACAAAATTGACAGAATTATTATTTAATGGAGATGACGTGTTTTGACATAATAGTGACAAACTTACGTATCCGATTATATATATATATATATATATATATATATATATATATATATATATATATATATATATATGTAGTTGTCAAAATGACATCTGTCTAAAGAATTATATTTGAATATGTCAGTAATAAAGAACATGGGGCAACATGAAGTTTCAAGAAGATATATGCTTTAAGTGAATAGACATCTGCATGGACATCTTGCAGTTTGCATACACTTAAAACAAACAAGAGAATCCCGAAATGCGCACTCTGTTGGTGAAACGCTTCCCATGTTCCCATGAACATGCAGAATTAATTATTAATCTTATTGAAAACAAGAATGTGTATGTTAATGGGTTAAATTTTAAAATATCATGAAAATAATGTGAAATTTTGCAGATTACCTGTATAGTAAACTCCCACAGGTGGGGCTAACGATTGTGAAACAGAGAGTTATAAATGGCTTCCGGCGTCAATTATAGCCCAATTTACACACGTTTTTCCGGAGCGCTCTACATCGTTTAGTACGCGCAAAGCCCCCAAACGCGCCAGATTTCGAGGATTTTTGGTCTGGAGCGCGCAACATTTTGTCCAACGGTTTGAGTCGATTCCAGATTCTAGCGCGCGCCAGACTCATTCTCATTCCAGACTGAGTCTGGCGCGGCCTACATTTGTGCTTCGAACGTGTGTAAACATAAGTGGAACGCGCTATCTTTATAGCGCGCTCCAACAAGACTCGGCTGTCATGTGAGTGGGATCTACCAATCCGCGCCAGGGGGAATCCAGTCTAGACCGCGCTAGATTGCAGTGTTTATCTGCGTGTAAACGCAATGCAGATTTAAGGTAGCAGGACTGGTCAAAATCCTAAAAATTGGTGTTTTTTTCAATAAAAGGTATACGTAATATTGAAAACTGGAAATATCTAATGCAGCTGAGCACATTTTGGGTCGCCGGTTGCATTTTGTGGAAAAGGGTGATTTTTATTCAGTAAACACCAAGATGTGTTGACAGGGTGTTTGTAAACTAACTCCAGCCCTGCCACAGGCCTGTCAATCACTCTGCCCCCAGCCCTCACCTGGGTCATTCAACCGATCGCGAGGTGCAAGTGTTTAATTAATGCATGGGCCAAGTCCCTTCGTGCACGAGGTGGCAAGAACTGTCGGTCGACGTTTGTTTGCCCAATCTAATTAGCTGAGCATACAACTGATAAGCGTTGGAGAGCAACCTTAACTCTAGCTAATCAGTGTGCAAACAAACCCGTCCTTGTGAATGGTCTGTTAGTGTCATTGGCCTTTCTGTCTTGTGTCGGGTATGTTATGCCGAAACACAAATTTTCACTTTACTTTATAATAAGCTGCTTCATATCCCAACCATAACGTCTATGATATATTTATACTGTCAACACCGCAACAAATAAATATTACGCTAAAACCAAACGACGCCAATCCCTAATGCCACTTGAAAAACTGCAGCGGTTGAATGATATCAAGAAGTCCCATCGGGCCGAACCTACTTCCGTGATCAAACTGATGGCCAGCGACGATCAATCGTCAGATGACGGCATCTCTACGTTTACGCATGAAGGAAAACCGGAGGCCGACACCTATCGCTTTTGGCAGTGTTATCAACTAAACGCGCTATTGTCACCCGCTGTTGTACTTCCCTCATATAAACAATAAGTCCAGATTTCACATATAACTTGTATGTGTATGCGAGATTTAAATATATTTTTTTTTTATTTTACATGGATTTTACAATTATTTATAATAACTCATATACGAGGCACTCCATCCGACGGATGTTGGCGCTCGGTAATCGGTAAATATATAATTTATTTTATACGAGATTTGTATGATCGTTATAAACTCGTCTCTATTGTCAACTCCCAAATACCTATAATGTATGTAAACCGTGATAAGTAAATCAATCTTCGTTCTCCTTGAATGGCCATATATCCCGCTCCCCTTGTTCCTGTGTAAACACGCGGTTACCTATTAGGCCCGGCTATGCACCTGTTCAGTTGTGGTCCCAGTTGTCGGGTGCTCAGCGCACCTTGGCACTCGGGCAAAACTGTAAGCTCCGCCTACTGACTTCATGCACGTGGTGTTTGACAGGTCTCTGGTGTGACAGGACAAACTTTTATCGTTTTAATACGTTTTTACAGAAAAATAGTCAATTAATCAATTATATTATACCATGGTTTGATAAGAACCACCGTCTTGACCAAATTCATGTGACTGTCAACATGTAGTTGTGGTTAGTTACGTGTGTAGGACAAATGATCTCTACGGATATAGTTTTTGGCCATTTTCTCGAAACATCATTTCACCTGAACACCTTATCTTTAGAGCGTTATTTCTCAGTAATCATTTGTCCGAAACATACCATCTTTGATATATGCATTTGTTTATATGTTTTCTAAAAAGAGTTTTATTATTTTACGCCTGTACTAAATTTGTAGGATTTTATTAAGGTAAAAGTAAAATATGAAATGATTTGTGAAGATTCCAAAATTAATTACTCTGTAAAATCCTAATTTTTAAACTAAACTAACTAAACAAAAAAATGCCTGGGGATTATTATCTAAATTCTAGATTTATTTAAGAAGATTTTCTGTATCTGCTTTAGTTGTGCTGGAATAAACGATTTTTTGTTAAATATTAAAATTAAATCAAAATTCTTACAAATTCAAACCCGTTCCTCGGAAACAAAGTTTATTATCACCAAACTATAGAGAATTTTCTTAGGTTTCAGAAAATGTATACTTTAGGGGTATTAAAGCATTACATTGTTCAATACAAAGGAAAAACTTAAACAAAGTCAGATCAGGTGGGGGGACCAGTTCTGCCACCTTAAGGCCGGGCCAAGTGCAATGCGGCCTAACTTGACAGGGTAGCGCGCTCAACAGGGTCATTTGATTCCGCACTCTGTGAACGCAAGTTAAAATGTAGCCCACTCCAGATTTTTCTGGACCGGTCTAGCGCGCCACATTTTTTAGCGTAAACTAGGCTTATATGTAATCGTCTTTTAAAATGCCCAGATCAACAAAAAACCTTGCAAAATATGTAGTCTCATGACAATATTCTTCCACCAGGGGGCGCCAGTCAAGTGTTAAGTTCCCCCTAAAAGACTCGCCGTTGGACCTGTTGAACTGGTAAACCGCACCTAATTATCATTAGTTGATTTACTTACACAAGCAACTATACGAAATATACATCTAAATCGACTTATGTGACATACCTGTTCCAATAGCTGGTGGTTCACCAGGGGGTAAAATAACGCCATCTTCTGTAAACAGGTCGGCAAAGTCTTTCCCTTGCTTAACACGGTCCGAGACGGCACGAATCATCCCGATTATTTCTTCTTTCGTGCCTGAAATTAGCCATTAAACAAAAATGATTAACGTACGTATCGTGTTATAGGACATTTCGTAACCGGATGTGTACATTTCTCACTGACCAATTCCACTTTACAGAATGACAATACCTTTATTATATAAATTTAATAAATAGAATATATTGTTAATAATTATCATAAAAAAATAAGATTAACCTTCGGGTCTCATGTTTCTGAACTAGAGACCCTTTCCATAAGCTTAAGTTTCTCAGTAAAAGGATACCCGTGTTTCCGAAGCAATTTGTGTTTAAACTGAATTTCATGATACAGCATGCAATGATAATTTACTGCTAGCCGATGGCATCTTTAAACTATACTGTTAACTCACCTTCCATCTTTTCACTGCAAACAAGGCTGGTCCAACAAAATACGCAGCAAGGTATATATGACACCCTTATGAAACTCGGCATCAGTGTTATATTTTCCAAACAGCTGTTACTGCTGACACTTTGTGTGATTGACGAGTTTCTTACACTAGTTTCAGTGCCAGGCGTATTGCCATGGCCAAAGTAATATGTCAATGCCTCACTGTTGACAGATGCTGTTGCCAAAAGAAACATGGAACGAAAACCATGTACGTGTAAGTGTAAGTGTATATTAACTCACGCCTACGCACAAATGTATGTATGAGACGCATAAATATCATAAGAAATGGCACATTATTCTGACACAATAGAACAATATTAACATAGTTTTTGACAAGCTCAGAAGTAAATTAAACTATGGTATGGCCGAATGGCACTTTTCCTGGAGTGGAAGTTTATATACAACACACAGAACAGTTGTCGCAGAGAATCTTGGAATTGTACTATAAAACATCCTGAGGACCACACGAAAAGAAAAGGGTTTGTTATCGTCATGCCGGATCCACAGGTGTGTTTTATCGAAATGACAAAAGGCCACTTGAAGGCTACATTTGTAGCATTGGTGTTCTTTGCTGGCAGCTAGGTATTAACTGATTCTACACATTGTGTTTTTTTTTAATTCATCATAATATGTGGAATTTATTTTAAAAGTATTTAGAACCACCAACGTGTCGTGATGGTCTGATGCTGCTGTGGTCCTGTGTATTCTACTGCAAGAGAACATGATTGTGCTTTGAATAAAGGTAAAAGTTGAAAGAAAACGAGGCATTGACCTTCAGCATGACCTGTTTACTGGGTATCCCAGTGTACATGATATATCATTTATGGGAGAGTAGTAAAATTACAGAAGCGGATCCAGAAAGAGGGCGCACCGTAACCTTTTTTTAAGAGTTTCAGAAAAAAATTGTGCGGCCTGGATCCCCCCCCCCCCCGTTTCCGGGCCTGGGGACCCTTTTGTAAGGTTTTCATAAGTCCTCCTGGGTTAGACCCCCCCCCCATTTCCCTAAATCCTGGATCCACCCTTCAATTAAATACAGTCAATGGTGTATATATCCTGCTTTTGTAGGTGTCGAATTCTAAACGACTGCATTTCTTAGGCATTATTATGAGTTAACTAGCCGTGTTAATGTTTTATTATCTGTCATGAGTCTGGGACAATCGGGCCTGAATGCAACAATAAATAATAAAATATCAATAAGTGGCACGGTGAACTGTGTTAAAAAATAAACGATAGTTTGGTTCTTTTAATATAAACTTCTGGTATGGAAAAGGCGTATTATACTTATAATGTAATGTTATGAACTTGTCCCAGTGATCGGATATTATTAGTATCCACCCTTGAAGCAGGTTTAAAGAACCAGTGGCTAACAAAAGGGGTGGGGGCAGCAGGGGCGGTCCATCCAGGGCGGCCATTTTTAGGAGGGGGGGGGGGGGCATTTCGTTGAATTAGTGTAGTGAAGTGGAATGATGAATTGCCCAAATTGGACAGATTTGGCCTCATTTAAGATTAGTGAGAAAAGTTTAATGTTTGATTTTTTTTCTGGCTGTGTCCAATGACAAATATTTCAGGAACTATAAACATGTCAGTCTAACCAAACAAATGATTTGATCACGATCTCTGTAATGCAAATGCGTGCATTTCAGGACCGTTTACGTTTACACAAACCCTAGGGGGCAGCGGCGTACCTAAGGGTGGGCAGCAGGGGCCGTCAGTCCGGGCGGAATATTTTTGGGGACGTCATGTCAGTCTAACCAAACAAATGATTTGATCACGATCTCTGTAGAGGGAAGCTACGAAGGATGAAATACTTATTTATACTATATTATTCTGTATTAGATCAGCAGTCTTGCATCGAAAATCTGACCAGTCATGCAAATGCGTGCATTTCAGGACCGTTTACGTTTACACAGACCCTAGGGGGCAGCGGCGTACCTAAGGGTGGGCAGCAGGGGCCGTCAGTCCGGGCGGAATATTTTTGGGGACGTCATGTCAGTCTAACCAAACAAATGATTTGATCACGATCTCTGTAGAGGGAAGCTACGAAGGATGAAATACTTATTTATACTATATTATTCTGTATTAAATCAGCAGTCTTGCATAGAAAATCTGACCAGTCATGCAAATGCGTGCATGTCAGGACCGTTTACGTTTACTAAGACACTAGGGGGCAGCGGCGTACCTAAGGGTGGGCAGCAGGGGCCGTCAGTCCGGGCGGAATATTTTTGGGGACTTCATGTCAGTCTACCCAAACAAATGATTTGATCACGATCTCTGTAGAGGGAAGCTACGAAGGATGAAATACTTATTTATACTATATTATTCTGTATTAGATCAGCAGTCTTGCATCGAAAATCTGACCAGTCATGCAAATGCGTGCATTTCAGGACCGTTTACGTTTACACAGACCCTAGGGGGCAGCGGCGTACCTAAGGGTGGGCAGCAGAAGCCGTCAGTCCGGGCGGAATATTTTTGGGGACGCCTTTTCGGCGAATTGGTGTAGTGAAGTGGCATGAGGAGTTCCCAAGAAAAACAATTTGTCCTTTTTTGAAGATTGGTGAGAAAATTTAAAAGTCAATTTAAATCTAAATATTAATCTGCACGTTTTAACTCTTTATTAGATCAACGGTCTTGCAATGTCAGAAAGCCATAAAAAAATCTGACCAGTCATGCTATTGCATGCATTTCAGGGCCATCTACGTTTACAGAAATCATATATATATATATATATATATATATATATATATATATATAACTCTGAAGAAAAACAACACTGTTAATTCACAACAGACTGTTTCACGGGATGCGACCCGATCATCAGGTGAATGTGGTTAGAATGAAGCTAACGTCGTGGTTTGAAAAGCCGAGACTTTACGAGATTACGAGATTATGCTTTGTGCGATTCGGGTCGGGGGGGGGCATATATATATATATATATACACACATACATATATATATATATATGTATATGATATAATTACTTGCAACTTATTGAGATACTTTATTGAATATCAAATAATCAAGATTTCATCAATGAAACCTCGCATAGAGCAGAAACATAATACCTTAGTCTCAAAGGAAATTTATGTAGCCTTGAATTAAAGGCATGTTGATCATTTTAAAGATATTGTAATTAAACGAAAAAAGTCACAGTTTATGCCCTGATCACATATAACTCATGAAATTACGCCTTTTTGATAAAGACTAGGTAGAGGTGTGTGGCTTGCAGCAGTACCATGCATACCATAGCGCTCTAGTATAGGTGTAGCTGCTGTCTGAGGCCGAGGCCGAGTCACAACCCTCCAATCGCGAGACCGAGTAAACTACAACCAGGTCAGAGTCAATACAACTAATATATTAAATGTCTAAATTCTGGTATGCACGTTAACAAAATAGGTCAAACTCTAGCAAGCCCGATTCATTGCAAGTCCGAGTCTTAGCCCACCCAAATTAAGGCCGGCCTCTTTATTGAGACCGGTCTCGACTCTGATTCAAAGAAGTCAGGATATATTTTTTTGCGTAGATAGCAGTTGTGTGGTATTCTGGCATAGGAACTGAAGCATTACAAAGAGTTTTAAGTTGTACGTGAGTTAACGATTTGTAACTTTTATTTTATTTTTGAAGCTAAACGTGGAATGCTGATGTCAAAAATTTTATTTGTATTGCATGTCATATTTTTAGCCGTCAAAACAAAGTTATGTAGCTATTAATATTTTGACCGGGTTCCGCCGTCGCCACCGCAGCCGGGTTTGTTTCCGGAGAACTCCTTTCATACATTTGGTCCGTTTTTTTCCGAAACCTGGCATAGATATTTGCTCACCTATGTAGTTGTGCAAAATAAAGACAAGTGGCGCTACCTACAACCCCAATGTGCAGTTTAAATTTTTTTTTTTTTATGATACTGGAACATATTTCAAGAGTGGTTTATTGTACTGAGCTGAAATATTGCATGTACGTAGATCTTGAACCTCTCTCATATTCAAGACTGATCGAGCCACCTACAATCAATTTTGAATGGCATTCATCCATGAATTTGCCATCTGTTCATCTTAGCTGTCGGTTCAATGTATTGGGCTAAAATTTTGCATGTCTATAGCTCTTGGGTATCTCCATCTCCAACTTAGGACTGGTAGCGCCATCTGCAACTGTTCTTGCGAGGAATTCATCCGTGTGTTATCTCTACGTGAAAATTGCTCTTTTCTCAGGAGTGGCCGAATTTATTGGTCTGATATTTGGCAATTCCATCCATCTCGAAGTTTTCTCGTAGACCAGACAGATTGCGCTACCTACCTTTCCATTTTCGTAGAATATACTGATGCCCTTTCCTCAGGAGTGGTTTGTTGTATAAGTCTAAAATTGTGCATGTTCACAGATCTTAGCTAATTTCATCTCGCCTTCAATTTTGTATATCAAGGTGTAAAAGGTAGAATGTGTATAGTAAGGTGTTTACAGTATTCATCATTATGATTGCACCAGTAGAGGTGTGGTATATACATGTACAATATTATGCAAACTGTGTTCTGCAAATATATGATTTACTATAGCCCAAAAAAAGAAAGCAGCCTTCAGGCTTATGCATCATCATACAGTCAATCTGTTAACGCTTTAGGCTATTGATGATTGAAATTCATACCTGAGATAAAAATAAATCGATGATTGCATGCATCTTCTGAATTTTTAAAACAATTTGATCATAGCACCTTCAGCTGTGCAGAACTGGTAATGCCAGGTGTTTAGTATTATTTTACAGACATGTGACTGTAGATATCACAGTTGTAGCGAATTCTTTACATTATGTTCACAGGTTGAAAGAAACGGCCCTCATTAACACATATCTGTATCGCCATGG
Organism: Sipunculus nudus; assembly: GCA_026874595.1. Classification (NCBI taxonomy): domain Eukaryota; kingdom Metazoa; phylum Annelida; class Sipuncula; order Golfingiida; family Sipunculidae; genus Sipunculus; species Sipunculus nudus. The sequence continues at coordinate 80,326,688 of CM049312.1, read as the reverse complement.
AAAAGTTGAAGAAAATTTTGGTCATGAGTTCTTTACAGCTGCTGCAGACACGTTGCAAAATATAGATATATTATATGATTACTACCTTAAATTCATACTTAAGATGAGATATCTCGGTAATGGTTGCCTGTCAATGACATTTGGTTGGCATAGTAATCATGTATATAGTCCATTCAAGTGGACATAACTGGTGGATGAATTCTACATTTTTATGCATTTTCTAAGACCAATGCATTTTTTGGGTTATTGTTGCACTTAGAAAATACCCGTTGTTATCCTGACGAAAAACATTGTAGAAACAAATTGTTTGCCAAATCTGAAATGAAAATTTCAGTACATTTTTTAATCTCCTCCAAGAATATGGCGGATAAAACTGGTGGGTCAAATTTGAAGGGAAAATCACTAGCGATCTCTACTTAGAACATGGTAGTAACGGTAAATTAAGTCAAATGGTAGGGAAAAATATGCAATACCCCAAAAGAAATAACATTCACAAGAACTCCGAAAATGATTAAATATAACTCTAATAATTAGACCTTGAATACAGTGCCAAAGGCCAGCATTTATCGAACTCATCTGAGACATGGTTTCAACAAATTGCATGTCACATTTGGGACCAAAATATACAGTACTTTAAATGTTAAGATATTCAAAATAAAGGAAGGTTGTTCTTGAATGTAATAATCTATAATAATAACAAATGGAGATACTTTCTGAGAGGAACAGGTTACATAGGCCATGATTAGTTGATATGGTTGGTTTGAGCAGTTGAGTGAGGAATAATTTGATTTTGTTTTATAAAACGATAGAAAAAAATATGTTCTATTTATTAATTTTGTGCATAGAAAATTCTCCATTAACAGCGTGTTCTGTCCGTCGGTATTTTCACTGTTTCTCTGGGGGACGTACAAAGGCGGGCCAGCAAGAGGACATGTACACTTAGCAGGTGTCACAGAGCAAAGAAGGCTAAGCTTTGTATTTTCAATCTATATGACGGCTTTGTCAGTCCATATTAAACATTTTCAATCTTTATCATTTGCAGAACAATTGCTTTACACACACCACTGTGCTCTCCCATTGTTTAGATTATTATCGCTTGACCCATAATAATAAAGCCTTTAAAGAGCCAACAATTCGCAATATGCTGATCAAAGGAAAACGGTTTTAATCTACTAAACATTCCTGTCGATAATGAAAATACAGTCAGGGAAATTCGCCTGTATTAAATAGAAAAGCTGTCCTATCGTGGTTTTAATCAATCGTATAATTCAAGGAAGAGAACAAACGTTAGTATGTTTGTTTTACGCAGCTGGACTAGTTAATGTTGCGGATTATTGATAAGTGGTGCGTAAAGGAACATTCTTGAAATAATTATTGAGCGAAAAATAAATGACAACAAACACGTGATAACAATTAATCTTGTTCGTCCTGTTTCATATTGCTTTAGCATTATGCAACAGGGGGGAAAAGTTACTAACGAGTGTGCAATGTAATTTTACGGTTCAAAATATCTAAAAGTATCTAACTCTTGCTATAGAACGGTATCAATGTTCATTTAACGAAATGAGATGGACCCGTGTGCCCAGTGGCCATATTGCAAGGGTTGGTCTGCTGTCCTTTCACGTCCGGAGTTGGATTACATGTGCTGCCACCTGCCTGACTGAAACTCCGTGCAAAAGTTTCACTGTTCTTGTTAATAGCTACACGTGCTGTTTGCAAAGTGACGACCAAAACAACGAAAATGGCCACCACCTAGATAAAGAGGCAGATTATTATATCACGGGAAGGAGGACATCCGGTGATTGTTAGTGAATTACTAGAAAGTGGAAACCCGTTGGGTCCCGTTGCACAGGAAGGGTATGCTGCTGCGTAGTCTGTCACTAGAACCGTAGGGTAGCGAACCCCCAAAACCCGTAAGGTAGCGACGTCTGGTTCTCGATACATAACAAATTATTTATATCTTTGTGGTAATGGGCCAAGGTGAAGGTCAGCAATGGCGACATGAAGAGCGGTGTGAGGTGCGACAGACCTGTGATGTAATGCTGGGAATTCAAATGGAATTCGGGTGTTTTAATGGAAGAGCCAAATTGGCCTGCATTCTGTAAGGTAAGCATCTGACTGACGCTGATAGCAAAACTGGTTCACTTTCATGGACCGTTTCTGCGAGTTTCGTGGGACAAACAAACAAACAGAACGGACAATTTTAGTACATTTATATAGAATTTTGGTATATAGATGTTAAATAGGTATAAAACTAAAAATGCCACTTTTGATGATGTCCTAACAGTCAGGAAAGATACACTTTTAACAAGAAAATTTATATATTTTCATCGTGAATTCTAAATACGGTCAACTGACTTGCGTTGAAGAAACCTGCAACTCCAATAAGAAATATATTGTATAAGTTTGCTATATAAAATGCGTATGAATTTAACTTTGTTGCTTTTTAAAACTAGAGAACTGTATTCTTATACATAATACTGTATATATATATATATATATATATATATATATATATATATATATATATATATGACAAGTATTATCTTGGTATTGGTACAGGTCGTTGGGTATAGGTGTGATAGCCTCACCAGTAACAGTTTGTCATTAACAGTTTGTCATTCAGAGATTTTGTCAATCTTTGATGTATGAATTATCTTCAAGTAAATGGTAATTTTCCTCTGGGACTCATGATACCCGATCACCAGGTACAAAATGCAGTTCCGAGCATTGGGTACAGCTAATTTCACTATGCAAATTTATTCTTGTCATAAATCAGGAAGTTCAACTTCTGGACCAATGAAATGAAAGCCGCATCCAAGTTTTTCAAATGTTTCATCACACAAACTTTCAGCATCTTATTAACCTCTATAGTTCGGGACCTTTTTTCTGAATCGCCGATATATATATATATATATATATATATATATATTTATTTATATATATGTGTGTGTGTGTGTGTGTGTGTAAAATAGTTCAATTACGGAAGTGTCAGTGTATCATTTTTCCTTATATTGGCCGCTGTAGTAGGGTATGCTTTATACTTCGTAAAGGGACGCAGCCCGACTCGCTCATTGAAAGTCATATTGAAAATGAAATTTTATGTTATTTCCTATCACAAACGGGATAGATATTTCAATGAAGTGATCGAGTCAGTCTGCAAGTGTACCTAAGTCTCCATCCAGACAACCAAAATGTGGCGCCATCTGTCAACATGATTTATATGTGGTATTTATCTGTGACCCAACCCTATTTACACACGGTAAGGACACCCCCCCCCCCCCCGACTCGGCTTGCAAAATGTCGGTTGGAGCCGAGCTTCAGATTGGAATACAGCGTCTTTGGACTAGACAAGCGTGTTCTAACAAAGACCTCATACTAGTACATTTTTTAATGTCGTGAAGTACAAACAAATTGTCTGTTGTCGACAACTTGTTCAGGAGACCTCCAGGAGGCCTTTCGTGTTACGTCGGGCGCTCGTCCTTTTTTTTATAATAAAGAGTTGATCTTCGATAAGATAATTACATGTTCCTACAACACGCAAGCATTCAAGTAACGTGGCTAAGACGCCAGGGGAAACACACGCAAGGTGAAGGGACGATTACAGAGAGGGGCATCAGAGAAAGTACATCAACCTTCACTAGATGGCATCACTGAGCGATACCTTATACTTTAATAAGGAAGTCCGTCAACCTTTGTCCTCAATGTTCTCTGAAACCGTGTTGTGTATGAACCGTGCTATACCTCATTTAAAGGTTATGGTAACTTCAGTGACCTCGTCTATATGAGAATAAATAATTTTTAGCGAACCTGTGAGCTTATGCGATGGTGTGACGTCGTCCGGCGTCCGTCGTCCGTCGTCTGTACGTTAAACTATACTATCTTGAAAACAGCAAGAGTTAGCATCACGAAATTTTATGCAAAAATTTAGTCATCTAAAAAACTCTATCGGATTTTGCTTTTTTTTTGCTAACTGCATTTTCTTAGATTTTATAGGGAAAAAGCTAAAAAACCTTAAAAAATCTTCTTTCTTCGAAAATGTTCAGCCAAATTGTCCAATATATCACAGAAATGATTCTTGGAACAATCTCTCTCAAGTTTGTTCGAATGGTTTAAGTTCGGCGATTTTTGGCCAAGTTACAGGAAGTTGAACTTAGTCATATGTAAATTAGAGCATACTAAAATTACAATCTCACAGATGGCTCGAGCTATCATCACCAAATCTTATGCCAATGTTGGTCACATGAGTCATATCTGAAATTGAAGTATTGGTGGCGCCACCTGCATCGGCCTTTATTGTACGGGAGTCATCAGTGCCCGTATCATACTGACTGCTACCAAAAAACTTCTTCCCTGAAACCATATGTCCAAATTGTTTAATATCGCACAGAAATGATTCTAGGGTAATGCTTTCTGAAGTTTGTTCAAATGGTCTCAGTTCAGTGACTTTTGGTTGAGTTATGGGAAGCTGAATTTAGTCATATGCCATAACGGCCCATTTTAGCTCAGTGGCTACAAAGAACTTCTTCTCAAAAACCACTGGGCCAAATTCTTAAATCTCACACATAAATTATCCTTAGATGTTGATAATTCAAGTTTGTTCAAATGGTTTTGGTTCAGTAATTTTGGCTGAGTTATGGGAAGCTTAACTTAGCCATTTTGCTGTATTTTCCCATATGAGTTATAAACCTGCAAAACGTTTTTTGACTGACGCCACTGAGGCCATTTGTTTTGTATTTTACAGGAATAATCCTCTGAATAATTCTTATAATAATTGTCTTTTATGGTTCCAAAGAATGAATTTTGGCTGAATTGTAAAGATTGATTTGAGTCATTTTACCATATATGTTAGCTGTGTGAAGCAGATACATCTAGCCTGGCACCAGTTTATCAGCATCCATTACATCATGCCCCTAAACATTTAGATTTCAGGTTATCTATGGTTAATATTGACAAGAAAGTTTTTTAAAAGCTTTTAAAAAATGTAGATTTATGATTTTAGAAATTCCTCATGCAAGGCAATGTTTACAATCACAGGTATACAGCTATCTGTGTGTTTATAAAGACCGCTGTACAAGGATTATAAATAACTGGTATCCATACTCAACTTAATTCAAGATTATGCCATCAGTGAGATGTATCTGTATTATAATTTTGCATTCAATATGCATCTGTAGTAATTTTCAGCGAACCTGTAAGCTAATGCGATGGTTTGGCATTGTCTGTTGTCGTCGTTAACCTATTCTATTTCAAAAACAACTGGAGCTAGTATCATGAAATTTAATGCAAAAAAATTAGCCATCTGAAAAACTCTGCATTTTCTGAGATTTTATAGAGAAAAAGCTAAAAAAACTTTAAAAATCATCTCCTCCGAAACAGTCAAGCCAAATTATTCAATATTTCACAGAAATAATCTTTTATATCATCTCTCTCAAGTTTGTCCGAATGATTTAAGTTCGGTAAATTTTGGCCGAGTTACAGGAAATTAAACTTAGCTAACTGTCCAAAAAAGCATACTAAAATGATAATTTCAGAAACGGCCGGAGCTATCATCACCAAATTTTATGCGTGTGTTGGTCACATGAGTAATATATGAAATTCAGGTAACTGTGGCGCCACCTGCAATGACCTTTTTTGTACGGGGTCATTGGTCATCTGTACATTAACGCATAATTTCTCAGGAATAGCAGGAGCTACCTTGCCGAGATTTTATGCAATAATCTGTCACATATCAAATGTTATGGGATTCAGCTTATTTTTTTTTGCTATCTGCATTTACTTAGATTTTATAGGGAAAAAGCTGAAAAACCTTTAAAAGTCTTCTTCTTGTAAACGGTCCAGCCAAATTGTTCAATATTTTACAAAAATGATCCCAGAGGCAAGCCCTCTCAAGTTTGTTCAGATGGTTTGCATCGATGGTGGTGTTACACGAATTAGAACAGTCATTTGGCCTATTAAGCATACTGACATAATAATCTCGGAAATGACAGAAGCTAGCATTACCAAGTATTGTGCAAATGTTGGTTACATGACTCATATTTGAAGTTGCAGACATTGACATGTTTTTTATGGGCAAAAACCTCATAATTTTAGCCCCTTCAGCTTAAAATGTTAATGATGAAACTGTCAAGTTGAATCGTTCAGTTTTTCAAAAGAATTATCCTAGGACATGGTTCTTTCAATCAATGGCCATTATTATGTCTATTTCAAACTGAAGACTGCAAAACTGTTCTTCTACAAAATTATTGTTTCAATTATAACTTCTGTAACATTGCACAAAAATTATTCTTAGGTGGCCTTTGTTCAAGTTTACTTGAATGATTTTTGGCAGAATTATTGGACCTTTAACAATGAAAGAACTGCATCTTTTGTCATTTTAGATATTTTGATAAAAAGTATATGAATATGTCAGATTGAAAAAAAAGCATTTTAGCCAAAGTCTTTCAGTATGTGTAAACAGATTTATCAACAGGCCAAGATTGTGTTCGTATCTTAAAATAGGTTGAGAAACTGCCAACTGTTTCAGATTTGGCAACAGATCAAGAGTTCATTCAGTGCAGCCAGATATAGGTCAAGAGTTCAGTCAGTGCAGCCAGATATAGGTCAAGAGTTCAGTCAGTGCAGCCAAGCACAAGGCATGTGATCACCTCATGGGTGACATGTGAACACCTCATGGCCACCATGTGATCACCTCATACGTGTCATGCCCTTAAGGGCTGCATGTGGACTACCAACTGTGTCAGATTATGTAACAGGTCAAGAGTTCACTCAGTGCAGCCAGGTACAGGTCGAAAGTTCACTCATTCTAGCCAAGTGCAGGTCATGAGTTCACTAATTGCAGTAGCCTGAGCTAGCTATCAAATTTGTCACAGTTCACTCGGGGCAAAGGCCTTTCTCACCTAAGCCTGGTCAGCCCCATGCATCAGACTGGAGGTAAGTTTGATGTATTGGCCTGATATTTTGACCTGCCTATGTGTCTTTGATGGCTTTCTCGCACAGGACCCATTTAACAGTGTTGTTTTTCTTCAGAGTTATACCGCTCTGGCCTAGCTTGTAGGCCATAGAGCACTTTACATCGGAGGGTAACACTACCTTCTATATATATATATATATATATATATATATATATATATATATATATATATATATATATATATATATATACGTGTTTATGTGAATATGCACTCTTTGGCCAGCGGATATGCTGTACCCCTCCCCAGCCACGCCCCCCCCCCCCTTTCCGGTAATCACTATGCCCCTGGTTCTTCAGACCCCAGTAGTTTTGTTTACGCCTCCCTGGGTCATAGAGTGTTTGCTTACTTATACGTACCCCGTAACGCACCCCAAACTGGACTGTAGAGTCAGGGGTAGTTTAAAGGTTATCACCCGGCGGTAAGGAGGGTTCAACAGAAGATTGACTCCGGGTGCCTGTCTGCTCCCTAGGAATAACAAGTTACAAAAGTGTGAGTCAATGACCCATCGGTCAAGTGTTTAGCCACAAAAATTGACCAAAATGTTAGATATAGGGTTAATAAAATATATATACTCACCAGTCAAGAACTAGGGTGTTCTTTAAATCTTTAAATGTAAAGCTGACTGGAAGTTAAAGTAAAACACGAAAAAAACTATAAATGAGCTTCCAATTTAACAATGATTTAGTCTGGATAACGAAAATTACTTAAGTACTTTATGTCACTTTGTCAGTTTGAAGCTAAAATAATAAGAAGTTTTGGTTTGATAATTAATTCAATTTTAAAGTTGACCCTTCCGTTACGTGAAATTACAACTTTTTTTAAATTCTGGTTAAAAAATAATGAAATCCTAGAATAAGTCTCTTGAAGTGTTTACTGGGTTGAAATATAAAAGCTTATTGTTCAACTAGATCAAATTCTTGAACGATTCTCACATTTCCCCCTACTTTTATGTCTTAAATACCGTGAAATGCTCCTCAGATCAATTCCTGCTTTTATCTTTCATACTGGTAGAATGCGTATACTTTTGATATAATTTGGTAATTTATGCAATTACATAATGTCTTTGAGACAGGACAAACACACACACACACATATATAAATATATATATATGACGTCAAGTAAGAAACGAAAACGGGTCTTGGTTTGTCGCCATAACCCGTTGGAACTTATCCGTTGAATTAAGTACTTTTGAAGAATGATTGATGTCTCTTTTTTTATTAAATCTTGCGTTCTCAGATAATACCGTAAGATATACGGAAAGTGCATATAAAAAAGGTGTCACCGCATTAAAAAAGGAGACCGTACTGTCGTATTACGGTAACAATAATAGCTTATGATTGCACAAGTTGCACTGATGTGAAGAGGTCTTGAAGGTGACTGCAATATTATTAACCAGATAATAGTGAAACTTTCTTGCTTGTCTTTCAAGTTCCAAATACGTTTTGCAAGCTCAGTTTCGTTTAAATGGGTCCTGTGCTTGAACGATTTTTTGTGGATGCAATACCTTAATTTGTTTAAAGGAGCCTCCGGTCATGCCAAATTACGTGTTAACTGCACCGTTAGGTAGACACTGGACGATGCTAAGCATTTCCCATTGAGGGAGCAGCCAGATTTGGTACGGCAGTTGCATAGCCTTTATTGCTTGGATTCTTTTTGTTGCCTTTCAGACAGTATTCTTGTATTGTGGTTTTCGATTGTTTCTGTATAGACTAAGTTACACACTTCGGCCCTGTCGTAACTCTTTATCGCAATATCGAACTTGCTATGGCCTTTCTCAGTTTTTTTTATTTTTACCAGGGGGTGCCGTTATTGAATCGTTGGGTACATGATAAATTAGAGGTTCAGATCCGGGAATTTGGTGTAGTTTCGAACCCTGGTAACCCTGAAATCGGTATCAGGCCTAGAAGCGGACAGGATCAGATATAGCTCACTAAAATTTTCAAATCTGATACAAACCTGATATCAGTCAACTAACTAGATGCTTCACTGGACCTCCAGTCCGTATAGAAAGCCAAACAACCCACCCATATAAATACGAATTCAGACGCCCCCCCCCCCCCCCCCCCCCGGCTATCATTTGATACATCCCCTCGGCCATCAACAACCGTCTATCAGAACTTTCTGAGACGATAACACCTTCAGGCATGCATCAAAAGAAAACAAACAAGCACTCAATAATAGCGGATACAAGCACAAAATCAATTACACCTTCATTCATTCATCATATTGGTAAATCCCTCCGCACATTTGTTGATTTTCTGACCGCATGAACACAAGTATATCTCACATGGATTACTGGACGGCTGCCAACTAGTACGCGATACAGGAAACGACTCGTTACCATAAAAACGGATTTTCAGTTTGTTGTGTGAGTTCCATGTATTCTTTTGTGTTAAATCATCATTCGTAACCTAATCTTAAGATTATCGGCTGTATACCATGTAGTCATTGAAAGAGGATAGGTGAACGTTACAGCACATTCCCCTGTATGGCTTCTATCACAAATCAAGTAAGGACTTCTAGCCAAACATAGACGTCTACTGAGTCGTGTATTAACGGCAGCTAATAAGCCACATGGACTAGTCAGTCAAGATTCCAGGTTATTTCATCGATAACTCACACAGTTATTATTATTATTATCATTTATTTCGTACATACATTGTACAATATAATATATATGGTCATGAAAAAGTGCAGAGATTTGTCGTGCTTTATAACAAAAATATAAAGTGTGCATAGTCAAAAGCCGTTGTGCTTGCTTATTGAGTGGATATCACGGCAAGCATATGTTTTAAATCTGCCCTGTCAAAATTTTCTACATACATTGTACAATCAAGACATTCAATAATTTCTCTTACCAACTCTGCCTGAGCATATTCATCTTCATTAAATGAGAATCTATTAATAATCTGTTTTCTAATCTCTTTTTGGTACGATTTGGACATTTTTGCGTATAAAAACCCATACTGCTCCATCATGTAGCTAATATTGCCACCAAGATGAGTCAAAAGGTCTCGACAAGCATTCCGAGCTACATGTGAAACAAGAGAATTGTCTGAACTATACATAGAATAAAACATGTTCATGAAACGCAATTCTAACTGACATCTTAATGGTTTCTTCCCGGCTATATTTAATACAATATATTTATGAGCTGTTGGAGGTAGTTTCAAAATACATCTCAAACCTTTATTATATGCAGTGATGAGAGAGGCAATATCTTTACTTTTGAGTTTCCAACTCTGTGAACCATAAAACGAACAGCAATATTGGGAAAATAATATATTCACCAACTTTCTAGGAAGATGACCAAAGTTCCCTACAAGAGAGTTTACTTTCACAAAGAAATCCGCCCTCTTACGGCATATGTCATCACTGTCTGTGAGAGAACTAGAAATATATATACCTAAGTATTTAATCCTATTTTCCCATTTTAGCTTATTGTTATCTAAAACAATAGTTGGATAATCCATATTTAATTCATTACCAAATTCTAAACATACTGATTTATTATGATTGTATGTTATGGAGTACTCTATCCCATACTTGCTACAGATATTCACTAATTTTTGTAACCCGCTTGCCGATGGTGCCAATAGCATCAGGTCATCAGCGTAGGCCAGACAGCCTGCATATTTGTGTCCAATGTGACACCCAATATCGCTTAAACGTAATCTGGATAACAATTCATCAATGTATAGGTTAAATATTAGTGGACTAAGCACCCCGCCCTGTTTCACTCCATTTTTTGAACAGAAACTATCAGATGTCTCACCATTCCATGCAACACATATTGATTGATTTTTATATTGATCATAAAGAAGTCTTACGATAACCCCAGGAATCCCCTTTTTAATAAGTAAGGAAAACATTTTACCAAAATTAAGTCTGTCAAAGGCTTTGCTGGCATCCAGGCAACAACTATACACTTTACTACCTCGTGACCTATAATAAGATACAATTTCCTTTAAAACTGTAGCACACATTGTCGTGGAGTGATTCTCTTTAAAAGCAAACTGTAATTCTGATGAGCGAAAACAATTATTGTATACCTGAGATATGATGATCTCAAAGAGCTTACCGAATGAGCTACTAAGTGCTATACCACGGTAATTTTCGCTGTCGTTCAGGTTTCCATTTCTGTCCTTGGGGATAGGCACAATTACTCAGTTATTTATACATCGTGGGAAATACCCATGGGATAACATTGCAGTATACATTTAAGAAAGTAGAACGTTACATCGGTTAGAACTATATATGATTTTGTCAGAATATAAATTATTTAATCCATCTGATTTCCCTGTTTTCAGCATAGCTATTCCCTCTGCTACCTGCTGTACCGTTATGGTATGATCTCGATGAAGGATGTTGGAATCATGTGCAATCGTAGCATGAATAGACTCCATCAAAATTCCTTGTTCCTTGGAATCTGTTGCACATACATTATATAAATTATTGTATTTATCTTTAAACTTATTTGAGATATCTTTATTTGTGTTTAATCCGTCAATAATATGGGCATTACTTCTTTGAGGTGGCTGTAACTTTTTTATTTCCGTCCATAAGTTACGTGAGTGGTCCTTCGTCACAGCTGTTGCCATACGACATAAGCGCCCTCTATCTTCGTCCCTCAGAAGCTTTTTAACAACTCTATGATAGTTCGCTCTGGTTCTACGTCGGATGTCCGCAACATATCCAGTTCGGGGCCGCCCGCTATCTCTCCAAATATTGTGCCACAAAAATTTATTTTGTACTAACCTTTTTAAAACCAGGTGCCGCAGGCCATATAGTATATGGTTACAGACATATTATTAATAGAAGTACACGTAAAATTCCTGGTCATACACATTAAGGCAAATAAATAATTCACAGTCCTTTATTACATATTTCCGTGTCGACAGGATGTCACTCAGCGTCATCCAAAGTCAACATGGTTGATCAGTTTGCGATGTGAATAATTAATGATCAGTCCTCGCCTACATGTTAATAGGAGCGATATAGGGCTACAATACGTGACTCAGGGGGTACACATTACCTCGGCTATATTAATCTAGCTATCGGGACATATTCTTCGCTAATAAGCCTATTTCGGATAACAATCAATCAATTAGGACGACTTATTTGATGATGACTAATTTGATGAACTTTAGAATTGTGGATTGTGCATTCGAATTTTCTCAGCGGTATATCTAGCTAGGAGGCTGCCGCCTGGGGCCATGCCACCACCACTTCAATCCAACTTTGCATGTTATATTCAGGGAAAACCTTCAAAACAGTAATATCTACTTAGAAAATTAAAACATAAAAGTAGATATAAAAAATATAAATGTATTTGTCATGTTTACTTCAAGTGTCATAACTTTACACTTTTATATGTAGGTCACATTTTTTCTTGTTTTCAGTCTTAAAATGGTACAAGGATATTGAAGTAGGCTAATTATATATATATATATATATATATATATATATATATATATATATATATACGTGTTTATGTGAATATGCACTCTTTGGCCAGCGGATATGCTGTACCCCTCCCCAGCCACGCCCCCCCCCCCTTTCCGGTAATCCCTATGCCCCTGGTTCTTCAGACCCCAGTAGTTTTGTTTACGCCTCCCTGGGTCATAGAGTGTTTGTTTACTCACACATACCCCGTAACGCACCCCAAACTGGACTGTAGAGTCCGGGGTAGTTTAAAGGTTATCACCCGGCGGTAAGGAGGGTTCGACAGAAGATTGACTCCGGGTGCCTGTCTGCTCCCTAGGAATAACAAGTTACAAAAGTGTGAGTCAATGACCCATCGGTCAAGTGTTTAGCCACAAAAATTGACCAAAATGTTAGATATAGGGTTAATAAAATATATATACTCACCAGTCAAGAACTAGGGTGTTCTTTAAATCTTTAAATGTAAAACTGAGAAAACGCATGGTATCTCGCTTTATTTAACTATTGTTGTGTTATTGTCAGCTAATATACGTATATTCTCAATTTAAAGACTAAAGGATCAGGTTATGATATGATGACGCTTTTTAGTCCATTTTTCATGGCCAGATGTTTCAATTCACCAGAATATTTAATAGAAGCAAAGAATCATCATAAGTGTTTGTATACATATTGAATGTGATTGGATGTGATTAAGATGTGTGATTTATGGAGATGTAAGGTAGTTTTTTTTTCTTAATTATGGCACCATTTCCCTCTGTTTTGGTCTGGCATTGTTTGGGTATACCGATCAAATAAAACGCCTTGCATGTTTGATCGTAGTTTACCGAGCTGCATCGCATCAAATCTAAGTTACCACATTTGCAGTCCTAGGTAGACAAACATTAATCAAATTCTCGTGGTAGAACATGCCTAATTGTATCTTTAATTCCTATCTTGATATGCCTTAAGCTTGAGTCTGACGGTGTAGCTTTTGACAAAGATATCCGTGTCCATCATATACTACATTTTCAATCACTTCAGTGTATAATTAAACTTCTTCATTTCTCAAACACCGATTAAAATTAAAAAAAAACTGGGCATTGATTCTGGCCTGCCTGATCCGATATAATTTGACTGGGTTTGGTGAAACACTCTTATTCCGGGAAAAGACCTGTCTCCATAGATAAATCTAATAGACGGTGAGCAAACTACTCGTCTCCTGGTCTCGCTTGATGCATCGAACATCAAGGCAGGTGACTAGCAGTTTTGTTAGGTTTAAGTTTCTCTGTTATTTTTACTTATCCTGATAATGTATTTTCACAAAGCGCAGGCATCTGATGATATAATCTACAAAAAAAAATTCGCAAAATATTAATGTGATCTTTTGGAAGCTCTTATTATGCGAGTTTCTAATTTATTTTGCAATATAATTGTTTTTAATAGTTACATTAGGATTTTAACATGATTTTTTTTTAATAATTTGCATATGAAGAAAATATTGTTTTTTTTTATTAATGGCCTCCTGGTCGAAAAAGTCATGTTTCTAAGCATCTGTTCCCTTCTGAAGATAAAACTGTGCATTGAAGGAGAATGACATGATAAAATGACCTGTAATTTGTTTTTTCTTACTCATTTAAGAATATCTAACTTAAGGTTTTTTTTTGCACGGGGTTGTTAATAACATGGTCATAAATTGCCATGAAGACATCAGAGCAATCGAAGCTCTGTGATAATAAACCCTTTTAACAATTTGCCTATGAGGCATTATTTGGGGTTGGACCGTGCCCCTTGAGCTCCTTGCCCAGCCTGTTCACCTAATGAACGTTTCTGACTGAAATATTGCAGAAATGCATTTTTTTTTCATATGGAAAGCCTTTATTCTTAATAAAAATAAAAATACTCTAAAAATCTTATTTTCAGGTTTTGTTTGAACCTAAGTCATGATTTAATGTTTGTATAATATTATGGTTAGTTCTTTTGAAAATGCGGTAGATTATTTGGATTTTTTTCCCAATTGTCTTATAACGATTTTGTGTATGTAAACTTAGGATATCATGTTTGGCTAGTTATCATTTTATCCGGCTGATATATAAAGGAAAGAGGGTTTCATCAATTTGGACCCTAATTTGCATTTTAAATTTTAAAACACGGACTGAACTTTTAGAAACATGGTTTAATTTGAAGCTTTGACCATGGAAACCTAGATTTATACACAGTGTTTGACCAATTATCATAGTGAGTTCTTGACATATAAAAGAAGTTAACATATTCAACTATGGCAGCCCTAATTTGCATATTAAAATTTTAAATACGAAATTAATCGTTCTTTATATTGTTTCCTTTGAATTTTTACCCATGAAAACCTGAGTCTAGACATAATGTTGGACCAGATTTCCTAGTTAGTTCTGGAGATATCGAAGAGAGCAGACATTTTATCTATTGCGGCCCTAATTTGCATATTAAAACTTTAAATAGAAATAATTTCTTTTAATATTGTTTCATTTGAACCTTTGGTCATGACAACCTTGTTCTAGATGCAATGTTGGAACAGATTTCTTAGTAGGTTCTGAAGATATTGAAGACAATAGAATTTTCACCAATGGCGGCCCTAAGTTGCATTATACAAAAATTACCAAGGTCGTCGTGGGGACAACCAATCTGAGAAATGTCATTGGACCTCAAACATCATATATCCATAAAAAAACCTTGTTATAAATCAATTCATAGGTTCGCAATGGAATATACAGGCGGCAAGTAATTCAAGTAATTCTTGCGTATTAGAAATAATATAACAGCTAACGAGGGGGTCATACTGTAAAGAAATTCTTGCTAATTAAAAATCACACAAGGGCTAGCGATGGGGTCATACTATATAGTATTTTTGACGTACTAAAAATCACACAACAGCCAGCGATGCGTTTATACTATAAATTAAATTTTGCGTATTAAATATCATAGTTTGTGATGTTGCATTCGCTCGTTACCTTCACTTACAAGGTTTCACTGATCGTAGTTGTAATATATCTGATCTATGTTCGCAAGAAAAAGTATGGTGTGAGTAAATACCTCTATTCTGTAATAGTAAATACACCTGTCGCATAACTTGTGACCTCTAACCTCATTTAATATGTGTGGATTTTGGAAAAATGTTGTTCTTGGGCGAGATAATTTGTTAGAAGTTATGGGGCGTTTCGTGAAAATCCATCGAAGCCCTGGTAAGTACCATAATAGAAAAGCGTATTAAATCCTTTAAACAAACTTGATCCAGATTATCTCCAAAACTGTTCCATAGACACTTCCGTTATTGTTGCTCAACCAACAAACCAACCCAGTAGCCAACAAACTAAGACGGAAACTTAATACCCTGTATAACGGATGAATGATAACATCATTTTCCAAAGATCAAGGAAAGGGATCTTTATTGACAGAAAGCAGTAAAACGCAAACAGAGACACCTTGGATAATTCATAGAGAGACACCTCGGAATTCACTTTAACTGAGATAATTCCACAGGGGTATCAGCAGATATCCAACAGACACACATTAGATATGAAACCAACGCATTTCTCAATTTTCCAACAAAACCACTAGTTGGCATCGGTTGGTATCCATTCAGCCCCTGTACCCTATCGGACGTTACCTTTACCTCGTCGCCAGCATTTGATTTTTGTGTTTCTTGTGCTAAGCTGCCGCTGCAAGAAAAACTTTAAATATTTATGGAGTTCAAGAGTCTCTCAAGTTTGCCTCTGCAGTTATTAATTTTACTAGTTTTGCTTAAGTGCCATCATCATTTCGTTGTCGCAGTGACACTGCAGGTAAGGTGACGTTTCAAAATCAAGTGTTATTCAAAATTATATTTTACCTTTATATATGATTTGTACCTCGATTATATAACAATAAAGGGGGCTTGACCACTATTGCAAGTGTTGAGTATCCTGAAACATAACGTAGCGAAATTGCAGCTAGGCGGTTATATTCCCTAGGCCCCTTTCACCAAACAAGCAAAATCTGCAAGGAGGAAAGAGAGAGAATGAAAGATTAGAAGGACTTCAGTTGTGAGATTAAAGGGAAAAAGGGGCCACGCCCAAATCCTAAAATATTACAAGGATTTATTAGATTTATATACTGACCAATACACTTAAATATGCTCCAACCAAGTTTACCCAGAGAATTCTGCATACGAATGTACTGATGAAGCTTTAGTTCCCAGTTTTCGACTTCCTGGGTAATGGGGTGCGTGTCTCCTCAAATGCTCCCGATAACGCACCCTGGCCGGGATGTAGGGTCTGGGGGAGTGTAAAGGTTATCGTCATGGTAGCGTGTCAAGGAGTCAGGCTGACGAATTACCTGTGGTACCTGACAGCTGTTCTGAATTACTTTCAACAGTATGAGTCGGTGTTTCTAAGAAATACAGACTAATCAGTCATGTTTTCAAGTTCCTCGCGGTGAAGTCTTATCAGTTCGTAAACGGAATAACCTCACCGGTGCAAGTAAAAGCCGTACACAAATATTCAGTAATATTGTGTCTCTCAGTGATATTGTCTGTCCCACAAAACGTTTTTTTTTTGTTCTTGCGCAATATATTATTGCGTACCCTGGAGTATTGCTGCGTAACAGCAGTGTGCTTAACCAAATGACTGCAGTCAGTTCAAGATGGCGACTGGTTGACTGACCATGACTGAATTTTGCCAAAATGTCAAGAATACTAAAATTATTATTTGTATTTTGACCAATTGAAGGTACCAGAGATGTATAAATTGACGTACCATTCTATCCCTTCTTATTCTTTGCATGTCAAGGAACATTTACAATACCTCATGAATAGGTTATTAGAATGCTGTAGGAAAAGCATCAGTAACTTATCCCGCTTACCTGTAAAATAGGTAATCCCAGCCGCTCGGAACTTCAGATGTTGCAAATGCCACTCGACGGAGGCAAATGGAAGAGGGTTTATATATTTAAAGATAAAAAAAATAATTAGTTTAGAGATAAATTGTAATTAACCGGGAACCATATTGCGAGGATGCTAGTTTATTGCCTACTCAATGCAAAAAGTTCACTGACTTTTTTGTAAAGTTAATTGATAAATTACATAGGTTGCAATTTTATTCTCATTTTTGACAAACAAAACTGTTTCTTTTGTTTTTATATGCAGGAATCAGTTCCGACACGGAAACTTTATTCACTTTTATTCAGGTACAACATCGATATGGATAAAATTGGGAAAATGCAAGCATATGAAGGGAAACAAAATTCACAGAGCCAGACTCTAGAATATGTTTATTTGTCCCGTATAGAAATATAATTAGTGATGACCAGTGTTGTGGTAGAATTAATCTCATCATGTCTCAATCAAAGAGCGATCGCAATGGAAGCAAAATATTAGATTTAAAAACTCATTAAACTCTTAAAGCCGCTTCGAAGGCTTAACACCAGGTGCTCATCTGTCACTTATGACGCAAAGGTCAGCTTTTTAGAATCAGCCATATTGGAGACCTACAGCAAACAGGGACATTACCGAGCAATAATGGGGTTGGGCTCCTGCGTGATAGGATGCAAATAACTGGAAGGCTAAAACAAATAGCAGGTGCAAATCTGTCACCCTTGCCTAATACTTGGCTCAAACGTCAGTTTTATTATTAATCATATTGAAGATTTATTGCGCAAATATGGGCAGAAGAAAGAGCAAAAACCATAATCGACCCACTAGGGTGCTAGAAATAAGAAAGTCCACATATACACACACACACTTTTAGACCTGCGTAGGTCCCTTTCATTTTGTCAGACCCTGATTTTACATAAATATAAACCAAGTATGAGCAATCTCTATACTGTTACTCTGATGACTCTTTGTCCAGCAAGCTGCCCTTCTGCTTTCATTGAAACTGGAATTCTGATGTATAAATATAATTATAAACAAACATTTATTTTAAGTCAACAAGTATACAGTGTGGGGAAAGGGAATATGAGGGAACAACCAATCATACCTCCTCTGTCAGGAATGGAGTCTAGCAGGGGTTAATGAATTAATTTCTATATCAGTATTCTGGTAATTGACCTAGACCTGCAACAGGTCGAGGAATAATTTTTTTTTTCATTTCTTTTCACATATGTTCAGTGATCATTTTAAACTTCATGTAATGGCTCCTTCTGTGGGGTGCAAATAGTTTACTTTCTTTTTCTAGGGGGGTGGGGGCACTATTACTAAGTGGTAAGGACTACATGAGCATCCTCTGGCATTCCCGACAGGGGTGGTATGATTAGTCGTTCCAATTATTACCAATCGGATTTCCAGTTCCAATGAAACCTCAATGTAGGCCTACATGCTGGAGTCAAATCCCCCGAGGTCACTCGTTAAATGATTTACATTAAACCATAGATTTTAATATATCGTTAAAATTACGAATTCCATATTTTCATGTTGTAAGGATCTGGTGAATCTTACGTTATCAAATAAACGATAATAGGTAACAAAATTCACATTATAAATTGAACATAGCCTACAGTGTTTCATACTTTTAGCATTTGTACCGTATCACCCACAGTCCTGGAGGATTATGGGAGCAGACGATCGGAAGTTCCGCGGTGTACCGGCACGTGACGACTGGAGGAAACATTGATTAATGTCGATATAACAAGCGATACAGAACACGGAGCAGCCCGCAGGCCCTGACTGTAAACAAAACCAAGTACATACTGGCTGCATGTACTGCTGACAGACTGCAGGTGGCCAGCTACTGGAAGAACCAGCAACTAACTTGACTGGACCGTGAACATGTACAGCCTTCAACAGGTAGAGACGTGAATAGGATGATTATAGCGCCCGCATCTAGGAGCGCCCAAATCATATGCGAGTAAAACAGGTAAGTTTATCTATAAAATATATGCATTTCATTTTTCTCTGCGTGCTTAATGCTGTTTCTCTGGGTGCTTTCTTCTAATATATAAACAAATATGTTCGTTGTCTGCATTTGTCAAAAGTAACGAAGGAATGCGAATGGATTTCCTCTTCTTTCTTTTTTTTTTTTTGTTTTTCTTCTTCTTCGTAGTACAATTTATAAGTAATAGTAGATATGTTGTGGTAGTAGCACAAGTAGTAGCCGGAGAAACAGTAGTTATATGAGTGGTAACAATAGCACTATGATTAATTCTTTTGAATTTCATATATTCAAAGCATTTGGAGAGGATCTCTTTTAAGATTTTGTTTGGATTTGATTCTTTCCTTTAACGGTGACGTCTAATAGATTAAACGGATAAATAAACTTCGTCTTATTCCCCTGCGGTTTCCACAAGCATAATATTGAAATATTCCGGAATCAAATGGTATACAAATTTTTAACCGTCTTTTCATAATGGTTATATAATTGATGAATTTTGGTAGCTGACTGATAAGATGGTGTAAGTATAAGAAAATTCATCCCCTGTCTGATAATATATTTAAGAACTTCACAGTCATTAAGAGGAACACATGACGTCTGTAAGCTTGTTGTCTGCATATTCTGCGAATATATATTTCAGTATTATCATGTACAATGGTAAATAGGAATACATAATTATCGATTTCAGCTGCACGCAAGTTACCGCACATAAACATGCGAACCCTTTGTAACAACGGAACACAGCTTTACGGATATACAGACATTCTCATAAAGAAGTGATAGTAAATAAACACACACCGGACATCTACTACACAAACATATGCTGTTTATACGAACACTACAGTTACTACTACCGGGTACCAGTATACTTACTTCTGCTACTAGAACTACTACTCAATGCTCATGCTACTATGACTACTACAATTTATGCTATTACTATTACTTATAATAATAATAATATAAAACAGGTGATATTAATTAAATACATTTCTGCTAATGGTATATTAATGCCGGGGTTATTGTTGTGTTCATATTACTTATTATGTTTAAAATGATATAAAAGCAGATAACAACAGCAACAGTAAATGCAAACGTTTAATTCGCCAAAGCCCGACGCACAACCCAGCTGATTAGTTGGGGAGTGGTAAAAAGCTCGTCTTTCTCCGCTGGCGATGTGGCTATGAGTGTGGGTTGTAGTGGCCCGTCCCAGGCCGGTGGTTTTTCTCCTGGTCCTCAGGTATCCTCCACTCTTGCCATTTACCCAGCGCCAACTTCCGAGCCATAGACAGTGCCTCGTATTAGTTATTACAACTAGTTGTACAATCCATGTAAAATAAATCAAATTTATAAAATAAAAAAAGGTAATAAAGAATATAGATATTACCAGGAACTTCAGGCAGCCACTCCAGAAGCGTAGCATGCTTGAACAGCCTACTGACGAATACACCATGCGGTTAAATGGAAAGCACCCACTGACCATATAACCCCTCCCCCCTGCAACTTTTGGAGCACCAGATCCGAATTACTATACCAGTTCTTGATTAGACGGAATTGTGTGGTAGGTAGTTGTATATAGGTAATATATTAAATAAAATCCAAATATGTGTTACGTCTCAACAGCTCCATAGCTGAATCACAGATCAGTTCTGGTCATCAGAACGAAAGGCAACTACAATAAGGTGACACCTGAGGATATATATTCTTTTTTCCTCTTTATATAAGACCTCGCTTAGACGGTCGTTATAGCGAGGTTTCACTATATATATATATATATATATATATATATATATATATATATTGTATATATATATATATTTATATATATATATATATATATATATATGAAATTTCATATTTTTTTCAGATATCATATCACAAGGTATTAACATGCAAGTGTCACCTTGAAAATCAGCGTTTAAAAAAGCAGTGTTTTCCGTTACCATGAACAAGAAGTAAAAATAAAATCTCTTTTATCTTTTACCTTCTTTATCATCTCTCCTGCCCTGGGATGATTTATTTTCGTTAAAAATACACATATAAAGGCACAAACCACAGGATATACGTCCACTAGTATAATAAATTATAACGTATTGTCAGCATTATATTTCTATATTGTTGTTTTTATATTACTATTACATTCGACATTCGGGGTTTAGTATGTACGCGTGAGCAGTTTAGAGAACCAGAGAGAAATAAAGTATCAAGGGTTTCGACAATGGCGATCACTTGGATGCGTTATGAAATTACTCCGAGGACAGCGTCAAGCAAAGAATCTGTCTGAGAGGAGAGTGTGGTTACAAGGGGGCCTGTATCGGTAACGTTTAGAGTGAAATAACCCTTTTTTAACCACCCACATTCCCCAAATTATAGTAGGATTAATCATTGTCATAAACCTTTTCAGAAACATCAATATACAATTTTTAAAAACTAATAGTTTTCCAGACTTTACCACCGTCCAGGTATAAAACAACCCTTTCTGTGAAAAATATTAACAGTTATGGGAGGGAAGCACGAACACTGCAGCACATAAAAACGATGGTTATTTTTTGTATACTTGTTTCTAAATGGCAAGGTAATACAATACGACATGGAGATAACATGGATTTATGAAAATGCTAACAGTTAAGCACTATTTTGCATGACAGAAACTATTGAAAATTTAATTCAGAAAGCACTTTAGGGTGACATTGAAATGGGACGATATATTATGTTATTATCAAATCATAGCTGCTCTAGATGAAATGGAGTAATTTAAATGTATATAGCTTGTATGACTGAATACTTAATCTGATTAATATATATATATATATATACAATCTATCAGTTTAATAAGTTGATGGTGTTTGCACTTTATCTGTTGCATTTTATCCCTGTGAGAATAAAAAAAAACACTTCGCAGGCCTCTCAATAGACTACACTTGCAGAGTCTGTGATTCTCGGGGCAAAGATTTGGAGAATGTTATGGAGTTTGGAATGTCATGGAATTTGGAGGTTCCATAATTCCGTATCAGAAGTTGATTGGTCTATATAATTCAATAAATTTTTACTTCAATGATAAATAATATTCAACACAATATATTGCATAGACTTTGTAGTATTTAAAATTAATATATTCTGGAGAACTGGGTGTTATTGTGAGATTTTCTCAGTGGCAAGATTTAGGATAGTGTTTAAGCTGACACAGATGACCAGCTTTTTGTGATCGTCACTGAATCAGAAAGAATTCGTACGTCAGCTTGGACGATCGATGAGCCATAGCAGAGCGTCCAAAAACCTATTTCGAGCGTCACAGTCGCTTTCTCCGGTGTTCATTGTCTCGGATTCTTCGTGGAGATTCTGAAAGACCGAAAAGGCGTAGTCACGTGGTTAAGATCGTGGATTGAGGAGCTGAAAGGCCCGGGATCGATGCCCACTAGAGTCTCAAAAATATCTTAACGTAACCCGAGAAATAAGTGTTGATGTTTTTTATAGATTATTCCTTGTTTCTTTGATAATAATCGGGAAAATTGAAGGCTGATTAATTATATTTCATTGTTTTTATTATTTTCAGAGAATAACACTAACAAATAATATTTTTTTTTTCCTGGAGCCCACAACTCCGGTGTAAATCTATATTCTTCTGTGCAAGTTAGAAGATGTCCATAAAAAATAATATTATTAACTAAATTCACTGATATCATGATCTGAAAATTCAGACTTACCAATTTTGTTTCCTAAATTTGGCAATCACTAGATTTATCCAGGTTTTTTTTTGCCCAAAAGTAGATATTTTTGACAAAATAAACTGTGTATATATGATTAATAGGACGTATTGATATTGAATGTTGGAATATTATTGATTCTTACTAAAATATGAAACAACATTGTTATTTTAATACGAACCTTTCAGTTGCGTTTCTTGGATAAATACAGTTCTGACACTTCTATTAACATTTCGTCACACTATTATGCTTTTATTGTTCCTTTATTAATACGTATTTCTTTGAAACACCAAAATTAATGTACCTATATGCAACCGTTTGAAGTAATAATTTAAATTTAAATCTACTTTTCTGTAAATGTATTTTTTACAGTCAGAGCATCCGGAAAAAAATAATAAATAAAATTTACAGCTAGCTTTTTTCCTATTATTTTTCAAATTTACTAAATATACGGATATATGCCAAACATTCTAAGACCCATTTATATTTGCATTACTGCAAATTATTTCTTATTTGTATCATTATAATAATGTTATTAAAATGTTATATTATTAGGAATCTTGGCCAATGTTTACTCATCCATATACATCCACAAATGTTAATAAATGGATATTAACTCTATTTGATTAACCTTCTCATCTGAACGGATTCCCGGCGCAGTGATAACTATTCCACTCTTAACCATTATCAAGCGCTTTGTTATGAGCAGACACGCACGAGCAAACACCGAGTGGTCACTCAATGTCCAGATTGACATTAAGGATCGGACTTTATTGACCGAGATTAAAAGTCTTCATCCGAGTGAAACGGACACGGCCGGACGTTACACTAAACCAACAGTTGAAGTATGCTGTGCACCGCCTCATCGTTCTGTATCGATCGGAAGGACGCACTGACGAACAAACAGAAGCCCGCCGCCTGGATCTAACACGCGACATTGAATCGTCGATATTTGGGTGTGGTTTCTACTGTCCACACTGGTATAGTTAACACTCACTGTGTATATAGTACACAAGCTATAAAAACAGGGCAACTGAAACACCGTGTCTAACAGGTACGTCTCTGTGTTCTTATTTTTCATGTATGCATGCCATAAAATGGCAATAACTTTGTACTTTTCATAAAAGATTTCACACAATAAGAACTTTTCACGAAGTATACTCATAAAATTATGACCGGTATCCTTAGATGGTGCTGGTAGGTAATAAACGATTAACGTTTATTATGTATGTATATGGTTATTATGTGTCTACATTTTTCCCATAGAAATATGCTTGAAATCACATATGCTTCATCTATAAATCATTAAATGGGAAAGTATGGTCAGCTTATTACTTAGTCCAGGGTTGATTAGTGCGTTTTGGTTGAAAACACTGTCGATCTTATTTGACTTTATGGGGTGCTTATCGCGGGCACAGTGGGGATCGGTTGAAAACGATAGTCTTGAATTTATAAATTGAAATTTTGCAGGTAGATAACAATGTATAGTTTCGCACTCAAGTGAGATATTGAATAAGTCATCATTCTTCTTTCATTAAAACTGAATGAAAATACATGATTTATGTAATTTTTTAATTATGCAGAAATTTGTAAGAGCTTTATAGAAATATCTATGTCATTTTACTACGTACCGTAATTCTTTAATGTCATGTCACACAACTCAATCGACTATGAATGGTTGAAAAAGGAACTACATTGATCCGTTTCTCGGCGTTTGTTTGGCCTTGCATACAGACACAGGATCTTACCAGGTGACTTGACAAGCCATGTCGTTTCGCTTTAGATCTGGTCAGCAAATCATTTCCTAGAGCCCTCGTGTTTGACGCAAAACCGACGTCGGTTGATTCTCGAGTCGATATTTACCTTTTGTTTGGTTCCAGGGGCTTCCTCTCAATCATTTGTATTAAACATTCAAAGTTATATTGCTAGGGGAAAACGGAAAACCAATACCTAAGCAGAGCATGCGATACTAAAATATATATGATATGTATTAATGATTTATTACTTACGATAGTACCCATATAGTACTATTATTCCATGTCTTTAGAGCCACATAAAATTACTAGGATAAAAAGGTACTTTGTGAGCTTGTATATACACAATTACAAACAAAGCATCTTTCAAACATCACAACATACCTCTTCAAAAACAAAAATGGCAAAATGCCGTGTATCCAGTCAAAAAGAGACTGGAAATGCTTTTTACAAAATATTCGGAAATGCTCAGGTCCAATTTTAATAAAATACAATCTTAACGGCAGTGTATTTCGGGGGTACCTTGGTGGTATAACCCGGTAAATTCGGACGATTTCATTTCACCTGCTCCCGCAGGTGCAGTAGTCACCGGGCTTGGCTAATAACAGGATTAAATATGAGAGGAAGCGTGTAAAACTGCCCTGTCACTGAGTCTGAAACCGGAATGTAATTCTTCAGAAGTACAAATACTTACAAACTAGCATTACAAAATGGAGGCGGTAACCTTTAACAAAGAAAAAATCTGAAAAAGAGAGGATGGAATTTAGCCTCATTCCGAATGCGTAGGGTAGTGTAAAAAATATGATGTTGTTAATACTCGGACAAATAGATAAATGAAACTACATAGAAATGCGTTTTAGATACATAGTTATACAATTTAATATTAACTTATTTATTTTACATGGATTGTACAAATACATGTAGTTATCAAACTAATCTGAGCGATCTTCATGGCTCAGATGAAAGCATTCGGTTGTCTGTAGGGTGGAGGAAACCAGAGAAGCTGAAAAAACAACCGACCTTGGACGGGAAACTACAACCCACTCTCATGGCCGCACCTGGAATCGAACCCGGATCGCTAGCGGTGAGAGCCCAGCGGCTTACCACTCAGCTGCCCAGGCCCCGAAACAATCATTATAAATAGATATAGAATCGTCGTTCATTTGATATTATAATTGGTATCAAATAATTCTTTTTTTGTACATAAAGGCCTTTTTAACTACAAAATACCTTTGGTAAAAGTGATATTGTAAAGATACAGGGAAATATGCAAACACACAAACGGGCGACAGGAACGACAGTAATGAGATACCCAACAAACTCATATCTTATGGGACGTTCAAGCTAATGCTAAAAGCTCTCATACGAAACAGTGATAATGTTTTAACGACAGGCCTACATGTCTATCGTCATGGTAAAGAGTGTGAACTTGCAAAACATTTAGAAATTATTGATTACTTAATGTCAAGGTTCTCTCAACCTGTCTCTGTCATGTTTTATCTGTCTACTTATGAAAAGCTGATAGACATCCATGAACAAAGCTTAATGCCTTTTAACATTAGGAATTGCCCTCAAGGTTATACAATGCTGTGAAAATCGATTTATTCTGACAGAGGCATTGTCATGGGCAATTGAAAGAAAAATGCATGTTCAATTAGTTGCTTTCCTGAAGTAAAATACCAAAAAAAATGTGTGCATTTTTTGTTTACCAAATGTGTCCTGGATGTTATATGCAACCCTTTTATGCCTCAAAAGTTTGCTATTTTTTCCATTGAGAATCAATTTTAACCAGAAGCGGATCGGGGCGGATCGGGGGGGGGGGGGGAGGGGGGGAGGGGGGTCTACTTGTTAGCCGCCGCAAATCTTGTTTAAGGGTTTCAGACCAATTGTTGCGGCCTTGACAACCCGACCCCCCCCCCCTTTCTCCCGACCTAGGGAACTTTTTTCAGGCTTTGTCATTTGTCCTCCTGGGTTGGACCCCCCCTTTTTTTCCCCCTTTATCCTGGATCCGATCCGCCCCGTTAATATTTGTATATTGCCTCACAAATTGTCTCAGTATTGCTGATAATGATTCCGTTATTGTCACAGTCATTTCACTTGTCTTTTCAAGCATGGAAGGAAATATGAAATTTTAATTAGACTAAGTTACTGTAACATAGGAGCAAAACACCTGTTATGGTCAATAAGTCCATCCTCTCAAACGAGAAGTGTTCATGTTAATTGTTTGCTTATCATGTTACCGCTTACTGTAGGAGATTTTTATTGACTTTCAGTTTACTGAGGTATGAACAGCGTCACTTAGAAGAATCGCCATTTCCACGTTGTACACTATGCAGTGGAAAGACTGTTCGTGATCTCAAGATGGCTCCAAGCGCGGTGGACAGGATATACATCAACGTCGGTGGCAAACGGTTTGTTACGTCACAAGAAACACTTTCACAAATCCCGGGCACCCGTTTGGCGGAACTTACCTATACTCACCCCGCTTACGACAGTGAAGAAAAAGAATTTTATTTTGATCGGAATGCTGTGTTATTCGACGCCATACTGGATGTGTACCGCACAGGGGAGTTCCATTTTCCACATTGCTTATGCGGGCCTTTTGTGAAAAAAGAACTTGATTTCTGGGGTTTGTCGGAAAACCATATTTCCGTGTGTTGTCAAAGAGCTTACCATCAGTATGAGGAAGAGCGAAAGCACATTCGACGCGTTCAAGAAATATTTACTGCGGGGGATGAAAACGGGGTCAGTCCAGATCAAAGGGAACATAACACATTGCGCTTTATACTTTGGCGTTTTCTAGAAGACCCGACCTCTTCCAAAG
This sequence comes from Sipunculus nudus, assembly GCA_026874595.1. Classification (NCBI taxonomy): domain Eukaryota; kingdom Metazoa; phylum Annelida; class Sipuncula; order Golfingiida; family Sipunculidae; genus Sipunculus; species Sipunculus nudus. The sequence goes on along the minus strand of CM049312.1, from coordinate 80,299,132 downwards.
CAGCCAAGGTAGGTGTTATACATCACGCGGTAAAGTCAGGAAGCCTTGCTCCCATAAGTATCATTATTACACACAGTATAAAGTCTTTCGAATATGTTGTTTCTCGCTAAGCAATTGAATCAATATAGCTGGTGTATTACATATATAAAGGTTAATGACGTCACGCCATATCACACCACTGAAAAGACATATTGGCATTACTCGAATACTTGCTATTACATTATTATCATTATGCAGTTAAAAAAGGACGCGCGGCAGTGTGCTCGAAACGGGCCATATCACGTAAATATAACTATTATTATGCGGCAAATAAAACCGATTGAAACATGAAATTAAATAACAGTAAATAATGAGTTTTAAAATAGTACTATCAGTGCTTATTAGACGAAGTAAGTTTACACGCTTGTTAGACTTAACGCAAAAAACACTAAGTCATTTGATTAATTCATTTTTTTTATTTCAGGTGTGGGGTGTCATATTTACCACGGTGGTTTTAGCCTCCGTCGCAATCTTGTGTATGATTACAGACCCGACCTTCAGAATCCCATTAGAGAAACCTCGACGAGATTTGACCAACCTGACGAACCCCAAACTACGGATGTACGTAACAACGGACCCTCTGCCAGCATTAATAATGGCAGACTTCGTCTGTTTTGGGATATTCCTTTTTGATCTCGTCCTGCGATTTGCTTTGAGCCCATCGAAATGCGGATTTGTAAAATCTGTGTATAACATTATAGACTTTTTGAGTATTGTTCCAGTGTTGGCTGCGGTACTTTTGGAGCAAATTTATCCAGATTTTTGGAGAAGTGAAGTCTTGTTTAGGATTTACTTTGTGTGCTGTCTGTTTGAAGTGCTGCGAGCCGTTCGCTTGCTGAAGTACGCCCGCCATGTTACCGGGGTCAGGGTACTGATGTTAGCAATACGCACTAGTTTACATGAACTGTTTCTCTTGTTATTGCTCATGTTCATGGGGATGTTAATATTTTCCGCTTTGATATACTTTGCAGAATTCCACCAGGAAGATGATTTCTTAAACATTCCAATAGGTTTTTGGTGGAGTATCGTTACCATGACGACGGTCGGGTATGGTGACAAACACCCGACCTCCGGATGGGGTTATTTGGTGGGAGCAGTGTGCGCAGTATGTGGCATGTTATCTACCGGTCTCCCAATTCCAATAATAGCTAGCAATTTCAATCTCTATTATTCTTTCACGAAAGCTCAAATAAGACGCAACAAACCACAACCCAGTGACTGTGAAAAGACAATAGATACTACCGGTGATATTGTTGTAATACGAAGCGAAAACGAAGCCAGAGATGGCGTCACTGGAAAAAGTCCTTTCAGCATTTCCGTGTTACACGGAAAGACGCCATTTTCCGTCAGGTCTGGCAGAAATGGTGGGTTTACGGAACAATGTGGCAAGTTTACATATATAAACAGTGGCGCGCTGCCGTCTGAAGGAGAGGTCACGTGATGCCGTTTTATTGTATACAAAGCAGGGTTGTGTTCTACTGGGAAAATGTATATGAAATCTTGGACTGATATGACAGTCTGGTATATTTGATCCTACCTGTACAATCAACGTGTACGTGGCACATACTTGGGAGGACAGTCACAACTTTTTTTTACATTTGTACTAGGTTATGTTGCTAACATATCACATTTTTATTCATAAACACATACACACATAAATAGGTGTTTTTTTTTTAATTATGCGATATTAATCTGCAAACGTCAGCAGAAAGAAAACATCATTTAATTCAACAATAATAATAATAATATTTGCACAGTAATGGAAATTAAAATGACTTCAATATAATCTTCTTTTTTTCTATATCCTTGTGAAACAGAGTTTGTAGTAAAAGTCTTACATGTAAAAGCAAGTATGGGGCCCAATTTTGCGAGTGTTGAAAATTTAACAATTTTTTCGGTCGAAAATTAAAAGAGTACAGGGAATACATGGTTCCTTTCTTAATAATCCCGGATCAGAAAACTTGGATGCTAAACACGACCTTTTTTCGTGCAAGTGTTTATTCAGTGGCGGATCCAGTAATTCGAGAATGGGGGGCGTTAATTCTGAAGAAGCATGACAAGAGAATATTTAAAGAAGGGTATCCATTGGATATATACTCTCCCGTTAATACTAGTTAACCAATTTCGTTATGCGAAAGCTTTCGTCGACTCGGAGAATCAAAACCTTCGAAATTATGTATTTGTACCAAGATTTAATGGTATAACATGTATAAATGTAGGGTTAGGAAAATAAAAAACATAACCATTAGTTACGTGGGAAGTGTTGTAAATATTAGGACCTATATATGTCACTCAAATAAATGTCCCTAAATGAATATTAATTATCATAAACTTTATAAAAACACATATAAATATCATATGACTCCAACCTTAATCAAGAGAGACAAAAATCATTTATTTTTAAATATCATATGACTCCAAACTTAATAAAGAGAGACAAAAATCATTTATTTTTCAGTTTATCGGTCATATAGGCAAGAAAAATTGTATTATTACACCATAAGTTTCCCTCCAATTTCCGGACTTCAGATGTATATGTAAGATAAACTGAGATAACTGTCTGTTCACTAACAATCACCAGACGGTGGACAAATACTTCAGTTTGTATATAAGGCGTTATGCTAAAGCACTGCTTATCATCCGTTTAAACATTGCCTTATCATATATCATGTAACCAGAGGTATTAAAATATGCTTTGCACCACGTGAACAAATGGATAATTTACCCTTATTAAATGACATGTAACCAAAACTAGGCAAACAGATTTCCTTCAATACTTTAAAAGAATGTGAATGTCGTTCATCTGGCATGTTATCTAAATAGGCATAAAAGGAATGACATTTAGACCTGCACACACAGTGCGCTGTGCTGTACCATATTAAATACCACCTCTGGCCGTCAGGGAATACGTTTATGGATCAATTTCCCTCTGAGTACACCGTGCACTAACGTGGTCTTCAAAACTGTGGTGTTTTTTACACAGACAGGGTAATGTGTATCAGTTACGTGACAGGTGAGCTGTGGGCCGGAATAATAAAATTGTTATCAATTTCTTTAAAAATTTTATAGTGATACTTTTACCTTAAAAGTAAATGAGTTGTTAATAGAAATTATCTAATTCCTCCTCGTAGAGGCTTATTTAACAAGACTATACTATATGGACAGAATATGTACACCACTGAATTCAAGAATTTTGTCAGTTAGGGATAGGTGAATAAGGCGAGAGTGCGGTGTCTCCTGTGTAACAAAATGGATTTTAGAAAATATTAAAATTGACATTTTTAATCCATTTTGGTTAAGTAGTAGTATATAATTAAGAGTTACTTATTACATGAAAATAAGATGTACATTATCGAATTTAACTCGGAAAACGATCAATGTATCTCACTTTGAAAAGAGGATAACTATTTAGAGAATACGAATTTCACTGATACATGGGGAACTTTCTTATTAAAACTTTAACAGGCTAATAAAAACAGACTGATGAAATAAACTGACATGAAATGAAACACCTATGAAACACTCTTTTAATCTAACTTCTAAAAATAAGAAGTCAAAATAAAAATAATAAATCAGTCTATTGCTTTTTAAACTAAATTTCAGCACCCGTATCTAATTCTTTATGATATATTGCAAGACACTTGTACAACCAGATCCATATAAAATATTATTCAATAAGCTCCTCCTTTTTTCGCAACTCCTCTTAATAAGGAAAAGAACATGTATTCTAGTACATCATGCATTCAAAAAATAAAACCCCAGGAACAGGCATACGGATGGAATATAAACGTTCAAAAGTGACGATTTACATACTCATAATTGCAATATAAACTTCGGCATTCATTAACTTATTTTCCCCTACAGCCCACTGCCAAATTAAAACCTCACAGACCTAACCTAATGAAGAATATACTGCCATTTTTCAACAATAACTCGGTTAATTTAAAATGCAGCACAGGAAATGTCTTTTTTTTTCTTTGCGAAATATTTATTTAACTGAATAATAAATACTTTAATATTTGCACCAACAGGTTGCCCCTTTTCTTAATTATGCGTCGTTTTAATTATATTGTGAAAATTTTGAGAAATGCGATCGTCTTTAATATATAAAGTCAAAACAAGTCATCACAGGTGGCCAGCATGTCCACATTTATACGACACAACAACAGTTTATCTGGAATCTGTTTACATAAAAATTACTTCTATTAAGATCTTTCCTGGTTTTTAAAACCAAATTTCAAGGTATATCGGTAATCAGTTTTACCCAGTTAAACAAACCGACAGACGACGTGCATGGTAACAGCTCAGGTAACCTGTAGTCAACCTATCATAAATGATCAAAATCTATGAGAAGGTTTTAATAATTTCGAACATGAATCATAATAATTTTGTTTCTACAAATCGCTCTAATATTATCCTGATATTTCTGCATACATATTAAAATCTTGAAGTTAAAACCTGCTAAAATAAAAGTTCTGACAACGCCCATGAGACACAGGCTATTTATGAGTGTTACGGAACCTAATATCAACAGATCACGTATGCGTGATGAACATAAATGGAGTAATGGAGTTAAAAAAAAATTAGATTCTGTAACACTAGGCAGCGTGAAATGTCTAGGGGAATAAATAGAGAAGTCAGTGTTTTTTTTTTGTTAACAAATAATTATAATTTATTCTTAAAACAACCCTAACATTACAATACACTAAATCAATACAATTACAACAGTACAGCAGTAAATCAATACAAGTATATAAACAATGTGTACAGTACCTGGATACCACCACTGTCAAGGCAACAACAAGTTCTTTATAACGTACAACCCAGATGAACAGTTCACATAAATCTTCTCAGAGAATAACAGACCAGTTCATTCACAAAATCAATCTGCTGTTATCCAAAAATGAAGATCTTGTTATAATCCCGGAAGAATTGAAGACTATATGAGAACCGTCACAAATTTAGAAGAAAATCCATAACTGCCGCACTTATCGGAATAGGTCCACAACAGACTTACACGCTTCTGTGTCCACTTGAATATTTCTGTCCTCTCTTCTTTGCTCTAAAAAACAGCCCCTTTATATACTTTCCATTTCCCAAACAATCTAAAGACGCCGATAGCACACACGTTACAGGTAACATCTAGAACAACGAACATCGTGTTTCTACATATCAGGGTTCACACGTGGGCCGGGCCGGCTCGGCCAGGCGAGAAAGCCCCAGACTAGCATGACCGCTGTGTCTACACGTGGGCCGCACCCGGCCAGCCAGAACAAGAAACGCTGTTACATAGCAACACCAGGGCTTGAGCCAAACATGAATCAGAATGTCAACAGCGCACAATAAAAGAGACATGTCAACAGCTCACAATAAAAGTGTCGTCTGTAACAATGAGCCCGTGCAGAGCCCATGCAGAGAAAAAAAGGATAACCGAAAGTGGTTGATTGCACATTGAAAGATCACTTGTTGACGGTGGTGAGAGCATATGAAGCAACGCAATCTTTTGTCATTAAGAAATTTTTGGTTCGTCGAAATTACCACCAGATGTCCTTGCTGAACATGTTCGGATTACGACAGGCGGCCATCCTGGCATCCTGTTATAAAGACGTTGATAAAAACAGATTGGAAAATTTGTTCACGTTGGAATCGGCTCTATTTGGATTTTTTTTATAAAAGATTCGATGGATTATGATTATTAGTAAACGTCAGATATCGGTATGGGCTCCTTTAAATTTGTATTGCTTGACGTCAATAAAGCATCGAACGGTTTTAACAACAGACAAGAAACCAGTGTCAATATAAAAATATTAATTGTCTTTAAATGAGTCACCATAGGGTGTTTTTTTTCACATCCATAGTGACCCTTCCATGATAACCAAGGTTTTATACATACGGCAGATATTTAGTATTTTTAAAACATATTATAATATAATGTCGCGTTGTGGTTCTTCTCTGCTACTGCTTACTTTCTTCCTCGGACATTTGGTCTCACTATTTTACTCTCACATAGCAGTCTCAGTAGTCTCAGTTATCAATAACTTTAATAATTATCATAACCTGTAACTGTTTTCTCTTTTAGCCGAATACATTTGGCTTCTAGGCATGCAATGGCCCAGAACTGACATGCGTTATTAAAGTGGCGAATTTTGAATGTCTTGCTAAGATCCATTGGCCCTGCATAAATAAAGTTATTCACGACCATGAAAATGAGATCACGGTAATTAATTAAATTTGAGGTGCAAATCTGTGACCTATGACTTTTATGACTGATCAAACGAAAGCTTTGAAAACAAAACAATTACTGAGATAAAACAAACATGGACAGAACACGGAATATGTAGAAAATTTCAGTAGATTGATTTGCACTCTGATGACCTAAAATGCCCTGTCCAACCATAAAGCTGCGTGTCCACTTATGCGGTACGGATACGGATACGGATGCGGATGCGGACGCTTTTTAAATCGCGCATATGAAATAAAGAAGGAGTGTGTCCACTTATGCGGTGCGGAGTGCGTGCGGCGTGCGGAAACGGATACGTTTTTCGAAAACCGGACCATGTTGCCGCGGGTACGGAAACGCATGCGGAAACGCATACGGAAAGTGCCATTTTGTAGAGGTGAAAGAGAGTGAAAGACCTAAAAACGCACTGAAAACGTATCTAATGGACACACACGCACAAAATATCCGCATACGTATCCGCCCCGCACACTCACCGCATCCGTACAAGTGGACACGCGGCTGAACAGTACCTTGACCAGCTCGATAAATAAGTTAACTCCTCAAAACCCTAACACCCCCCCCCCCCCCCCCGACACACACACACGCACACCACCATACAGAGGGAATTAAAAATACATTCCTTCTCTAAATCCTGAATTCTTCCTTTATAAGTACGACAGAAAATATCTGTCTAAGACGTTCACTTGGTCAACTCACCATAGCTATCACGAAACAAAGTCAGCCGACCCAGAGAAAATTAGAGCGTGTGATGGCCGCAGAGCGTCCACTCAGCCGCAAGAAATCTCTTGACTTGCTCGTCATGCGGCATTTGAGATGAGAGGTCTTAACTAACTCTGCTGATCACAGGAAATGAATCGATATGACAAGACGTTCACGGGAGTGTATTAATATCAGAGAGTTTATTATTATTTATTGATATAGAATGATGATACACTCGAGAAAGGAATTATTTCCGTTCGGATGGTACTTTATGGTCCAAAGAAGCAATTTATGAAGAAGCAATCTTTCACCGCTGTGCCTCGGAGTTCAAACGCAACTCTCATCGTTTTGGTATGAAATATATATATATATATATATATATATATATATATATATATATATATATATATATATATATGAATATAAAGGTAGGAATTAATATATCACGATGAATGTATACTTTATACTAATTATGTTTAAACATTAAATCATGAAATGTGATTATATAATAAATATACGCTGATTTTGTATTCAATTTATTTTCTAAACACATATAAAAGAACAGAGTAAGACATATCTAAGTAAATCAACCATATATAACAAAAATATGTGCACCTACCGACTACAGAGCCTAGGGTCAAAGCACAGGGTCAAAAGCCGGAAGATCGTGAGTTCGAATCTCAGAAACGAGTGCGACTTTGAGAAGTTTTTCGGTGTTATAATTCAGCGGTATGGATGATTACACACCCATGTCCGCAGGTGGGGTAGATACCAAGCCTGGGTGATATAATAGGGTATAAATTGAGGAAGCATGTGCTACCTGTCTGTCACGTAGCAAAGAGGAAACGCATCACGACATTATATCATAATATGTTTTAAACATACTAAATATAGGCCGTATGTATAAAACCTTGTTTACCATGGAAGAATAAGTAGGGATTTTAAGACAATTAAATTTTTATTTTGTACGTGACATTAAAAAAATGAAAAGGTTTTTCCCTACTAAAAACATAAATATAAACATTTTTAATACGTTACAAGAAGCGTTTTAAAATGAATGCGCCAAATTTGTAAAGCACCCCCCCCCCCCACCAGGGTAACAGGATGTAAAGTAACAATTTAAGAAGAAGAAGGCATCTTGGTCAGGAGCCTTTAAATTAAAACGTATAAACTCGGTTTCAATAGTCTAAAGTCTGGCTATAAATATAAGCTCCGTTATATGGACCAACGACACCGTTGGAGTGAAAACGTTGTTGTGAACCAAGCTCTGGTCATCGCTTAACTTAACTTACTGGAAATTCAGGTTTCAAAACCGCCCTGTCAAATTTTTTGGTTAAACCTTGATTTTACATTAAAGTAGGATACACACACATATTTTATATATATATATATGTATATATATATATATATATATATATATATATATATATATATATATATGGATAGTACAAAGTTATGATAACTAATGCTTCAGACTCCCCCTGGCAAAAACATGGTAAAACATGGAACAGGAAAAAACACCGACCTTGGGCAGCCAACCACTACCCACTTAAATATGCACGCCAGGAATCGAACCTGTGTCGTAAGCGGAGAGAACCGACCCCGTTACCACTTGACAGTCCCGGGCTCGTACAAAATTATATTGAACCAGTAATCATAACACCAAGCATATATCTGAAAACACCAGCCAGTTATACTTACCAATATCCAAATTGATAAGACCCATTACCCTTGTAGTACCACATTTCTCCACCAGACTTCAGTAGCATGTTCGGTTCCTTGCATGGATATGCCCATTACCCAAAGACTAAAATGCAGTCGCATATACGGATCAGGTATACCGTCTAAACAACTCGTACTTCAAGGCTAACCAATGCACAAATGTTTTATTTTCTTGTTTTGGTCGTGTTTGATCATACACAGACGTTTAATTTGTATTCAGATTTAGATCATATTTTCATAAATGTGTAATTTACAGATGAAATTCAGACGAATTATAAACGTTTTTAAAAGTTCCTGTCAATAATACATTGCTGTCAGTAAAGCAATACAAAATCATACAACTATAAAGACTTAAAGGCACACACATACACACACCCACACACACACACACAAACACACACACATATATATATATATATATGATAAAACAGATCACGATCCATATGTGAACGTAGTATCTCATCCTATAATGTTTGTTTGATGATAAAGCATTAAAGGTTTTTATTTTGTTGATGCTAAATAAAACTGCCTTTGCGTGCAGCAAGGGACCAGTGGTGTTGAAACTTTTAACTTGTTTGCCTCGACTGGATGACCGGCGCATTTCCCTTTTATGTGTGTTATCTTATCACAAGACGCCATTCTTGGAGAAACGGCCGTTATCTCTTAACCATTTAAGATAAACATCAGAAGTCTCGTCTCTTTGGAGCCCAAATGTGGATATAAAAGGTTATGAGACCTTTTTTAAGTTTACATTGGAATGCATGTATATATATATATATATATATATATATATAGGACTGGTATAAAATATCAAAACCTTGGTAAACCGATTAATGCAGCTTGGCTGGTCTAAGTATCAGAAGAACTAGATACCCTCATTTAGCTGCTACAATTAGTCCATACCACAAATATGCTCTACAAACTCAATAAAAAAATATGGTCAATCGAACTCTGATAATAAAATATATAGCGAGCGAGAGAATCGGTTTTGAAATGTTTTAATTATTGGTTGAGACAAAAAGCATGAAAGTGTCAAAGTTTGCCGAAAAAAACTATTAGTCGCTTCAATTTCCTGAGATGGTGTCTTCAAATTACACAAACGTCTGTCCTCTTTCACACCATTAAGGACTGTTTATTTCATGAACCAGGTAAAAAAAAACACAAATTAACAACATTACCGAGCACCTTGTCCTCATTTGAAAAAGGAATATCCATTAAAAAGGCGAATTTGTACACCAAGCATTTTCAAGCAACAAATAAGAAACAGCGTGGGAGGTTTTTTTTGTTGTCGTAAAAAAATTGTTTTCTCCTATCCGACTCTATTACTTGCCTTAATGACACCTACGTCCATCAGCTTATTTACAGGATAATGAGTAGATAGATGAGATGGGGGGGGGGGGGGGGGGGAGAGGCCTGGTATGATTGTCCTTAGAGGGTATTCGGTAACCATAAAAAACATTGACACTCATCTATATACTACTAAGTCTCTAGCTACGATTTCACAGACTTTGATTCAGTGACCGATTCTGGTGTCTGATTCATGAAGAATGAACAAGTCTCCACGTATTAGGTCCGAAATCCCTATACTGTCAGTTAATGTAAGCAATACACTGTTAAGCCGTCTGAACAAGAAGAAATGTTCCAGAAAGCTGATCGACTTATTTGATTGATTAGATTATCGATGCCATCCCGACAATGCTAAACGTTTGATCAAAATGACGCCCCAGACATCCGCATAGCACAAGTGTGAACGAGCTATTTGATTGGTACATTTGTTTTATACATTATCCATGAATTAGACGCAAGAAAGGGTATGTGGTATGAGATTCAAGGTCTCTGAAAGACTAGCCACAGACTCGATAGTATGAAGATGTGCATATACTGACGGTCGTAGATTGACGGCTAGAAAAAACTTATCCGAAATAAAATATATCATTGATGGTCTCCAGTTGTAGTCACACATATTTACAATCACAATCAGTGAATCAATTGACAATAACATTGATTCTATTGGCCACGGGAGGTGTACATCCTCAAACAGGGGTGATCAATAATAAAGGGCAACGAGGAATAACACAAAAGTCATTTGTTATAATATAACAGATGGGAGCTATAAACAAAACAAATAGAGACAATGGTCAGAACAAACTTACAAAGACCGACTTGTGCATTGGCGATTATCACCAAACAGAATAGCGGAGATTAGAGTGGACAAGAGACCCTCTCCCCCGGGCTGCTGTAAGCCTCGGGTGTGCTTGCTGTCCAGCCAGCAGACAGGAAGATGCGCTGCCTGGCAGCACAGTTAAACTTATGTGCTGTCACAGCTTGTTGATTTAGCTTGTGAGCAGGTAGTGGTGGATGTGTGCTCAGCTTTTAACCACTGACTGTTTGATTGCGTATCAACTAATATCGAAAGCTGCACCAACCATGAGCGGGCATTGTTAAACGGACTCGGCACCGGGACGCACCATTCCGCACACTGAGGCCCGTGGGACGGGGAGTGCCTGATCATAGACATTATTTTTACCCTACAATATGGGCTGAATCACGGGGCAAGGTAAGTGATCGATTACTTTTTATTGTTCTGGACCTGAACATATTTGTTCAAACGCAGGTACTGATCTGTCCAAAATGCTGGCCACGTTAAGATGTTTGATCACGCGTTTATGATGCATTACTGTTAACCTTGTTTCAGCTCATCATAATAACACATTTGTATCGTACTTTACCCTATGTTTGTCACAGTGGAGTTCTCCTAAGGATAATATTACTGAAATGCTATGCTCATAATGTGATATAAGGGGTATCACATACTCGAGGGAAAGCGTCTCTGACGCTCGAATTCTCTTTGGGACGCCCGAGCGTCCGAACGACTCTGGGATTGGAGCTGACTCTTGTTGCAGTCCTGACCATTACTAAATACTCTAAACAACACAGTCAAAAATTGCAATTATATCTGATAAATGACACTTATATAACACTAAAATCAGATAATTGTACCATGACACGATATATAACCATAAGATGATACGATAATGACGTTAACAACTTAATTTCAAAATTTACATAACCTTTCTAATTCTGTCACAAATTGCTTCCCCTTGGGACCCTCCAAAATTCATAGCGTCTCTCCAAATTTTTACATAAGCGTCCCGGACAATCTAAATGTTCTTCCTAATGAAAGTGCTGTGTAAAACACATTACAAGAACGTGGGAGAGGTTTAACGACTATTCAACTTAAGTGATCCCTTTCCCCTTGAAATCATTATTAAACCATTCCTAACCACACTGATCGAGAAAATAGATTTGTATATATCAACCATATGTGTCGAAATAATCTTTGATTTGGAAGTATAGGCCAAAGATATAATAGAATCGAACAAACTATTACCGGTTAAACTATTACAGTTACCGGTTCTGTTATATTTCAGATCTTTTTTGCGATCAGTTGAAATAAAAACGAAATCCCACCAGAGCTGATACCTGGGAGGTGTCATTATACTGATTCGGTCCAATGCAAAAAAAATTAAAATCTAAGGTTAGAATCCCGCAGCTTAATATCAGCTCATCTCTATTCAGTGCGGGATAAGGATTAAAGACACTTTAGTGGGCCTGACTGCAATAGTATGTGATCACAGGAAATTGAAAAAGCTTTCATCTTTATACATCTATAAATTCCCGGGAAGTAAAACATAGCTGAAATGATCGCTGTGATAAAAGGTGTTTGTAACTGTATCACCTATATTAGATAAACAAATGTAACAATTTAAAAAGAGCAGTTAATCTCTTTTTCAAGAGGCTACGAGTGATGAAATAACAGAAAAAAATACATGTGAAATCACACACCAAGCTGGAAAAAAAATCAATCTATAAGGTAACGTGTCATTTCTTGTATCGCCTACAAGTTTGCTACCGTCCCGTGAGAGTTTATGCAGTCAGACATTCAACAATAACCCAGATAAATTTACCAATATTCTATGCTTAAACATAATGCACATGGTATATATTGTTAGAAATTATACTAAATAAACTAAGTTAACGATTGCTCTGGTTTATGTCAAGTGACAGCGTACAGGGACGCGATGAGGCGTTGTCAGAAATGACGAAAATATTTGCGTCTTCGTCTAAGTAACGAGACAGTGTCACTGTTAGAGAAATTGTATTGATGATGCTGAGATAGTTGACATAAATATCATAACTTATACAGCTATATCAGACCCGCATACGATTTAACATCGCTATAAAAAATGTGAAATCAATAATCACTTTTGAACTTCCTCAACTCCTACCCCGAATGGTCCCTGAAGTTCTAAATGCTATGATTATACAAGCCGAAATGTATAAGAACTTGATATTCGCGTAAATCTACTTGTACTTATTTTTTTTATTTGGCGTTTAAAGAATATAATCTCTCTATAACGTGAGATGACAACTATATAGTTTAATCAATGGTGTTGTTCAAACAAGGTCCCTACCTTGTCGACATATGGATATGTTCTGAAGCCACCACGCACTGCACGAACAGTGTAATGCTGGTGCAAATATTGGTGTATTTATTTTGTTACCTTTACATGCATATCAGCTCGGTCGTCTTTTTCAGAGAAAATTCACATGCATGTTATATAGCGGTTATATCGCGTGTACATTAGTACATCAGGACAACAGTAGAAGCATTACCACGAAAATGAATAATTAATCTGAAGGTTGTCAAAGTTGGTTTATAAATTATATATCTCCAACCTTCTCTTCATGTGAGTTAAATGTTCAGTAAGAGTTACGTGAAAGTAAATTCTACACCTAAACACACACACACACTCTCCCTCTCATATGGCACTGACACAAAAAAATGCATCGACAAAATACTTTAATAATACTGATTTAAAGCAAGGCCTCCTACATTATGAGGCCTTGGCCTGTCGATCGCTTTACCTATCTAACAAGTTAACCGTTCATTCGTTAGTCATGCCTGTCCGAGTTCATCCGGCGGTACACACATTACTCATAGCCTTGAATATGAACTCTTTATCTAGACCTGATTAAACAATTCGACATAATATTTGAATAAAATGCTGTTTATGTATGAAAGATGGTATGTTAAACCTCTGTACTCGCAGAATATTCATGAACAAAAACATAGATAATACTAATAATATAATAATAATAATAATAATAATAATAATAATTATAATACTTTTTATTTAATCTTTCAGTCTCTGTCTCTCTCTCTGTCTGTCTGTCTCTCTCTCTCTCTCTCTCTCTCTCTCTTAAATTTCTCTGAATGAATTAGATATAAATATATTAATAACAAACTGTTTGCCGAAAGAGGTACGATTTTTAAAAATGGTTTAAAAAAAGTAAAGGTCGCTTTTTTTAATGAGTTTACTTGGTGTGAATCCAAGTCATGCTGCATTTCGGTGTGTCTGGAACGTTTTCACGCACTGACAGCAAGTTATGTAAAGGCCGATATTAATCTGATATTCCTGACAAATATGATAGCAGTTATACATGGAAATGACGGGAACAGTACTTTTCGGGAAGCCAATGGAGCTGTTGGAATAGCGGTATGACTTGGTCACTCTTTCGTGTTTTAAGCACGAGGCTAGCAGCATAATTTTTTAATCATTTATGGCCATGAGATATCCATCTGCTGGTTAAACATGCTTAATATTATCCCTCAAGGCAGATCATTAATGACTCAAACAGTGAAAAGTCAGTCCATATTCGATATTTTAGGAACTGTCTCAGTAATTTCAATTCTCAGGAGCTGGATTTACCCGTCACTAGGCATACTAGTATATAGTGTTATGTAATATTTGGTGCGGCCAGTAACGGTTTATGCTTTATAGGGGAAAAATGAATATAAAAACCAAATTTTGTGACCAAAGTGAGCAGACCTTGGCTGTGTAATGCCGAAACATTAGGGCGAAGGTTATGGTAAAAGCTCAAATACAGGTCAACAGAATCCACAAAGAATAGCTACTGAATCAGTAAGGTCACGTCCCTTAGCTGTGTCTTATTCTATGATTGTTGATCAATTGAAAGAAACAACCACACTGCCACCTAGTGTCACCATTGCAGTATGTGTATTTGTGGGCTGAAGTTAGCATTAGAGTAGGTCACTTTGGCTGAGTGTGAGCTCGGGTTTCAGTTGATTTTTAACCAGAGGTAAGACGCGATGAGTATATTAGCCTTATATTAACGTGCGCCCTAATTTGGTGTCTATGTCACTCCCGTTTATTCACTGTCGCTGCTGGGTGTTCCAGACGATCGGGTTCGAAGACCGGGCTCCTCGCTCTGCGCAGACGCGGACTCAACAAGAGTACGACTCTGCTTTGGGGTTTACGGGCGTCATAATCTGACCCCCACAATGCACCGCGGCTTCTAAATATACAGCATTGTCCACACATGAGATCTATATATGAAAAACAAGCATAGATCTCATGCACGTATTCGTGCACAAAACAGGCTTAGGGGCCGAAATCTAGTCAGTTCGCCTGAGAAGCGTAAACAACAAAAATTGAGCAAATATAGAGTATACTTCGACGACATCCATTCCAAATAAAAAGGTATTTTTACGTGAAACATATTTTGTATATTGATAAACCTGTAGTTTAAACCTGCGGTGTAATACCTGTGACGTGGTATTGTTGCTATAAACAGAAACTTATTAACGTGATACAACTGCTTCCAGAATTGCTGAAGATGTAAATGCCCGGTAATCATGCAGCGACACTTGTTGCGATCTTTTCAACATTATGCAAAAGGAATTCCTGGCTGAATTGGGGGATTAATTTTTATTGCATGCTGACATATGGCATGAGTCCCAAGAGGTAGAGTCACATGTTGTTTGATTAAACTATCAACTTAGGTGGTGACTGGTCAAATGTCAGGTCAAACATGCTTAAGTCCGTGAATGCAAGCAGGGTTTATTAATTTTGCACAAAAAACCTTATCCCTGCGCGGAGGTTGAATACACAAATCGCGTAGGTATAAATGTAGTAAAGCGGGTAATGTAGTCCGAAAACGTACACGGGATACAGGAATTGTTTTTAACATTTGGTTAAGTGTTCCCGGCCGCCCCACAGACCCTAAAAGGAAAAGGTTCGTTTTTAGGAGAAACGACCTCTGGCGGAGGGATGCGGATCTTCTCTGTGCGATAAAACAAGATTCTAATAAGCCAACCACAGGTGCAATTCTGACTTAATTATCAAATCGTGAACTCGAACATATTCTGTGTCATTCGCAATTATGCGCATATGATAATGCCGTTCATATTAATCTTATATGTATCATAATTTAGGTTTATACAAATAAATTGATACTTATGGGTATAATGTTACCTCCATTGATCAAATAAATGGAATATAACTTACATTTGCAGGAATATAAAGACAATATATGAGTTAGCCCCGGATAAATGACGCCTCGCTGGCTTAGCGAGCCTGATGTGGGATCTGTATATAAAGCTGTAAGTTGCACCTGGAAATTCCAGATTTCCGCAACCCACTCATCCACAGCTGCCGGCCTCCAGTCAGTACCGTGTACTGATGTCTTGTTGTTTGTCATTTCACGTCCACTCACTGCGGCACGCGAGCATTCCTTGTAAACAGATGAT
This sequence comes from Sipunculus nudus, assembly GCA_026874595.1. Classification (NCBI taxonomy): domain Eukaryota; kingdom Metazoa; phylum Annelida; class Sipuncula; order Golfingiida; family Sipunculidae; genus Sipunculus; species Sipunculus nudus. Next base: position 80,282,816 of record CM049312.1, on the reverse strand, counting down.
AAATTGCTTCTAAGCACAGGTAAGAAGAAATATTTGATGTCATTATGTGAGAGCTATAGAACATGGCGGGAAGAAAGTATTTACAGTGTACAACTCTATTTGAACACTTCCTGTCGAAGTCTTAACCTGTACTTTCTGAAAAATGAACTGCATATATATTGGCAATATGTGTAGTATTTAATAATTAATAAACTATGTAGGCACAATATATATATATATATATATATATATATATATATATATATATATGTATATATATATAGATACATAGATAGATAGATAGTGTTTACAGCTTATTTCATTCACGAGCTTTCGAAGCTGAGAGTTCCTTCGTCCGGTGCCAAGTGGAATATATATGAAAGCGCTTTCATTACATATTCCACTTGAAAATCTCTTCAATTTTCAGGAAATTTGCTTGGAGACGACGACATCAAACGAATGTAACATTATACCTTCGCTTCTTCGTGGCAGTACAATCACTACCCATTTCATGTTTTGTCAAATCTCCGTTAAATATGGAAGTATTACCTTCGCAGAAAGATGTTAATAAGTGCATCCTATGGGACACTCGCACATTTCTAGTTTGGGAGTCTGGCTAAGGCAAATAATTCTTGTCCGATCTGGGACAATTTTTCACAATTTGCAACCCTACTCAGAACGTCTTACCACGAACAGTGATCCTAATGAACTAAAACATATCCCGGCACTTCTAGGCAGGGCGCTGTCATAGACATAATTGCCTTTCTCAGGCCGCTTTTAGCTAATTTCGGAAGGTCGCCTGGGCTCATTTGACGACCTTATATATGGACAGGGAAAAAAGGATCAGAAATACACCTTTGTCTGCTAACCTAAGCCAGCCAGGCGCGGTTTTACCCAGGAATGGTACTTATAATTGTTTGACAGGAAGACGGCATCATTTGTTATTGACTGTGTATGAGCTGTGAGATTGTTACAATATTTGGCCATTTATCAGCGACCCTGACAGTAGTAATGACCATATGAACGATCCTAATCGGAGCCGCTGAAGAGACTCCCGGGATCTTAATGGCCGTATCGAGAAATGGGCAGCGGAAACTGGCCAATGGTCAAGATATCTAAGGCGATAGCAGCTGTTCAACTTGGCCGCTGGCACTGACAAGGACAGCTCTATACAAGTACAGAAGCAGGAACCAGGCTCCTAGTAGAGCGCTCCTGGTGAAGCACGAACCGCTTCCTGGGCTGAATATCCACGCATATGTTACCTACACAACGTGATATGGATAAAATTTATGGCTAACACAGGCAGGCGGGAACTCCACACATATAGGCCTACAAATACAGGATAACAACTGGACAGCGCGAGTGTTCTCTGTAGGAAGCACACCTCACAAGAGCTTATACATTTCAGCTAAAGAGAGAGTTTGGTCAATATGTGGCATGGATACACGGACACAGGCGCAAGCGCAAGCAAACGGTTTCATAGTATAAATTCAATCTCTCTGGCGTATAACTTTACACACGGCACTCAATACATCTGATAATGCAAACACATCTGTTTAAATGGGAACGGCAAGTCATTCGCCTGGGTGTTCTGGAAGACGGACACACATTAAGCTGACCCAAATGTATACTGGTTTACTGGACGACTGGCGAGTTACTCGAAGGGGCGGGGGACATAACTCTGCCAAGAATCATAAAAGTCTTAGTTACAGGATTATCCTGAAATGCTTGCCTGTGCGGGGATACAAACTTGGGTCATCCTTTCTATGAGCATAAATGGTCCACTCGACCACCGATTAAAATGCGCTTTAATGACATATGCATTACCGACAGCATGGACATCAAACGATATAAAAGAAAGATCATGAAACCCAGTTTTTTTAAATGCTCCATGACTTTAAACGAAACAGGAAACGCTGATGAAAACATATACCCTCCTCTGCATAAGGAGAATAAGAAAATATCATATATATATATATGTCGAGTTGAGTACTGTAACAACTTTATATTTTTTTACGTTGTAAATGTTCAGTTTGATTACAGAAACGGCGATTTGCAAGTCTAATATAAGTCCAGATAATAAACATTCTTTGGAATTTACGTAATTTACATTACATCGTGCTTTTATTACGGCCTGGATATTAAGTGGGTTTATTTGTGCCTCGCAGATATCAAAGACAGTAAGAAGTAGACCAGACAGCAGTACTTCACATACACCCCGAGACGGAGAAACAATATAAATAAATTGATCGCCTTCCCCACTCCTACTTTGCCTGACTAAACATTGCGATGTTAGTAGGTGGGGATACGTCGGAGGTTTTATAAGCCCAGTTAAGGGACTCTTGTACTGGATAATGAACTCGTGTCAGATGAAATATGAGGGAGGGCTATATTGTTTTTACTTCAAAACTCGTGATGTTATTATTCGAGGACTCGTTGCCCGAGGCTTGTCTGATAATCGCGGGTATATACATACCTTCCTACTACCGACTGATGTGGTAGTCGGATTCCTGTGTTATGATGATAAACTGCACCGGGTACTCTCAGCTGGGTTCATGGTCAGCAAGTACGTCAACATAAAATAATTCAAGGTGAGGAATTTTATGAAGAGTCTGTCATTCGAGTACAATACATTGGACCTTTAAGTGCTTCTACAACTTTTAAAATCGTTCAGGAACAAGATAGCACGAAACCACATAGCAGGATTCCGAAACGGGTAAGCGGAAATGTGTAAGAAGTAAAGGGAAGCGATGGCCAGCTGACTGGAACAAGGAAAACGGAGATGACTAAGAAGAGAAAATTTATGGGAAAACGGGAAGACATCGAAAAAGAAGTAGAAACATGAAGGGGAAAAGAGGGAAAACGAGGGTAAACATAGTTGACCAAAAGATAGGAAATGACGATGACAAACAAAGAGAAATGAAGATGGAAAACAACTATAAACTATAAATGGAAAAGGTGTCTCAAAAGTGGAATAAGGCAGTTGAAAAATTTAGTGGGGAACTGGAGGGAACGAGAATCAAGGGTTTACTTGGATAAATCATAAAAGGCAGGGAAAAGAGAATTGATAAAGAACGATGCGGACGGCAAAGGGAAAAAAAGAGAACGGAACGAACAAGAAAGAGCAACGAGGAGGAAAAGGAAGAAGTATTTACATGTTATATATATATATATATATATATATATATATATATATATATATATATATATATATCACTAAGAAAGTAGGGAGGGTGCATCAACAATTAGATATAAGTTTCTACATACCAGGCAAGCAACAGTATCTATTAAAGATATACGAGGTGAATGGTCCAAGTTGTGGAGGTGTTAATGTTTCCGTCTTGTTAATGTTACTGGTGTAGTTGTTAGAGGCGGGAGAACTCTGGTTTCTGTTACAAGTGCCCGTTGGGAAGACATGAGGAATGGTTAGTGTCTGAGACATGTTGCTTGTATACTTAGTTTTAGCTCGAGGTTAATTTACAGCAGGGCTGGGCTGCTTCATCCTTTACAGCTCTGTAGCAGCTGATTGTGAGCATGTTCTCCGTAACGGTCTAGACAGGTTCAATATTAGATGTCTTACCGCCAATAAGAGCCTGCTATATCACACAGTTCTACTGATATGTTTTATATAATATGTTCCAGTACTATGATATAGACGAATACTATATGGTACAAACAGTGCAAGCACAAAGAATAAAAAAAAACAACTAATATTAACATATATTTTGTCATTCAATATTCCCTTATTAAATATTAGCCCCGGAAATGCACCCGTAAGCAATACACATGCAGGCCTAGCCCAAAGCACTTAAATGAAGCCATAATATAACTCCAGATAATGAGACCATTTCAGCTTCCTTCAGGCAGACACTATAGGAGATATTTGTTCAAACCTAGAATAAAATAAATTAAGCATTTATATAAGTTCGTTACCCCCTGGCTAATAATACAGGCTATTGTGTCGTTTATACATTTTTCATTATTTACAACAACATTCTGCGGGCTATATGTCTTTGTTTCTAAAAATTCTCGTTTTGTAGACATCATTCTTTATAAATATATTAAATTAATATGTCCGTTGCAGATTTGTTGGCATCCAATTTAATTAAACGAAAACAGTTCTGTCAAGATATAGAGGAAAATATACATGGTACTGTTCTTTAATGTATTTTTCATTGCCTAAAATCAATATTCTATATATGTTATTTTAAAAAAAAATAGTAGTTTACCTTATATATAAAAAAGTCTTGTGACTCCATTCACGCCTGTGTAGGGGCCGAGCACCCAAAAGCTAGTGGATAGAACCTTCACACCGCTAGTCTTTAAAAAGGTGCCATCCATTTACATAACATTTTTGAAAGTAACAGACTAGCACGGGAATTCAAAACGTGCCATCTATATAGAAATTCTAAAAATGGAAAGTTTCATTTCTATATAAGAATGAAGTTTTTCTCGTTGTATGCTCTACAGGCATAGAGAAGCTTATGACAGGAAAGTGAACGCCTGTAGACGTAAGTTTAATTCCCGAAGCCATCAAGTATAAAGATTAACGTATATTCAGCATGTATATAGCTCACGGGAATAGTGCGAGTAAAATGAATTATAAATATATATAATAGTTAATGGTGTTAGGGAGCGTTTGCATTCCTGTAAGCGAAGTAAATTTCTAATGACTAAATTCAACCAGTTATGACTATGCATGGCTGCGGCATTTAATAATTGAATTATATACGGCACTTTTAACTGGAAGTGATAATTTCTGGCTGACACAAATTCAGGCTTCCCCGTGGCATTTGACTTTCTCCTGTTTTCAATCATTACTTGCCGCTTATGTTTACACAGTAATTTATTGAAATACGAGATGGTATTTTGTCCTATCACTTTAAATGTGTATGTATACAACATAGCTGTCATTTGATATAAACAAATGAAAATCATTCGCCCTAGCTTGATTTTGCCTTGCCATAACGTATCCCCATGGATTATATTTTCTGGAAAAACTAAATTTCCAAATGAAAATGCATTTAACAAAATATATACAATATCAATTATGTGAATGCCACTAGACGAAGTGCAAGGAATACGTAAGTATTTCTTTGCATAGTTAAATGATTAACCTCAAGGTATGTATTTTTTTAAATATTAGTGCTCCCAAGATAAACCCCTTTGTTTGATGTAACAGAGCTGAGAGCGTGTTATCCGAAAAGTATCGCAAAGGTGTTGCAATTAATCAGCAGCACTTTTCCTTTGAGAGTTTTATCTATTACCTGTGTAGTGTTTAACACCACCTGAGCTGATGTACTGAGTGCCACTTTTGATAAATCAGGTGCATTCAGAACACTTTGCACGGACTGTTTTATCTCTTTGCACCCTTTTTCTTACGTAATTTCATGAAAGAAGTCAAACAGAGATCCATCCATTTCCTTGCCCTTTTATGCTTAAGCGTGTTCATAGACACACTTTTAATAGCTTTTAATTGAACATTGTGAATATTTGGTGATTAAGCTCAGAGGGGTTTACTAAAACTGATGAACTAAATATTTCACTAAAAATATAAACTGAGAAAAAAACTAATTGATCTTTGTCCGAAAGTTGATGCTGAATTGTTGTTTCTTTGTACATTAATAATGAAGAGTCCGGATGTTGAGCTCTGTTATTGATAATATGTTAAGGCCTGACCCATGGCTTATCTTATTTATGAATGTAACCATACGATAAGGATGGCATTTTAACATTATTAAGGCCTCTGAATTCAAGCTTTCATATTCACGGGGCCCGGAATAATCCAAAAGCCATAACCTGACGCTTTCACATTTAAGCGAATCCACCATGTTCAATCGAGTTTTCATCATTTTGGCTCTGAGGTACCGAAGACCGTCTTCTCTAAATTCCTATAGGCTACGTATTTCCCCCCAAATTTTGCAACAATTTAGGTACGAGGTCCAGACAGAGTTGTTACAAAAAATAACTTTTTTTACGTTGACTAAAAAAAGTCGCTTATAAAGGTGAGCCAGTCCTTAGGGACTGACATTTAACGTTTGCATCTTGAAAAACCGAAAACGCTTCCTGAGTGTATTAAGTATATCAGTAGCCCTGCTGAGAAGGAGTGCTTGCACGCACCTTCCAAACCAATCATTACAACCAGGAAAATGATTGGTATCCGCATGAGGTACCTCACAAAGAGAGAACAAGAGGCTTTACATCGATATGAATGGCCGAAACATACCATTACTCAGATATGATTAAAATAACCTGTACTAGTTTACTCTTTGTGAGTCTCATTGAGTTCACATGCTATCTTCCTAGCAAAGTAGCAACGGAAGCCAAAATTTCGTTGAAGCGCTGATGTAAGACACTAACAAGAAAAACATTGGGCTCCAGATTAGCTTTAAAGGGTCGCTGCACGATACAGAGATAGGTTCCCCACAATCGGCCGGAGTCGCTTGTAGGTTGAGCCTGCGTCCAGACAGGAGAGATCTTATGTTCTCAGTCGTACTACATTCATGTTCAACCCATGGTCTAGATCCGTTAGTATATTTGCCTACCATAATAACGGGAAGCTGTCAGAGACGTAAATAAACACGCGGAACCCACTGCCTGGCAGATGGCTCTACAACAGAAGATAAACCGTTAAACTGGGCATTACGGTGCCGGGTGTAGTGACCAATGGTCAGGAATGTGGATCCCATGCTGCCATACAGGTAAGACTTTACGTCTGAACTGCACGTATGGTTGATATTTCCGTTACATTTACGGGTTTGGGTAATTTAGGCCATGGTTAAGATGACATTGTTCACAAATAGCTTTGGTCGTGCCCGCCTGAAAGGATCGGCTTCAGCGTTTTGTGTATGTCTGTCTGTGTGACCGACTGTATGTTTCTAATTTTATAGGTCCATCATGCAGGGAGAATGATCATAGAGGCTTGTATAATCCTCTAACATGAGAAGTTACATAAGAATTTTCTCTAAAATCGTTTAGGGGCGTATATTGTACGATTGCTGAAAGCTAAAACTTTAAACTAAAGCTAACAGGGACGTTTGTATGAAAAGGAACATTAGATTATGGCGTACAATATACAGTATTCATATTTCCTTGTGGTACTCTTTTTCTTTATTATCATGACCCTCGTGTTCACGTGCGATTAAGTCGTCATATATTATGGTAGTAAATAATGTAACCCCTGGTGGTAGCGAGCATTTTCCAAATGAACGCAAATATCATCAGTGACGCAGGTTAGAGTGACATTAGTCTCAAGTACCTATATAAATACTAAACGTTAATCCTTGAACCTTTCGTTGAATAATAGGCAAGACTTTACCATGGGTCTTTTTAAGAAAAATACTTAATTCCCATCGTAATATGGACTACATAAAGTGCGGTTTCTAGTTTGTTTTCAAAATTACATGTAATTACTTCTTCAAAATTATTCACTAGCGGAGTGCCCATTAATCGGTTTAATCGATGATAAGTCGTGTTCTTCCAAAATGGATTCCTTTTTTTGCATAATGGATTAAAAATGATTATTTATGCACATGCAAAGAATCTAATTCTGTCACAGATATACGAACGAATTAACGAACAGATAAAAACGGGACCTTGCACCGCCAACAATTCATCGTTCCTCGGCAAGTCGACCTTAGATGCGGGCGGATTAATGGTTTCATTAAGAAAACCAATGTACATGTCACGCCATTTACTGGGGTCAATGTTTAAAGTACAATTATTCATGAGATTTCAAGGTAAAATAAAAAGTACATAAAATAATCGATTAATAATCGATCATTGGTCGTTTTAATTAATCAGTCATTGATTATGATTTTAAAATAGATTCCTACCACTAGTATTCACCCATACCGCTTTGTTCGTTGTCCTTTAGCAAAACTGCTAAAAAGAAGTGATTACACCAAACGTGTTTAGAAGTAGAATATCTGATATAACAGACCCCAATTTTAGTATTGCTGTTTGCACTAGCGGAGGTGTGAGCTCTATTGAGTGTCAGAGAGTAATGGGTTTAACTGTATCTACTTAGCATAGACCATTTTTGTGCTTAGAACAAAAATGTCAAGTGTACGGAGGCAAGTTCGGGTCATGAGTCAAATATGAACGATTTCATAAATCTGCGGGCGATTTATCGACTCATATGCGCATGACTTATTAACTCGTTCGCGCCTGATAATTACTCAGGGGTAATCCTCGCTTGCTTAGTTTAACAATCTGCCAAACCTTGGCGAACAGCCAGTCAGGCGGGAACCAGATAGGTGCAAATAAAGCAAACTATAGGTGATGCATAAGCTGTGTATTTATGTAAGTGTATATATATATATATATATATATATATATATATATATATATATATATATATAACCTCGATACAGTGGTCGCATTTTATAGGTGGTCGTCTTAGTGGTCTTTTATTAAAAGCAAAAACGAATCGGGACCATGAACAAGTGGTCATTATTTAGAGGTGGTCTCTAAACTGAGGCGAGGTCTCTCTCTCTCTCTCTCTCTCTCTCTCTCTCTCTCTCTATATATATATATATATATTTATGTGTGTGTGTGTGTGTATACACTAGTCGAAAATAATTAAAGTCATAATGGATGATTGAAAAATAAAAACGAACGATGTGCGATTATTAATCGATTATTTTATGATATGTCTTTATTACCTTGAAATCTGCTGTATACAAGTATCTTAAATATTGACCCTAGTAAAGATGTTAATCGGTATTCATAATGAAATCATCAGTCCACCCGCATCCAGAGTTGACTTGCCGCCAGACGATTGTTGGTTGTTGCTGAAGGTTCCGCTTTAATGCTGTTCTTACTCTGTGTTCGTATATCTCTGACAGGATTAGATTATTTGCATGTACATACGTAATTCTTTTTTAATCGATTATGTAAACATGCGATGAAATTAATCAAGTTTGAAAACGACCTATCATCGATTAATCGGTACATCACTATATATATATATATATATATATATATATATATATATATATAATATGACTTATCCACACAAACTATTAATAACAGTTTACAAATGTAAATCTGTGTGTATGAATATGTATTCATGCATACGTGTGTATTAGAGAAATATAGTTTGACCTCCACATTTATTCAGGATTATAATCATTCAAATTATTTTCCTGTCTGCAACCTACAGCATAAATGAGTTAAATTACATCTGTTAGTCACAAATACAGCAAACCCGCATTTTAATTTTGGAAACCGACATCTGTGTACACATTAATGACAATCATTAAGTAAATGTAATGCCTACACTGAAAACACAGGGTTGTCAAATCGACAACTTATGGGTTATCAAATGGGTGTACCTAATAACACATATGCTGTCTATTATTATGGATTTCACCGACAAAACGTTTTAGATAATATTCTGTCATACGTACCATGTAACACGACAAATAATATGTATTCACTTTAAAGCCAGCTATTCACAAACTTTTCTGTAGAATGTGTTTTCTTGCTTATTATGTGATGTTTTAATTGACTGTACGCACTTCCTGTTATGAAACGAACTTATAAGTTATAACGCATGTATAAATCCTGTATGAACTTGTTTTCCTTTAAGTTGTCAGTAAATATAGAAATGTTGACAAACAGAATAACCATACAATCTTGTTTTTTGCATATGTTGCGGAAGTTGAAAGGTCACTAGTTGTAAAATGTCGATTGCAAAACTCTGTCCGTCTTACTCGTCCCCGATGTCCATGGCGATGTGTTTTGGAGTTATGTGGCGGGCCCCCCACATGTTTTAAACTAATGGATGTAAACAAAACGAACAGTATGTGTGCAGTGGGATCAGGGTTGTACGACCTATTTGTGTCAAATTTTTAAGGCATTATTTTCTTTGACATACGTTATCGGAAAAGGTCCCTTAAAGAGTAAATAATGACTTCCCTTTGTACATAATGACGTAACAATGATATGCAATAAAAATGTATTCCTTTTCTTCATCACACACACACAAACACACACACACGAATGCAGACATTTACATGTTCACGTTTTCTATTCATTTACAAAGTGATAACATTCCTGATATTTATTTCATTGTTAATTAACCTTTCTTGTCACCGCGTTTCTTTCTAATAACTTATTTTTTTAAAACATTAAAATCCTTTCTGGAACCGGCTTTAGTGGTTTGGGGTTAAGCATAGGGCTCCAACCTGGAGATTGTTAGTTCAAATCTCAGTTGAGGAGCGGTGATATTTTTCATGGTCGATTCCCTGCACCCAGATTGTGCTCTTTGTTTGCTCAAGGCCAAAAAAAGATAAAGGTATGGTTGTCGGGCACCGCGCGTCAACTTTTACCCCGCATCAAAATTTTGTATTTTGTTTTTCAGTAGAAGCTTACCAATTTCTAGCTCCAGCCGCTCGGCTGATGACGAAAAAACTTCCAAAACTTGCATAACTGGGTAAACCGGTTAATACAGTCTAAATGGCCGAAACCGCAAGTATAAAGGCGACACGTCTCGAAACACTGTCGTTTACAAGATCGAGTTCGGCTCTCTAATGGCATGCTGGGATCGGTGGAGGGAATGTGGGTTGCTTCTGCCTTTGCGGCTGTGGATGCTGTAGCTTTCTAAAAAGGTCACCGGCTCGGGATGTACGGTGGAGGCCTCTCGCGGCTCTGCTTGGCTTGGTGTGGCATGGAGTCTGTTGGCTCAGAGAACGTGCTTAAGGAGCGCACAGGGCTGAGGTCGTGACCACAGCAACATGTAGCTGCTCGACGAGCGTAAACTTTCTTTGGCTTGGCTTGGCTCGGACATATATATACAATAAAATAATACAATTTTGATCAGATTACTTTTATCATGTAGTGCTTTTACCTGTTTAGCAAAACAGTTATGTTATTGTCATGTTTTTCCTGGTCATATGACATTTCATTGAAACATACACTAAAAGGTAAAAGAAATTGCCCTCGCGCACTGATTTATGAAAAAAGTGCCCAAGAACCCAACCTTTTTTTTGCTTAATGGAGATGATGTGCCCAACATCCATAGTTAACTCACCAACGTGTGCGCCTTTCAGAAGTTCCTTGGTGTTTAGACAAAGCAATGTTCCCGATTACCCTCTTGGTCATGTGGAACTCAGAACGAGGCTTGGAAGGCAAACACTTATATGGCTTATTCAACCGGGTAGATCGGTAACCTGGAACACCATGAGCTAAGAAATCGCGGGAAAATGGGCTAATGAAACTGCTGGAATTCCTTGGGGGAAACAACAGAAAGGCTACAGTAACTTTACAGAGGTTACATGAATTACATTCACGATGTTGATGGATTCTTTCAATCAACCATCTAACTCCCCTTTTATCGCCCAAACCAAGGCCGGGGATCCCCGGGGAATTCCCATTCATCATTCGACCGTCTGGCAAAAATTTGAATGCAAGAAATGTTATTCATAAAATGACATTTAAAATGGATAAATTTGCTTCGTGTGCTGCTATGATACGTTAGATAACACATTTTTTTAACGTTTTCTACAAACCACCAGCAGCGGATCCAGGTGAGAGGTCCAAGGAGTCCAGACTCCTCACCTTTTTTTCAGCCACCGCAACCTTTTTTAAAAAACAATTTCTTCTTCCTGGCTGCAAATGCTGGAAATGTATATATTGACAGCTTTTTTCCCAGGACCGTATAGAGAATCATTGGTGCAGTGAACTTTGACATGACAGCAACACTTGTGTTTGCCCACAAAGCCACGTTTTTGCTTGAGATTCCCCTCAGCCGTGAATAGGCCTAGGGTGATGATTCTCACCCAGAACCCGCAGGAGTGGTACAATAAGCATGGTTGGCGCCAGAAATTTCGCTTGTAAGCCCCATTCAGATAGTCCGAAACCTTGATGGAATTCTATCATTCTGTAATAAAATGGATAGAATTCAGATCTACATAGTGCTTCAATAAACTGAGACAGTTACCTCCACTCATACAAGTATATATAGGGTGTTCCCGACAAGAGCCCAGGTCACCCGGCATGAATGATAGCAAGGCAGCGATATATACATAAAAGTCGATTTATTCAGCAATATTTATACATATCCTGGAGTGCTCCAATCCGGAGTCCCTGCCAAGCACAAAATGTACACTGATCAGTTCTTGGTGTCATGAGACTGAGGCTTGGCAGGGTGCGAGTCGGTCCGTGTGTTTGCCTGAATGAAAACAATACAAAACAATAGAAAACGGGTTCTCTACTGGAAATCAGTATGAGCCAAAGCAACCATGCAAGGCAACCAAGGCAATTCATAACCGCCAGGCAGCAAGGCGATTTATGACCTGATATTATACGATAATGTTATGAAAGTGGTATTTTCGGAGCCGTTATATATATATATATATATATATATATATATATATATATATATATATATATAATTTTAATAATAGAGCACAGACCATGCAAGAAACCGCATCTGGAAGCTAAGTAAAACCACATTGGGCTGGTCTGCCGTAAAGTAAACCTTTCGGCTGTACTGAGATTTGGGTGTCAGACCAACATAAGCATTCATAAGAATCCTGGCTGGACCCACTGGAAGATTTATATAAGTAATGGACGCCGACTTGACGGGATAAGTATCCCCATTACTTCAACCAGTCACCAGCCACTGCAGGGCTATCATAGGCTATTCATTTAAATTATTCATGTCAGGTATCACTGTCAAAAAATCTATTTGTTAATTCTTGTTTGGATATACGCGCAAACCTTATTGATCCAATCGATCTCTGTTACCTTCGCCAGCGGAGATAATTTTTCCGATTACTTTCACTGTAAATTGTTTTCCTTTTTTTATTTTTTTTTTAATTAACATACGCATGGTGCCATTATAGTCCAATTTTCTACTTCCCAATTATGTTCACTTTACTAATTTGGTGTTTCAATGTATTTTGGTTTCAGAACGTTATAGTGAGATCATTATAAAAAGCATTTTGGACATAGAGGTTCCCTCATTATTATCATTTTTTCATATAATTTATCTCGTAGATACTAGCAAGATGTGTGAAGATACCGGCGCCCCCTGCCGGTCCGGGATAGAGATGAGCCGGAAGCCTATCCGAGTGACCCTGAATGTCGGTGGGGAGACGTTCATAACTACATCAGATACACTCAGCAAAGTCCCTGGCTCCCTGCTTGCGCAGCTCACCCCATCAGACAGTCACTACGACCCCGCAGCAAAGGAATATTATTTTGACAGAAGCGCTAAAATATTCGCCCATATCTTAGACTATTATCGCACAAACGAGCTGCACATTCCGAAGTGTGTTTGCGGCAGAACTCTCCAGAGGGAGCTAGCGTTCTGGGGGATCCCGGAAACCGCCATATCAGAGTGTTGTTGGATCCAGTATCAAGATTATGAAAATGAACAGAGGTCGCTGGAAGATTTGTCGCACCTGTTTGACGATGTTTCGTTGGAACTGTGCTACGAACGTTTTTATAAGACTGATTTGTTGGTCAACAGGTGGCGTCACAAGCTTTGGCTGGTCTTGGAATGTCCACGCAGTTCTGTTGCTGCCAGGGTGAGTAGAAATATCTTCCGTATTGTAAAACACTTAATGATTGACAATTTCGTTCGTAGAAGTAGTATATACGTTATATACAACAAATTGGCAAAAAGGTTTGAGAGTAAGCTACCAGATTTAAACAACCAAGATATCCTAAAACCATGTCACGGTCAATGCAGTGTAAATCGTCTTGTGTTTTAGTGTAAAGCATAGTGTTGTTTAAGGTGGGATGGGGGTTTATAATCTGTTTATAGTTTCATACGACTTCACACTGTACCTTCCTGGTCTAGAAGGTTATCCGTTCTACATTCGCCTGCCGTAAATAACCAGTCCCGTTCACTTCTGGGTGGGAGAGCGCATCCTTGTGGTACGAACTGCGGTTTGGAGTCTTTAGCGAAGACGGCGGTCAGAACGGAACGAGAACCCACAACCCTGCGGTCACAAGTCCACCGTCCTAGAAAGTGCTACCACTAAATGTGCAACCATATCACGAGTTAGACCTAGTAAATATAAACTGGAACTTCAGTTGGAATAACTTGTTACTTCAGTGAAGCCTGTCGAAATAAACCAGTCATAAAGTTGTATACACTTACATAACTAAATATTTTCAAAATCGAGGTACACAGGCTATCAGCAGTTATGTTATATAAAAAAAATGTATAACAAATTGATTTCATATGAATGTCATCGCTAACGTATAGTGTTTATTTTTAGCAGTAATATAATATTGATGTGATATACAAATGCTCCGCTCGAGAGTGCAATTGTTTATGCTTTTCAAGGTTTTTGGCTGCAAATATTTACTGAGTGAACACTGGCAGGGAAACCAGGACTGATGCTGGATATCTGATGCCGTTGAGTTCATCTCACCCAAAAATTCTCTTTTCTTAGCTGCCTAACTTCTATCATGACGATAACGCCTGTAGACCTAGCTATTTTTACGCTCTGGCGTCTTTCAAGGAATCAAACTTATTTTGAAGTGAATAAAATACAATCTTTTAGATAGGTGTTTCAATTTGTGGAATCCAACGAAATACACACTTGTATATTTTTTTAATTTATTTTCAGGTGTGGTCCTTGTTCTACATGTGCTTACTCCTTGCATCCATTGGGATTCTTTGCTGCGAGTCTCACCCGTACTTCCGTGTTCCGAGTAACTCTGACGTCAGCAGTACGCTGGTTAACATAACTAATCAAAAAGTGATCCTGTATTACAGCACGGAACTACATCCGGTTTTGCTATGGACAGACTCAATCATCATGGTATTGTTCGTGCTTGAGTTTATACTCAAACTAATATCATGGCCGCATCATAAAATGACTTTCTTTACATTTTACAACGTGGTCGACCTGTTTTCAATCTTTCCAAATTTTACACTAATGATTATCGACATTGTTGATCCAAGCTTTTGGTTGGACAACGATATATTCTACGCCTACTGCGTTTTGTCTATAGCAAGCACGCTGCGAGCCGTAAGGGTTTTGAAGATCGTCAAACAACATAAAGGACTGCAGATCATGTTCTTGTCTATAAAAGCTTGCTGGAAAGAGTTGCTTCTTTTGGTGATGTTGATGGCTATTGGAATGGTAATATTCTCCACTATGATATATTACGCTGAATTCAGCCAAGAAAATGACTCGTTTCTACATATCCCTATCGGTTTCTGGTGGAGCATAGTCACCATGACGACGGTTGGCTATGGCGACACGCATCCAACTTCCGGTTTGGGCTACATTGTCGGAGCCGCATGCGCAATGGCTGGGATGTTGGCTACAGGGCTGCCTATACCGATGATAGCTAACAGCTTTAATATGTATTACACACATGCTAGAATAAAAGCAACTATACATGAACGAGAAAAGAAAATTAAATCCGAAGCTGACAGAGACATATCACAAAAACTAAGTGTGACAGATGGCGCTGAAGTTCCGGCACAGGCATGCGCACTTTAAAAATATCTCGTATATTTGTATCATGTGAGTAAATGCTAAGATAAAACATATACGTACAGTAATCTTGAATGTTGCAGGTCATGAAAATTTAAACATGAACAAATTCTTTACATAATTATTTGCATCGTAAACTGTAAAAAAGAGGGAAACGTTTCAACCCTTGTCTTTTTTGTAGAAAAGCAATAGATATATTGTTTATATGGAAAATAATAAATACAAATAATGCCTCATTCTCTCCAGCCTTTGTGTATTTAACCTGCAAGAAATGTGTTTCTGAGGAAAGGTTGGGTTTTGGATAGACACTCCGTTATTGCATGCATGGTGTGGCTTTTTATTGTCTGGTATTATTCAACTACGGTTTAAATAGTCTCCAATCGTTTATACTAATCGTGCCCAAAAACACGATGGAAAATCAGCCTTGATCACAGCCCTATGATACTGGATACGGACACTCAGCCGACCTCGAATATTTCCGCGAAAATATCATTTCTAATAAAAACGAGATCATTACTTGTTACAGGGATTTGAACAAGCAACGCGAACACCAGGCTGTGTCAATCATTTATATTACGAAAAGACATCTTGATTTTGTCCTGGCAGGCTACGGCAAAGCGCTCGGTGAATTAAGACGTGTTTATGGCTGCTCATTCGGTGCATGCGTAAAGTTATTCGAATATATATGTGTGTGTGTGTGTTGCCGTCTGCCTGTCATAACAGAGAGCAGCTTAACAATAACGACCAAGTACGGTGAGGAATAGTCTTTTATTCATTTGTGGATTCAGTAGAAACAGTAGCTGTTTGTTGTGGATTCTACAAATATATTATAAATAATAAATAATGTGATACCAACATATCTCTGAGACATATACACATTCTGACAAGACAGAGAACATACAGTCCTGGTGATTATAATAAGAATAACGTTATGGTTCTCCTTGAAGGTTGTAAGATATACATGTAAGAACAATAGAACACTGGAGAGAATGGAATGACCTGTTTATTACTGATATCTGACTTCTAAGTGTAAATACCTACTTACAGTAGCCATATAATATAATAATAATACAATGACATGCTTCTCCCCCTGTGCTAGGAATTGTATTACTATTAACTGTGTTCTGTTCAAACGTGTCTGCAATATGTGTGCACTGAGTGTTACATGTGAACCAGCCCAAGAGCTAATGAGAAATGACCACTTCCGGGCAGGTAATGTTATGGCTTGTTATAGAACGCAAGATAGGTGGCAGCACAGTGTAACTTTGTAAACAATAAAACAGTTCTGGCTACCGCAAAGTTATATGAAATGTGACGATCTGTAAAATAAAACTAACATTTATACACACACACACACACACACACACATATATATATATACTGAAAGGGTTTGATTGCCATTCCAGGACCAAAGTGCTCGATACAAAGTAGAGCTGCTATATGTTCATAAAATTACTAAAACCACCCACCTAAAATCATCAAGCGAATTCCAGAAGCGATCGGCAAACGAATATCACATCTCCCCTACGGCGGAGAATCATTCAGTTCAACCGTCCACATCTATAACGACGCGCTCGAAAACTCAGGACACAACAAAAAAATTAGCTGCAACCCCCCCCCCCTTCCCACACACACACACACAAACAGAGGGAAAAAAAGGGGACGAAACATCATTTGGTTTATCCCTGTGTTCTGCAAGAGCGTGAAATAACGTCGGATAAAATGTTTCTGAGCCTGATAGACAAACATTTCCCACCCGGCACCCCTCTTCACAAACTCTTCAATAGAAACATTATGAAAGTCAGCTACAGCTGTCTCTAGGCGGCAGCATCAGAAACCACTATCGAACAGTTCTGCAATAACCATCAGATCTAGTGGTGGGCCGATCATCGAGTTTTATCGATAGTCAGTCGCTTTGCTGCCACTTTCAAGCGCTCGATTACCAAAGGCAACTATCGATTACACCATAATCATGATTGTTTTTTTTTCCAGAATGCCTTAATGTTATAGTCAAAAATTATTCTTCCTTTTTTTACAACATCCCGCGCTTCCTTTAATGACTCAGTGTTCCCAAATAACTTCCGTATGTAACGGAGTATGACACGGTAGATGGTAAAACGCATCATTATGATCAATCTGATAACTGGCACTGAAAATCAAACAACAGTGACCGAGTTTTTCAAACTAAGAACAATTGAAAATAATTACCCCAAAGCCTTTAGGCAGTTAACATTATACAAATAGATCATACTTGATTAATTATATTTTTAGATTTCGATCACTTTTTTTAAAATTTTTACACAAAAAATATATGGGCCTGTCATTTTTCTGGCATGTCGGCAGCCATCAAAATTGTTATAAAACGAAAGGAAAATATAAAAAAGGCAAAAACCCCTTTTCTTAAGGTAGAGTTACTTAGACATGCTGGCTGGATTAAGAAAGTATAGTTTCACAGACAATTGTATATTCCTTTATATTTGTCTGAACCGATTTATAATCGATCATCGATCGATTTGCTCAAACCGATGATCGATTATGAAAAAGAACCGACACCCACCGCTAATCAGTCCCCAACACAAGCGAACTTGCAACTGCAGGAATAAAGGAGAATGTCCACTGAACGGCCACTGCAAAATAACAAGTGTTATTTACAAAGCTGATATAACAACAAACAACGGGACCGTCTCATACATAGGAAACACAGGAAATACTTTCATAAGCCGCTATGCGAACCACAAGAAGTCCTTTAAATGCCAGCAGTATGATAAAGAAACAGAACTATCAAAACATTTGGAAACTCATACGCCAAGGCATTTCTCACAGTATTACATGGTCCATTATCGCTAATCCAGCTATGACAACATTGGTTAACAGATGTACCCTATGTAAACAGTAGAATCTACTAATCATGACGTACAAAATAATGCCAGTCCTTATTTATCTCACACACTCACTCACGCACCCATACCTGAACAAATATAAACCAACACCATTTACTTACCTGATAAGTGCCATGAAGTGAGCACGAAACGTGCGGGTAGTAACATTAAATGCATTGATGCATTTTATGAACTTGTACACAAACAAACACATACGCGTATACGCGTACATGAGAAGACCTTGCTTTCACATTATACTTCCGAGGACTAACAGTTCTTCTAGTGTTACTTAGAAGAGCTACTGAGATCCTTAACACTTAGGGTACGCATGTTTCCTCGCACACTTTTTTTAAGGCTGGTTTGACGTGAGAACGATGCATTGACTTAGCGCATAACTTGTGAGGACAACCTGCGAGGAATTTCAGTTCATGTTATGTCTTCGTGTCATAGGGAGGACCTACAAACAGCATATCAAGCACACTTGATTTAAACATATTTATTTATAGCAGGATTACAAAAGTAGCCAATCAGGCTAATGTACATGCTTCCCTGTATATATATATATATATATATATATATATATATATATATATATATATAAAAACACAACATTATATAACACATCGCGGTACAAGTAAAAATACATAAAGTATGCGAAGATTTAATATGTTTAGATTAATGTTGTAATTCTATGAAAAGTTCATTATCTTCACCAAAATGAAACAAGACACAAAATCAATGAATAATGTAACAATATAATGATGTAACATGCTCTCTCGATAAAATAAGTGCAAAATGCCAAAAATAAATAAATAAATAAATAAATTTAACACATATTTACATATATTTACACTGGATGGGATATCAATTTTTTTTTATATCTATTATAAACTTGAGAACCAAGCCGCTCAGAGTTTTTCTTGGCAGATCAGACGGATCATGTAGATAAGAAAGTCTATTAGTTTTTATTTTGTTTCCTGTTTAGGCCTACTCCTGGAACCCATGGCAATGTAAGGTTCTAATTCTAACCTCTCACGATCTAAATAAGATCTGATTCCGCTAAACAGGTTGGATAACCAGTTTAAACATTTTATCGAGCACCCGGCTTACTACCACACACTTTTCTAACCATCTTGCAAAGCTCTCAATATAGATGGCGCTGTCACACACACATAAAGCAAATTACAAGCAAAACGTTTTTTTCTGAGGACTTGTGGGAAACTTCCCCTACATTTTTTTTCCGGCTTTAAATGCTTTAAATATACTTAAACAGATTTTCGTTTGCGAGAACCCGGGTGTAAGTCCCGAAAAAATGAAAAAGCCCTCGCGCGTTTGGTGTGCAGTCAATATAGTGTTTCCCAATGAGTACGTTCACACACACACCCTCACACACTCACACACACACATATATATATATATATATATATATATATATATATATATATATATAACACTGAGTGTTATATCGCTCTGGCCTTGTCTGAAGGCCAAAAAGCACTTAAAATCGGAGGGTACTCTACCTTAAATATATATATGTGTGTGTTTGTGTGTCTTGGGACGGTACAGGATGGTACAGCGTACATAGAAAAAAAGAACTTACAGACGAGCACAATAAAGATAATTAGATCTTTAGGGAATCCCATTAGACTGAGATATCAGATATGTTATATCATCTGAAAATCAACCTCTCTTAGACCATACCACATACCGATACTCATCGCAATCGTGCACATGTTTATCGAGCAAGAGGATTTACTGACATCTGGCGGTGAATATTTGAACAACCCGTTACCTTTTCATGGACCTTTTTTTCCGGATGACTACTTGACAACTCTTTTTCATAATCTATGAAAATACAATTTAATGGCGAGGTGGATCTCTAGACTATAAACAACATTTTTCTGTACGGCCAACTGTAAGAGCTGGGAGAACAACCGCTCTGATATAAAGGCAAGTAACTTGTTAATATTACAGTTATCAATTTATTTTTAGCGATGATCGAAACAATTTATGCGGTTATATATATATATATATATATTTATATATATATATATATATATTTATATATATATATATATATATATATATATATATATTTATATATAACGACTGGGTATTCGTTAACTTTCAAGTGACCATTAATAACCTTCACCATCATTGCCTTTAACAGATAAAAGATATTATTACTAATCAATCATGTGCACACATACACATATTGGCAACTAACAAGGGACAATCCAAGGCCCGTCCAGCATGTCTTTCACAAAGAACCAACAGAAGGCCAAATAATTTGGCTTTATAGAGGACTAAACAATAGTCAAAGCATGCATAATTTGAAATCACATTCATTTAAGCATTCCACTGCTATAAATGTCAACTGATATGCCATACGTGTTAAAGAAATAGCGACAATGAACAAATGGAACAATTGAAGAGTCCATTAATACCTTACACATAGCGGTTTAGGGAGGCGATTCGCAGATTTTACAGTATATATAGTATGTTTGCATTAAATATCGGCTCGACGTAGGGTGACATAGAGCACAAAAGCATCTCTTAGGATCTCCTATACACTATACCAGCAAAATTATTTCAGCCTTTAGCATACAGTTGGGAGAATTCGTAGGTATTAATAAAAATCGACAGATTTACATTAACCTGTCATGCATTTCTTAAAATGTTGTCTGTACATCTTTTCAAATATAGCTGTATTGGTTTGAATGTTGGATATTTGTATACAATGTGTACATGAGGCTTGACGTATAAATGTCATGTTGACAGCTATAAAACAACTTGTCTTATTGACTGAGCCAGCGTGCAGACTTCAATATTCTATATGGACTGAGCTAGTCTGCAGCCTCTAATATTCTTATTCAGTTATATTTTATTCAGACTATTTTCTGTCTACACCAGGAGTGCAATCAGGTAAGTTATACGGTGAGATATTATTTCAGGAAAGTAATTTTCCCGCCATTAATGTCAAAATGAGCAATATTCTTCACATATATGTGACTTCACTCATGTTTACCCTTTCAGATCTTGAATCAGATCATGTAATATTGAAATCATTATGTATGAATCTTAAACATAGACAGTTGTAAAACGGTGTAAATGTTGGACCCAGATGTTGTTACTATTTTCTTTTTGCACGGTTCGGTAATTTCAGGGTTAGGCATTTTGAGACTAATTCACTACGTTTGTCAATAAGATTAACGACTAATCGCTTTTGTGATGTAGCAACAACTACTAAGTCCCGGACAAGCGTCAGTTATCTGATTATAGCCCTGGTGTGGAGACCGACAACGGCGTAAAACACGGAGTAATAAGTCCATGCTCGAACGTGGTTAACTTTTAGCTATATTAGATTTTAAGAAAGGATTAATAACAACATGTATAATTAGCCTTATACAAAGAATCAACAAAAACCTTTAAAATTAGGCTTTAACATAGAACAGCAAAAACCATGTATGGTTGTTCTATAAATAGCGGTCCAGTATAATTATTCTGTAACATGTCATCACCAAAATCCTGTATATTTGGCATTAACAGATAACTAATAAAAGCAATATTATTTGATATGACAAAAAACTGTATAATTTCGATAAATAATAAAGCACCAACAAAACCCTGAATAATGTTGTTTTCACTAAAAGCTGCGAAACCCTGAATATGGCTTTCATTAAGAGCCAACAAACCTCGAATAATATGGCTTTCAAAAAGAGCAAAAAAAAAAAACAAATGTAGCATATACAAAGAGCCAACAAACTCTGAATAATGTATCCTAAACAAAGAGCCAATAAAACCTGTAAAATGTATCCTAAAGAAAGAGTCAATAAAACCTGAATAATGTATCCTAAAGAAAGAGACAATAAAACCTGAATAATGTATCCTAAAGAAAGAGCCAATAAAACCTGAATAATGTATCCTAAAGAAAGAGCCAATAAAACCTGAATAATGTATCCTAAAGAAAGAGCCAATAAAACCTGAATAATGTATCCTAAATAAAGAGCCAATAAAACCTGAATAATGTATCCTAAAGAAAGAGCCAATAAAACCTGAATAATGTATCCTAAAGAAAGAGCCAATAAAACCTGAATAATGTATCCTAAAGAAAGAGCCAATAAAACCTGAATAATGTAACCTAAAGAAAGAGCCAATAAAACCTGAATAATGTATCCTAAAATAGAGCCAATAAAACCTGAATAATGTATCCTAAAGAAAGAGCCAATAAAACCTGAATAATGTATCCTAAAGAAAGAGCCAATAAAACCTGAATAATGTATCCTAAAGAAAGAGCCAATAAAACCTGAATAATGTATCCTAAAGATAGAGCCAATAAAACCTGAATAATGTATCCTAAAGAAAGAGCCAATAAAACCTGAATAATGTATCCTAAAGAAAGAGCCAATAAAACCTGAATAATGTATCCTAAACAAAGAGCCAATAAAACCTGAATAATGTATCCTAAACAAAAAGCCAATAAAACCTGAATAATGTATCCCAAAGAAAGAGCAAATAAAACCTGAATAATGTATCCTAAAGAAAGAGCCAATAAAACCTGAATAATGTATCTTTAAGAAAGAGCCAATAAAACCTGAATAATGTATCCTAAAGATAGAGCCAATAAAACCTGAATAATGTATCCTAAAGAAAGAGCCAATAAAACCTGAATAATGTATCCTAAAGAAAGAGCCAATAAAACCTGAATAATGTATCTTAATGAAAAAGCCAATAAAACCTGAATAATGTATCCTTAAGAAAGAGCCAATGAAACCTGAATAATGTATCCTAAAGAAAGAGCCAATAAAACCTGAGTAATGTATCATAAAGAAAGAGCCAATAAAACCTGAATAATGTATCCTAAAGAAAGAGCCAATAAAATCTGAATAATGTATCCTAAAGAAAGAGCCAATAAAACCTTAATAATGTATCCTAAACAAAGAGCCAATGAAACCTGAATAATGTATCCTAACGAAAAAGCCATTAAAACCTGAATAATGTATCCTAACGAAAAAGCCAATAAAAACTGAATAAGGTATCCTAAAAAAAGGGCCAAAAAAACCTGAATCATGTATCCTAAACAAAGAGCCAATAAAACCTGAATAATGTATCCTAAACACAGAGGCAACAAAACCTGAATAATGTATCTTTAAGAAAGAGCCAATAAAACCTGAATAATGTATCCTAAAGAAAGAGCCAATAAAACCTGAATAATGTATCCTAAACAAAGAGCCAATAAAACCTGAATAATGTATCCTAAAGAAAAAGCCAATAAAACCTGAATAATGTATCCTAAAGAAAGAGCCAATAAAACCTGAATAATGTATCCTAAAGAAAGAGCCAATAAAACCTGAATATTGTATCCTAAAGAAAGAGCCAATAAAACCTGAATAATGTATCCTAAACAAAGAGCCAATAAAGCCTGAATAATGTATCCTAAACAAAGAGCCAATAAAGCCTGAATAATGTATCCTAAACAAAGAGCCAATAAAACCTGAATAATGTATCCTAAACAAAAAGCCAATAAAACCTGAATAATGTATCCTAAACAAAGAGCCAATAAAACCTGAATAATGTATCCTAAACACAGAGGCAACAAAACCTGAATAATGTATCTTTAAGAAAGAGCCAATAAAACCTGAATAATGTATCCTAAAGAAAGAGCCAATAAAACCTGAATAATGTATCATAAAGAAAGAGCCAATAAAACCTGAATAATGTATCCTAAAGAAAGAGCCAATAAAACCTGAATAATGTATCTTTAAGAAAGAGCCAATAAAACCTGAATCATGTATCCTAAAGATAGAGCCAATAAAACCTGAATAATGTATCCTAAAGAAAGAGCCAATAAAACCTGAATAATGTATCCTAAAGAAAGAGCCAATAAAAACTGAATAATGTATCTTAATGAAAAAGCCAATAAAACCTGAATAATGTATCCTTAAGAAAGAGCCAATAAAACCTGAATAATGTATCCTAAAGAAAGAGCCAATAAAACCTGAATAATGTATCATAAAGAAAGAGCCAATAAAACCTGAATAATGTATCCTAAAGAAAGAGCCAATAAAATCTGAATAATGTATCCTAAAGAAAGAGCCAATAAAACCTTAATAATGTATCCTAAACAAAGAGCCAATGAAACCTGAATAATGTATCCTAACGAAAAAGCCATTAAAACCTGAATAATGTATCCTAACGAAAAAGCCAATAAAAACTGAATAAGGTATCCTAAAAAAAGGGCCAAAAAAACCTGAATCATGTATCCTAAACAAAGAGCCAATAAAACCTGAATAATGTATCCTAAACACAGAGGCAACAAAACCTGAATAATGTATCTTTAAGAAAGAGCCAATAAAACCTGAATAATGTATCCTAAAGAAAGAGCCAATAAAACCTGAATAATGTATCCTAAACAAAGAGCCAATAAAACCTGAATAATGTATCCTAAACAAAAAGCCAATAAAACCTGAATAATGTATCCTAAACAAAGAGCCAATAAAACCTGAATAATGTATCCTAAACACAGAGGCAACAAAACCTGAATAATGTATCTTTAAGAAAGAGCCAATAAAACCTGAATAATGTATCCTAAAGAAAGAGCCAATAAAACCTGAATAATGTATCATAAAGAAAGAGCCAATAAAACCTGAATAATGTATCCTAAAGAAAGAGCCAATAAAACCTGAATAATGTATCCTAAAGAAAGAGCAAATAAAACCTGAATAATGTATCCTAAAGAAAGAGCCAATAAAACCTGAATAATGTATCCTAAAGAAAGAGCCAATAAAACCTGAATAATGTATCCTAAAGAAAGAGCCAATAAAACCTGAATCATGTATCCTAAACAAAGAGCCAAAAAAACCTGAATCATGTATCCTTAAGAAGGAGCCAATAAAACCTGAATCATGTATCCTAAACAAAGAGCCAATAAAACCTGAATAATGTATCCTAAAGAAAGAGCCTATAAAACCTGAATTATGTATCCTAAAGAAAGAGCCAATAAAACCTGAATAATGTATCCTAAAGAAAGAGCCAATAAAACCTGAATATTGTATCCTAAAGAAAGAGCCAATAAAACCTGAATAATGTATCCTAAACAAAGAGCCAATAAAACCTGAATAATGTATCCTAAAGAAAAAGCCAATAAAACCTGAATAATGTATCCTAAAGAAAAAGCCAATAAAACCTGAATAATGTATCCTAAACAAAGAGCCAATAAAACCTGAATAATGTATCCTTAATATGAATGGTTAATTGCCCAATCATTTTATTTTCTCATCATTCACTTCCATGTATCTCAACTGATTTGTCTTCGTATTACGTGTTTGAAGACGAAAATTGAAGAGAGATGGGAGGTCCATTGATAACATTTCAAAATGGTGTTTACATACATATTTCATGCATGAAAGGGCATAGGGTTTATGTATTTTGACGTGAGGCAACATGATGCATATAAAAGTACTACTCAGGTAGAGGCGGTATCAGTGAAAGCTCTAATGTTCCGGCTTTTAGCATATATTTGAGTATTATCTTTAGGTGTAAATACACATTTACGGGTACGCATTAACACACATATATATAGATTCAGCAGTACTTTTGTTGTCTTATATTATAGACAACCATACAATTGTATCTGTATTGATTTTACTCTACCCTGATAATAAAATATGGAAAAATTATATGGAAATAAACACTGAAAGGTTGGTTTGATTGGACCTTTATTATAAAATTAACCTTTTAAGTTAACTGAATCAGTTGGTAGCCTATGTGATTCTAACACAGACATATTTCATTCAATAATTTGCCTCTGTATCGGTGAAATACACGAAATAGAGCCGTTTCTGTGTAAGTAATGAAAACATGTCCAACTGGATAAAGACTTCAACGATGCATATGACACGTTCACAGGTACAACTGAACTAATTTATGCTTCAAATTTCGTTTCAGGTTTTCAGGAACCACCAGAAGAGCTATGAATCACATATACACGGTAATGCTTAATATGAAACTTTAAAGACAGAAATATTGGGTTTTTTGATGGGAATTGAAACATTACCGGTTGTTTCCTTTGGGTATTGTGGATGGGTTTCTGATGCAACGTTTCATTCTCATGAAAATATTGTCTTGTAAATTTTTAATTGGATGAATAGATTTATATATATATATATATATATATATATATATATATATATATATATATATGGGTGTGTGGGTGTTTGTGTGAATTAAGTTATATGATTCTTTCAGCAAAAAAAAATTATATAGTATTGCTCTGGCTGGAAAAGTAAAATAAGACACCGTTGATTTTCATGTCGTCGAAAAATGGTCAGTTTTCAGAACATGGATTGAAGCAACCCGCCAAAATTCATGTTCTATTGATTACATGTGGTCATACCATTTTGCACAACGATAGAAAACTGGTGATACAGAGTGCGAAATCTGTACTTTCGTCAAGGTTTCTTCAGAAAGTACCATGCCCTATTTTGTAAATTTATACTACGTCTACAACCATTTAATTTGCAGGGTAAATACATCATAAAAGTTAGCAGGACAATCTTGGGTGTAGCTTGTTTTGTACCTGTGTACTTTGGTCACGAATGAATTTAAACTTTAATATCCTTGATACTATTTACAAAGCATGTTAAGGTTTTTCAACTGACTTTACTTTTTCGACTATGAAAAAGAACCGACACCCACCGCTAATCAGTCCCCAACACAAGCGAACTTGCAACTGCAGGAATAAAGGAGAATGTCCACTGAACGGCCACTGCAAAATAACAAGTGTTATTTACAAAGCTGATATAACAACAAACAACGGGACCGTCTCATACATAGGAAACACAGGAAATACTTTCATAAGCCGCTATGCGAACCACAAGAAGTCCTTTAAATGCCAGCAGTATGATAAAGAAACAGAACTATCAAAACATTTGGAAACTCATACGCCAAGGCATTTCTCACAGTATTACATGGTCCATTATCGCTAATCCAGCTATGACAACATTGGTTAACAGATGTACCCTATGTAAACAGTAGAATCTACTAATCATGACGTACAAAATAATGCCAGTCCTTATTTATCTCACACACTCACTCACGCACCCATACCTGAACAAATATAAACCAACACCATTTACTTACCTGATAAGTGCCATGAAGTGAGCACGAAACGTGCGGGTAGTAACATTAAATGCATTGATGCATTTTATGAACTTGTACACAAACAAACACATACGCGTATACGCGTACATGAGAAGACCTTGCTTTCACATTATACTTCCGAGGACTAACAGTTCTTCTAGTGTTACTTAGAAGAGCTACTGAGATCCTTAACACTTAGGGAACGCATGTTTCCTCGCACACTTTTTTTAAGGCTGGTTTGACGTGAGAACGATGCATTGACTTAGCGCATAACTTGTGAGGACAACCTGCGAGGAATTTCAGTTCATGTTATGTCTTCGTGTCATAGGGAGGACCTACAAACAGCATATCAAGCACACTTTATTTAAACATATTTATTTATAGCAGGATTACAAAAGTAGCCAATCAGGCTAATGTACATGCTTCCCTGTATATATATATATATATATATATATATATATATATATATATATATATATAAACACAACATTATATAACACATCGCGGTACAAGTAAAAATACATAAAGTATGCGAAGATTTAATATGTTTAGATTAATGTTGTAATTCTATGAAAAGTTCATTATCTTCACCAAAATGAAACAAGACACATGCAATACGATTAGAACGAAATCAATGAATAATGTAACAATATAATGATGTAACATGCTCTCTCGAAAAAATAAGTGCAAAATGCCAAAAATAAATAAATAAATAAATAAATTTAACACATATTTACATATATTTACACTGGATGGGATATCAATTTTTTTTTTATATCTATTATAAACTTGAGAACCAAGCCGCTCAGAGTTTTTCTTGGCAGATCAGACGGATCATGTAGATAAGAAAGTCTATTAGTTTTTATTTTGTTTCCTGTTTAGGCCTACTCCTGGAACCCATGGCAATGTAAGGTTCTAATTCTAACCTCTCACGATCTAAATAAGATCTGATTCCGCTAAACAGGTTGGATAACCAGTTTAAACATTTTATCGAGCACCCGGCTTACTACCACACACTTTTCTAACCATCTTGCAAAGCTCTCAATATAGATGGCGCTGTCACACACACATAAAGCAAATTACAAGCAAAACGTTTTTTTCTGAGGACTTGTGGGAAACTTCCCCTACATTTTTTTTCCGGCTTTAAATGCTTTAAATATACTTAAACAGATTTTCGTTTGCGAGAACCCGGGTGTAAGTCCCGAAAAAATGAAAAAGCCCTCGCGCGTTTGGTGTGCAGTCAATATAGTGTTTCCCAATGAGTACGTTCACACACACACCCTCACACACTCACACACATATATATATATATATATATATATATATATATATATATATATATATAACACTGAGTGTTATATCGCTCTGGCCTTGTCTGAAGGCCAAAAAGCACTTAAAATCGGAGGGTACTCTACCTTAAATATATATATGTGTGTGTTTGTGTGTCTTGGGACGGTACAGGATGGTACAGCGTACATAGAAAAAAAGAACTTACAGACGAGCACAATAAAGATAATTAGATCTTTAGGGAATCCCATTAGACTGAGATATCAGATATGTTATAGCATCTGAAAATCAACCTCTCTTAGACCATACCACATACCGATACTCATCGCAATCGTGCACATGTTTATCGAGCAAGAGGATTTACTGACATCTGGCGGTGAATATTTGAACAACCCGTTACCTTTTCATGGACCTTTTTTTCCGGATCACTACTTGACAACTCTTTTTCATAATCTATGAATGCAAATACAATTTAATGGCGAGGTGGATCTCTAGACTATAAACATTTTTCTGTACGGCCAACTGTAAGAGCTGGGAGAACAACCGCTCTGATATAAAGGCAAGTAACTTGTTAATATTACAGTTATCAATTTATTTTTAGCGATGATCGAAACAATTTATGCGGATATATATATATATATATATATATATATATATATATATATATATATTTATATATATATATATATTTATATATATATATATATATTTATATATAACGACTGGGTATTCGTTAACTTTCAAGTGACCATTAATAACCTTCACCATCATTGCCTTTAACAGATAAAAGATATTATTACTAATCAATCATGTGCACACATACACATATTGGCAACTAACAAGGGACAATCCAAGGCCCGTCCAGCATGTCTTTCACAAAGAACCAACAGAAGGCCAAATAATTTGGCTTTATAGAGGACTAAACAATAGTCAAAGCATGCATAATTTGAAATCACATTCATTTAAGCATTCCACTGCTATAAATGTCAACTGATATGCCATACGTGTTAAAGAAATAGCGACAATGAACAAATGGAACAATTGAAGAGTCCATTAATACCTTACACATAGCAGTTTAGGGAGGCGATTCGCAGATTTTACAGTATATATAGTATGTTTGCATTAAATATCGGCTCGACGTAGGGTGACATAGAGCACAAAAGCATCTCTTAGGATCTCCTATACACTATACCAGCAAAATTATTTCAGCCTTTAGCATACAGTTGGGAGAATTCGTAGGTATTAATAAAAATCGACAGATTTACATTAACCTGTCATGCATTTCTTAAAATGTTGTCTGTACATCTTTTCAAATATAGCTGTATTGGTTTGAATGTTGGATATTTGTATACAATGTGTACATGAGGCTTGACGTATAAATGTCATGTTGACAGCTATAAAACAACTTGTCTTATTGACTGAGCCAGCGTGCAGACTTCAATATTCTATATGGACTGAGCTAGTCTGCAGCCTCTAATATTCTTATTCAGTTATATTTTATTCAGACTATTTTCTGTCTACACCAGGAGTGCAATCAGGTAAGTTATACGGTGAGATATTATTTCAGGAAAGTAATTTTCCCGCCATTAATGTCAAAATGAGCAATATTCTTCACATATATGTGACTTCACTCATGTTTACCCTTTCAGATCTTGAATCAGATCATGTAATATTGAAATCATTATGTATGAATCTTAAACATAGACAGTTGTAAAACGGTGTAAATGTTGGACCCAGATGTTGTTACTATTTTCTTTTTGCACGGTTCGGTAATTTCAGGGTTAGGCATTTTGAGACTAATTCACTACGTTTGTCAATAAGATTAACGACTAATCGCTTTTGTGATGTAGCAACAACTACTAAGTCCCGGACAAGCGTCAGTTATCTGATTATAGCCCTGGTGTGGAGACCGACAATGGCGTAAAACACGGAGTAATAAGTCCATGCTCGAACGTGGTTAACTTTAAGCTATATTAGAAAGGATTAATAACAACATGTATAATTAGCCTTATACAAAGAATCAACAAAAACCTTTAAAATTAGGCTTTAACATAGAACAGCAAAAACCATGTATGGTTGTTCTATAAATAGCGGTCCAGTATAATTATTCTGTAACATGTCATCACCAAAATCCTGTATATTTGGCATTAACAGATAACTAATAAAAGCAATATTATTTTATATGACAAAAAACTGTATAATTTCGATAAATAATAAAGCACCAACAAAACCCTGAATAATGTTGTTTTCACTAAAAGCTGCGAAACCCTGAATATGGCTTTCATTAAGAGCCAACAAACCTCGAATAATATGGCTTTCAAAAAGAGCAAAAAAAAAAAAACAAATGTAGCATATACAAAGAGCCAACAAACTCTGAATAATGTATCCTAAACAAAGAGCCAATAAAACCTGTAAAATGTATCCTAAAGAAAGAGTCAATAAAACCTGAATAATGTATCCTAAAGAAAGAGACAATAAAACCTGAATAATGTATCCTAAAGAAAGAGCCAATAAAACCTGAATAATGTATCCTAAAGAAAG
Organism: Sipunculus nudus; assembly: GCA_026874595.1. Lineage (NCBI taxonomy): Eukaryota > Metazoa > Annelida > Sipuncula > Golfingiida > Sipunculidae > Sipunculus > Sipunculus nudus. The sequence continues at coordinate 80,251,516 of CM049312.1, read as the reverse complement.
AGCCAATAAAACCTGAATAATGTATCCTAAAGAAAGAGCCAATAAAACCTGAATAATGTATCCTAAATAAAGAGCCAATAATAATAAAACCTGAATAATGTATCCTAAAGAAAGAGCCAATAAAACTTGAATAATGTATCCTAAAGAAAGAGCCAATAAAACCTGAATAATGTATCCTAAAGAAAGAGCCAATAAAACCTGAATAATGTATCCTAAAGAAAGAGCCAATAAAACCTGAATAATGTATCCTAAATAAAGAGCCAATAATAATAAAACCTGAATAATGTATCCTAAAGAAAGAGCCAATAAAACCTGAATAATGTATCCTAAAGAAAGAGCCAATAAAACCTGAATAATGTATCCTAAAGAAAGAGCCAATAAAACCTGAATAATGTAACCTAAAGAAAGAGCCAATAAAACCTGAATAATGTATCCTAAAATAGAGCCAATAAAACCTGAATAATGTATCCTGAAGAAAGAGCCAATAAAACCTGAATAATGTATCCTAAAGAAAGAGCCAATAAAACCTGAATAATGTATCCTAAACAAAGAGCCAATAAAACCTGAATAATGTATCCTAAAGAAAGAGCCAATAAAACCTGAATAATGTATCCTAAAGAAAGAGCCAATAAAACCTGAATAATGTATCCTAAAGAAAGAGCCAATAAAACCTGAATAATGTATCCTAAAGATAGAGCCAATAAAACCTGAATAATGTATCCTAAAGAAAGAGCCAATAAAACCTGAATAATGTATCCTAAAGAAAGAGCCAATAAAACCTGAATAATATATCCTAAAGAAAGAGCCAATAAAACCTGAATAATGTATCCTAAACAAAAAGCCAATAAAACCTGAATAATGTATCCTAAAGAAAGAGCAAATAAAACCTGAATAATGTATCCTAAAGAAAGAGCCAATAAAACCTGAATAATGTATCCTAAAGAAAGAGCCAATAAAACCTGAATAATGTATCCTAAAGAAAGAGCCAATAAAACCTGAATAATGTATCCTAAAGAAAGAGCCAATAAAACCTGAATAATGTATCCTAAAGAAAGAGCCAATAAAACCTGAATAATGTATCTTAATGAAAAAGCCAATAAAACCTGAATAATGTATCCTTAAGAAAGAGCCAATAAAACCTGAATAATGTATCCTAAAGAAAGAGCCAATAAAACCTGAATAATGTATCCTAAAGAAAGAGCCAATAAAACCTGAATAATGTATCCTAAAGAAAGAGCCAATAAAATCTGAATAATGTATCCTAAAGAAAGAGCCAATAAAACCATAATAATGTATCCTAAACAAAGAGCCAATGAAACCTGAATAATGTATCCTAACGAAAAAGCCAATAAAACCTGAATAATGTATCCTAACGAAAAAGCCAATAAAAACTGAATAAGGTATCCTAAAAAAAGGGCCAAAAAAACCTGAATAATGTATCCTAAACAAAGAGCCAATAAAACCTGAATAATGTATCCTAAACACAGAGGCAACAAAACCTGAATAATGTATCTTTAAGAAAGAGCCAATAAAACCTGAATAATGTATCCTAAAGAAAGAGCCAATAAAACCTGAATAATGTATCCTAAACAAAGAGCCAATAAAACCTGAATAATGTATCCTAAAGAAAAAGCCAATAAAACCTGAATAATGTATCCTAAAGAAAGAGCCAATAAAACCTGAATAATGTATCCTAAAGAAAGAGCCAATAAAACCTGAATATTGTATCCTAAAGAAAGAGCCAATAAAACCTGAATAATGTATCCTAAACAAAGAGCCAATAAAACCTGAATAATGTATCCTAAACAAAGAGCCAATAAAACCTGAATAATGTATCCTAAACAAAGAGCCAATAAAACCTGAATAATGTATCCTAAACAAAAAGCCAATAAAACCTGAATAATGTATCCTAAACAAAGAGCCAATAAAACCTGAATAATGTATCCTAAACACAGAGGCAACAAAACCTGAAAAATGTATCTATAAGAAAGAGCCAATAAAACCTGAATAATGTATCCTAAAGAAAGAGCCAATAAAACCTGAATAATGTATCATAAAGAAAGAGCCAATAAAACCTGAATAATGTATCCTAAAGAAAGAGCCAATAAAACCTGAATAATGTATCCTAAAGAAAGAGCAAATAAAACCTGAATAATGTATCCTAAAGAAAGAGCCAATAAAACCTGAATAATGTATCCTAAAGAAAGAGCCAATAAAACCTGAATAATGTATCCTAAAGAAAGAGCCAATAAAACCTGAATAATGTATCCTAAAGAAAGAGCCAATAAAACCTGAATAATGTAACCTAAAGAAAGAGCCAATAAAACCTGAATAATGTATCCTAAAATAGAGCCAATAAAACCTGAATAATGTATCCTGAAGAAAGAGCCAATAAAACCTGAATAATGTATCCTAAAGAAAGAGCCAATAAAACCTGAATAATGTATCCTAAACAAAGAGCCAATAAAACCTGAATAATGTATCCTAAAGAAAGAGCCAATAAAACCTGAATAATGTATCCTAAAGAAAGAGCCAATAAAACCTGAATAATGTATCCTAAAGAAAGAGCCAATAAAACCTGAATAATGTATCCTAAAGATAGAGCCAATAAAACCTGAATAATGTATCTTAAAGAAAGAGCCAATAAACCTGAATAATGTAACCTAAAGAAAGAGCCAATAAAACCTGAATAATGTATCCTAAAGATAGAGCCAATAAAACCTGAATAATGTATCCTAAAGAAAGAGCCAATAAAACCTGAATAATATATCCTAAAGAAAGAGCCAATAAAACCTGAATAATGTATCCTAAACAAAAAGCCAATAAAACCTGAATAATGTATCCTAAAGAAAGAGCAAATAAAACCTGAATAATGTATCCTAAAGAAAGAGCCAATAAAACCTGAATAATGTATCCTAAAGAAAGAGCCAATAAAACCTGAATAATGTATCCTAAAGAAAGAGCCAATAAAACCTGAATAATGTATCCTAAAGAAAGAGCCAATAAAACCTGAATAATGTATCCTAAAGAAAGAGCCAATAAAACCTGAATAATGTATCTTAATGAAAAAGCCAATAAAACCTGAATAATGTATCCTTAAGAAAGAGCCAATAAAACCTGAATAATGTATCCTAAAGAAAGAGCCAATAAAACCTGAATAATGTATCATAAAGAAAGAGCCAATAAAACCTGAATAATGTATCCTAAAGAAAGAGCCAATAAAATCTGAATAATGTATCCTAAAGAAAGAGCCAATAAAACCATAATAATGTATCCTAAAGAAAGAGCCAATGAAACCTGAATAATGTATCCTAACGAAAAAGCCAATAAAACCTGAATAATGTATCCTTACGAAAAAGCCAATAAAAACTGAATAAGGTATCCTAAAAAAAGGGCCAAAAAAACCTGAATCATGTATCCTAAACAAAGAGCCAATAAAACCTGAATAATGTATCCTAAACACAGAGGCAACAAAACCTGAATAATGTATCTTTAAGAAAGAGCCAATAAAACCTGAATAAGGTATCCTAAAGAAAGAGCCAATAAAACCTGAATAATGTATCCTAAACAAAGAGCCAATAAAACCTGAATAATGTATCCTAAAGAAAAAGCCAATAAAACCTGAATAATGTATCCTAAAGAAAGAGCCAATAAAACCTGAATAATGTATCCTGAAGAAAGAGCCAATAAAACCTGAATATTGTATCCTAAAGAAAGAGCCAATAAAACCTGAATAATGTATCCTAAACAAAGAGCCAATAAAACCTGAATAATGTATCCTAAACAAAGAGCCAATAAAACCTGAATAATGTATCCTAAACAAAGAGCCAATAAAACCTGAATAATGTATCCTAAACAAAAAGCCAATAAAACCTGAATAATGTATCCTAAACAAAGAGCCAATAAAACCTGAATAATGTATCCTAAACACAGAGGCAACAAAACCTGAAAAATGTATCTTTAAGAAAGAGCCAATAAAACCTGAATAATGTATCCTAAAGAAAGAGCCAATAAAACCTGAATAATGTATCATAAAGAAAGAGCCAATAAAACCTGAATAATGTATCCTAAAGAAAGAGCCAATAAAACCTGAATAATGTATCCTAAAGAAAGAGCAAATAAAACCTGAATAATGTATCCTAAAGAAAGAGCCAATAAAACCTGAATAATGTATCCTTAAGAAAGAGCCAATAAAACCTGAATAATGTATCCTAAAGAAAGAGCCAATAAAACCTGAATAATGTATCATAAAGAAAGAGCCAATAAAACCTGAATAATGTATCCTAAAGAAAGAGCCAATAAAATCTGAATAATGTATCCTAAAGAAAGAGCCAATAAAACCATAATAATGTATCCTAAAGAAAGAGCCAATGAAACCTGAATAATGTATCCTAACGAAAAAGCCAATAAAACCTGAATAATGTATCCTAACGAAAAAGCCAATAAAAACTGAATAAGGTATCCTAAAAAAAGGGCCAAAAAAACCTGAATCATGTATCCTAAACAAAGAGCCAATAAAACCTGAATAATGTATCCTAAACACAGAGGCAACACAACCTGAATAATGTATCTTTAAGAAAGAGCCAATAAAACCTGAATAATGTATCCTAAAGAAAGAGCCAATAAAACCTGAATAATGTATCCTAAACAAAGAGCCAATAAAACCTGAATAATGTATCCTAAAGAAAAAGCCAATAAAACCTGAATAATGTATCCTAAAGAAAGAGCCAATAAAACCTGAATAATGTATCCTAAAGAAAGAGCCAATAAAACCTGAATATTGTATCCTAAAGAAAGAGCCAATAAAACCTGAATAATGTATCCTAAACAAAGAGCCAATAAAACCTGAATAATGTATCCTAAACAAAGAGCCAATAAAACCTGAATAATGTATCCTAAACAAAGAGCCAATAAAACCTGAATAATGTATCCTAAACAAAAAGCCAATAAAACCTGAATAATGTATCCTAAACAAAGAGCCAATAAAACCTGAATAATGTATCCTAAACACAGAGGCAACAAAACCTGAAAAATGTATCTTTAAGAAAGAGCCAATAAAACCTGAATAATGTATCCTAAAGAAAGAGCCAATAAAACCTGAATAATGTATCATAAAGAAAGAGCCAATAAAACCTGAATAATGTATCCTAAAGAAAGAGCCAATAAAACCTGAATAATGTATCCTAAAGAAAGAGCAAATAAAACCTGAATAATGTATCCTAAAGAAAGAGCCAATAAAACCTGAATAATGTATCCTAAAGAAAGAGCCAATAAAACCTGAATAATGTATCCTAAAGAAAGAGCCAATAAAACCTGAATAATGTATCCTAAAGAAAGAGCCAATAAAACCTGAATCATGTATCCTAAACAAAGAGCCAAAAAAACCTGAATCATGTATCCTTAAGAAGGAGCCAATAAAACCTGAATCATGTATCCTAAACAAAGAGCCAATAAAACCTGAATAATGTATCCTAAAGAAAGAGCCTATAAAACCTGAATAATGTATCCTAAAGAAAGAGCCAATAAAACCTGAATAATGTATCCTAAAGAAAGAGCCAATAAAACCTGAATATTGTATCCTAAAGAAAGAGCCAATAAAACCTGAATAATGTATCCTAAACAAAGAGCCAATAAAACCTGAATAATGTATCCTAAAGAAAAAGCCAATAAAACCTGAATAATGTATCCTAAAGAAAAAGCCAATAAAACCTGAATAATTTATCCTAAACAAAGAGCCAATAAAACCTGAATAATGTATCCTTAATATGAATGGTTAATTGCCCAATCATTTTATTTTCTCATCATTCACTTCCATGTATCTCAACTGATTTGTCTTCGTATTACGTGTTTGAAGACGAAAATTGAAGAGAGATGGGAGGTCCATTGATAACATTTCAAAATGGTGTTTACATACATATTTCATGCATGAAAGGGCATAGGGTTTATGTATTTTGACGTGAGGCAACATGATGCATATAAAAGTACTACTCAGGTAGAGGCGGTATCAGTGAAAGCTCTAATGTTCCGGCTTTTAGCATATATTTGAGTATTATCTTTAGGTGTAAATACACATTTACGGGTACGCATTAACACACATATATATAGATTCAGCAGTACTTTTGTTGTCTTATATTATAGACAACCATACAATTGTATCTGTATTGATTTTACTCTACCCTGATAATAAAATATGGAAAAATTATATGGAAATAAACACTGAAAGGTTGGTTTGATTGGACCTTTATTATAAAATTAACTTTTTAAGTTAACTGAATCAGTTGGTAGCCTATGTGATTCTAACACAGACATATTTCATTCAATAATTTGCCTCTGTATCAGTGAAATACACGAAATAGAGCCGTTTCTGTGTAAGTAATGAAAACATGTCCAACTGGATAAAGACTTCAACGATGCATATGACACGTTCACAGGTACAACTGAACTAATTTATGCTTCAAATTTCGTTTCAGGTTTTCAGGAACCACCAGAAGAGCTATGAATCACATATACACGGTAATGCTTAATATGAAACTTTAAAGACAGAAATATTGGGTTTTTTGATGGGAATTGAAACATTACCGGTTGTTTCCTTTGGGTATTGTGGATGGGTTTCTGATGCAACGTTTCATTCTCATGAAAATATTGTCTTGTAAATTTTTAATTGTATGAATAGATTTATATATATATATATATATATATATATATATATATATATATATATATATATATATATATATATATATGGGTGTGTGGGTGTTTGTGTGAATTAAGTTATATGATTCTTTCAGCCAAAAAGAATTATATAGTATTGCTCTGGCTGGAAAAGTAAAATAAGACACCGTTGATTTTCATGTCGTCGAAAAATGGTCAGTTTTCAGAACATGGATTGAAGCAACCCGCCAAAATTCATGTTCTATTGATTACATGTGGTCATACCATTTTGCACAACGATAGAAAACTGGTGATACAGAGTGCGAAATCTGTACTTTCGTCAAGGTTTCTTCAGAAAGTACCATGCCCTATTTTGTAAAGTTATACTACGTCTACAACCATTTAATTTGCAGGGTAAATACATCATAAAAGTTAGCAGGACAATCTTGGGTGTAGCATGTTTTGTACCTGTGTACTTTGGTCACGAATGAATTTAAACTTTAATATCCTTGATACTATTTACAAAGCATGTTAAGGTTTTTCAGATTTTACTTTTTCGACTAGACTTCAATGAAAAATCAGCTGACAATGTATAAGCTTCGTACGCTCATTTACAGAAATGAATAACATTTTCTCCACGTGGAAAATTCAAATTTTACCCCTCGTTTGTCATCGACCTAAATATCTAAATCTTCCTTTATACTAGACAAGGTTATTCTGTAAACATTTAGTAAACACACGCTTATGCTCATGTATCATATACTTCTCTTCTTCAGGATTTAAGCTTTCCTCTTATCAATACTTTCTTTTGAAAGTGTATTTAAAATCGTGTATCTTAACGCATTTTTTCCAAGGCCTTTTCACATGCAGGAATGTGCTTATATTTTAGACAATTTATTTTTATTCTGATAGAAGATTATTTGAATTATACAGAATTATACAGGGATAAGGGTTATACATGGAATAATATAATGTTTAGGAAACAGAGGATGATAATGGGCATTCAACTGAAGCATGAAATTGTTCACCCGCAGTTGTCAACGGTGTCGTGAACTGCGTGATGGCAGACAATAAGATATTAAAACAAATGAGACATATAATCAAACCCACTAAAATACAGTGACAGTGCATTTCCTTCTTAATCAATGATGCCTTTGTGCTATAAATTCCCAGTCATCCGAGTAGTTTATGTTTGACGTACAGGGGCGAAGCCCGGGGAGGGGGGTCAGGGGGTGCAACCCTCCCCTCGCATCCAGTGCTCTCCGTCATTTAGAATTTCACTAAGTCTAATAATGGTGGAATTTTTAAACACAATTACGACATTCCTGTCACCAGTATCCGCAGATTTGTGACATTTCAATATAAACAGTTGCACATGCAGTAATTGATGTATTGTTTATTTATAATTTTATTAGGTTTGTTCCTGTAAATATGATATTAATTCTTCTTGTTCAACTAATATTCCTAATTGGAAAATTAGAGGTGTTTTATATATATATATATATATATATATATATATATATATATATATATATAATTAAATATAATTATGGGTATAAAAATAGTCTTCTCATCGCTTCCATCCGAGTACAGGAATTCAGAAAACTAAAAGTCATCACCGATGACGACAGAATCAACTTCGATTTTATAAAAAGCATACCGGTTGGTATCGAACGAACACCAGCTGAGAAAAGGCGACTCCGTGATGAACGAGTTGACACAGACCCTGATCTAAAAGAAGAAGAAAAAGAGGCGCTCAAATCCTACACATTTGAAGAAAATCTGGAATCTGAAGACTACGACAAGTCATCTCCAGAACAAAGACCACCCAACCTTTCCAGGCAACCTCCAGACCAGAGATCAACCAACCAAAGTAGTCATCTACCAGTCAAGAGAATAATCACACAACCAAATCACCAACCAGAACAGAGACCAAGTATTCAAATATCGCAAAACCCAAGTCAGCTCCAGAACCGAAGAAGCAAACTACTCAACCCGAAGTGAAAAATGGAAGAAAACCATATTTAGGAATATCAATCCACACGACTGGAAGTTATGAAACATTCAGAAAATCTCCGAGAAAGATACCTAAAACATTATAAGGACCATTAAGGTGGAAAAGTCTATCGGCGCCTGCAAACGGAAATCATTTTATCATTTATGACTGCATACACTGAATAGATGCATGATTAAATGATCGACTATGCTGGTGTTCAGTTCTAGTACGAGTAGAATGCGGATGTCAATGATAGCCTTTCTGATGGACAACTTATATTGCTTAAAATTGGATTTTTTTATTATTATAGAATAGTAGATACGCCGTGGTTTTATTTTACCAATATTATATCATCCATTGTCATAGGTTTTTAATTGTTTTCTTCCATATAAAGAAACGACACTGTACCAGTACTTCTAGTACTACTACAAATACTACAGCTACTTCTAATATTAATAATAATAATAATAATAATAATAATAATGAGAAGAAAAAGAAGAATAAAGTAGTTAAAGGACCCAGGGTGCCTGTGAACTATATATTACTTTATTTTGTCAGGGTGTTCTGATATGTACGGTGTTAGTTTATGGATGTATTGCCGAAGAGGAGCCCTTAAGTAAGTTCAAAGTTACAAACACACGTTTTTTGTTCTTTATATTCTATGACATGCACCATGACACGCAGTGAAAACATAACAGTCACCAATATTCATATAATATTTTTAACAAATTCAAACATGGTTCTTAACATATATAGTTTCGTTAACTTAAAGTGATAAACGTATGACTTATTAATGATTTGCTGATGAAAATATAGTTGTTTACGGCACCATATCGAAAAATCGTATGCTGTTCCTGGTAACGGCAAGTATCCTGAAGGTTATGTCACCCACATATGTCAGTGCAAAAATCCAACGATGTGCAATAGAACTTACCTTGGGAGTCGTAGACGATCGCAAGGTTTCTGACATGTCAGAAAACTTGCAAGTCACCTGCGATACATTGTTACTTTTGGGGGCATGTGCGATTGCTTGAGATGCAATTTGTGACTGGCAACTGAATAACATTCAATTGATTGCGGGATTTCTGGTAAGGTGAGTGTGTCTGCTACTAGTCCCAGTAGCGGATCCAGGGGGGGGGGGGGGGCAGGAGGTTTTTCTGCCGCTGCAACCAATCTTTAAAGGTTTAAGACCAAGCAAGTGTTGAGGCCTGGACCTCCCTTTTCCAAACCAGGGGAAATTTTGTTAGGGTTTGTCATTAGACCTCCTGGGTTGGACCCATCCTTTTCCTTACTCCTGGATCCGCCCCTGATTCCTACCAGTTTGCAGTTTGGACACATCTTGTCAATTTAATTGTCTCCAAATAGGCAATTCAGGATATCATGAAGTGAAGTCTGCGACTTTTTGCCGCCAGTCTGGTCGCGGAAAAATCGCCGCAATATCGCCAGTTGCAACAAGCTTTATATATTTTTTTTTCAGTTGAGTAGGTTTAAGTGGGATTTGTTGAGGTGTCGTTTAGCTGCCTATGATTTTGAACACTGAGCAAGATGACTATTCTTAGGCACGCGAGTGTATTTCAAGAACTGATCATAGCTATTTATAAGAACATCCATGCAGACAATATGTGGAGTCTGAAACTGCGTAATAGTTGAACGTTGTGTTAGATAAAACCCTAAATCGGCAATGCTCATGACGGCGGGACAGATTTTTGTACTACCTGCCGTGCTAATCCACACATAATTGACAGCTTGTGTATTAAAAAATACTGTTTGACCTTTAGCTGGTCTAAATGTCATAATGGAATTTGCATACCTGAATGACTTTAACTTTTAATAATGCAGTTTACCTCGTTATGAACTAAAATGTGTCTCACTGTAACCCAAGGATTTTGACCCTACGTCACTCCTCGACATTTTCAGAGACATTATTTATTGTGTGTACACCAGTTCCGAGCTTATCTTCTCGTATCAATCAATCCCTTTGATCTCTTACGTGTTATTGCTCCCTACCTACTTTCTGTTGTATTCCCTCACGGCTATTTAAATTACACATGAATCTATCTACTCGATCATGATGCCCAAACTCTATTCATTCTTCTTAATGTCACTTTATACCACTGATGAAAAATGTGTGAGACAGCAGGGGTAGCTGGGGAGAAACACTTGATACTGGTCAGATTTGCGATGGCCTGCACTCCATCAGGTGCTGCCCCCTACGGGACACCATTATAATTACGCTTTGCCGTAATCTTTTTCTAAAAATGGCTATTTGGAGTTGTACAAACACGTGCTTTTAATCACTGGACTTGAATATTGGTGTTCGATCACACATACAAGATTGTGCTTAGGTGTTATGCAAGGCCACTGTCCTTTTCACATACAGGTGACCAAATGATACCGAACGGGACTTCTGACGCTCTTATATGTAAACGTTAGTTGAAGTTAAAAACATTTATTTGGTTTTATCGGGATTTATCTTTCTACTCTTAATTATCTCTTTTTATATGTTCTCCAGAGTTATGACAAATACGGACGTAAAACCATAAAATATTTGACCATTGACTATTCGGCTTTTACAGGTATCCAATAAAAAGTCAGTATTAAAGATTATATATCATTTTTCTCTACATAGTTATAAAACATATGTGCCTTTTTTTATATTTTGAAAGACATATCTTTATATAAATGGTCGAGTGAAGGTTCATAAAGATAAAACCTATCTATGGTTCTGACGCCATGTCAACATGATAGTACCAATCTTCTCAATATTTTGAATGTTCCGACTGTCAAGTCAACTGACATTATGCTTGTGACAGCATCCAAAGGATATTAATCATTCTGCTAGAGGCGGTTGTAAGATTTATTTCCTGATTTCTTAATTGCAGTTGTTGAGATAAAACATATTCATAAAAGAGGGATATCTGGGCAAGAGTGCGCTGTCCTGTGTGAGCGGCAGCGGTCTCCTGCTTGTAACAGAACAATCCATTCTAACAACCTGTGTCGTCTACTGATGTCAGATCCTTCACATGTTAAAAGCATGAAATCCTGTGTTCCTTACAGTGGTACGTTTTTTTTAATTTATTACATTGTGGCATAGGATTAGATAAAAGCACTCTACTAAAACATGTCAAATAATTTAATCGGTATCTACAACACAAAACTTACTTGTTGTTCATGTAAAAGTAACGCATATAATCTTTTAGGCGATGAATATAATATATAGGTATTTACACTTAATATAAATGTGTTAAAAAACTGACAACAAATTCAGTTTCCCAATGGAAGTCATTACATGTTGGCCATATAATTAAACGACAAAACTAAATGCTATTGGGTAAACTGTTTCTCTACTAATTACCAAATGCATCAGACTTGTGTGTCTTGGAGTTTATAAAGCAAGATTCTTAGACATATACTAGAAATTATATTTTGATATTATATTCCAGTTAAATACGGTACACCAGTACACAATGGGTACACCAGTACACAGGGTGGAAACTGGAACAGACCCGTGGAACTATGCCAAAACGGCTCCTGCTACGAGTACTTTCCTGTACATTTAAGTTGGTATAAGGCCTGGAAACTCTGTGCTGGTCGCCAGGTCAACTTAGGAACCTCTGCGCACCTGGTCAGCATAGAGACCCCTGGAGAACAAGTTTATATCGAACAGATGCTGCGAAGCTTCGGAACTTTAGGTAAATCCTACATATTTTATGTTATTAGCTCCGCCAAGCATGCTATATGCTTTTTCATTTTCTCATCCATGAGGAGCCATTTTCCAATTGCATAAGGGTTAAAATAATGTAGTAGGCTTTTTGTTTTCGATGGTTTCAAATTCGCGATATTCGCGATAGGAAATTAGTCGCGACAATAAATCCATTGAGAATAAGACGCCACGTGTGAACAGGTGATTTATTCTGTAGCCTCAATGGCAGCTCACATAAATCGTGCAGGTAGCGTCAATATCACCATACATTTTATGTCATCCGTATTTCAAATATTGATGATTAAAATAATACCCAATTCACTATTGCTGGAAGAATTTCCATCTGTTCGATGCTCCTTTGGCTCCTCGTATAATCGTTAAGATGTTGCGTGCATATTAGATAATTGATATAATAATTATGTACATTGTGCAAATTGTAATTTGGTATATCGCAAAAATAAAACCCTCGCGAAACACTGCAGAAGTGAAAAATCGCAAATATTTCAAGCCTAAGCATGGGATTGACCAATAAACATTGGTGCGATTCCGGATAAAGGGGCAGGTACGGTATGACTGCTTTGCCTCGGCGTAGTATATGCTCCTACAGAGCGCCGCTCCAACGGCGATATAGGTCTAGTATTGACTGTAGATGTCATGGGATAATAGTAATAAGTAATAGTAATATTAATAGACTATTACATTTTTTCTATGTAATAGTATTTAGCTGTATTAGTAAAAGTAATAGAAACAGAACGCTAAGTTATAGATATGTTGATATACATATTACTTCCTATTACTTCCTTTGACCCCCTTGGTCATGAAGATTATCAGCAAATAATGCTGAGCAGACTCAGTTCTTGTCCAGTGATTACCCAGGTTGTGCTGATTTATAAGGCAAACAGGGGCCAGCTGCCATACAGCTGGTGACCACTGGTGATAATTACATAAGAGTACTGGACAGAGCTGGTCTCAGGCAAATAAGTTACCCTGGAACTATCTGACTTTTGATTACTAAGCCATAGATAAATAGAGGCATGTTTGATATTCAGAGTGTATTAATTATTATTGTGACATGTACATCTTACCTCACATCCATCAGTCCATATGCATATTCTGAAATGCACGTAGACTTATTTTCACCAGCCAGTTAGCATTTTAATATTACAGATTGCAATAACACACAAAATTTAAAGTACAAGATTGTTTAATACCAAATTTATTATCAAAATGATTTAAATAATACTTTAAATGTTTGAAAATTGATGTAAGTTTTTATATCTCTCCACTTTCGTAAATTACCCTAGGCTGGTTTTGACAAAGAAAAATTTGGATATTGACAGTCTAAGAACATTTCTCACATCTGAAGAAGTGAAAATGCTTAAAGAGATTACTGCAGTGAAGAAGGGGATGGCTGTGGAGTATATAGCTTTAGGCCATGCATGTTACCAATATTGTTAAGTTTACCACCTCTCTGTCAACACTCAACATATCCAATGCAATTTGATAAAACATTGCATCATATTCAAATGAACATGTACACCTGAGAAGCTGGGGTGCTTTAGGTTCCAGTTTGGTTATGTCCATAATACAGTGGTTGGCTTCATATTCGCGGGGTTAATATTTCGCGATTTTCAAATTTTCGGTGTTTTGCGAGGGTTCCATTTTCGCGATCTCACAAAACCATTATTATATAAACATAACCGTTATTATGTGAATTAATTATATCAAATGTTATGTGCACAAAATCTTATTAATAAAAATATTGCTAGTTAATGGCAAACAACTGGAAAGATCTTATATCATTAGAAATATCAATCTTTGACAATACATGATTATTATTATTATTATTTTACTTTTCAACTTTGCCTTCAGCGGTGTGACCTCTTTTTTACGAAGGTTTAATTCTCATTTCTCGAAAATCGCGAAAGTGAAACCCTCGCGAACAAAAAGGCAACCACAGTATATTGATGTAAATGGTATTTTTATTTAATATATCAATAAGGATTGAGAAAACAGGGCATAGCTTTATATAAATTCCTCTCTTGATACATTCATAATAGACTGATTTTTCGGCTTTGATACTTAATTATAAATTGCAATATTTATTAATAATTCCTCTGGTGACAATTTTACGTTGCACTGACATACTTTACGTATTAACTACGAGGCGGAAGATGAAATTTAAACCAAAGTATATATAATAAAATAAATTTGTTAAATATATATGAAGACAAAATGTACAAATAAGCATATAAATCAATATTTTACATATGCCAGGGTCTTTACAATGGGTTGCTTTCAAATTAAAGAGTTCATACAATTATCTTATAAGTTCTACTTGAAACGCCCACTTAACGATCATTGGGGTTTCAAAATATATGGGAAAGAATTAAAGATGCTGATATGATTAAGATATCCAGTATCATTAGGCCTCCTGTAAATGACAGACACAGTATAAAATAAAATGTGTATATAACTTGGTGATATAAGTGCTTGTGATATTAGTTTATAAATGTAATCGTGGGGCTCTAGTTTATAGAACTGTTGGCTGCGCAAGGTCTAGAATCCTCCCATCAGTATAAGTAATAGAAAAAGTATTTGAAATAGTAATAAATACCCAAGTAATAGTAATAGTAATAGATGATAAAATGTGGTAATAGTAATAGTAATAGTAATATCAGAAATTGAAAGTAATAATGATAGTAATAGTAATAGAACAACTGTAACAGACCCCATGTCTGACAAGGTTACATGCCTTTAAATATATTTGCTGAAAGACAAAACCTGCTTTATACAGCTGGTGCTGATTGTCAAATGTAAAACCTTTATAAAGTGGCACTGAAGCTTGTATTCCCAATTATACATAGATGTACAATCATCTTCCTGCAAGGCTTGGTTTCTAGTTATAAGGGCCGAAGCTATTCTTCTTCCCGAAACCTTATCGACAGCCCTTTAATGTTATGTAATTTATTTTATAGAAGATATTTGGACATCCGGGCACAAACCAAATCCACTGAAGAAGCCTTTTCCTGAATGGGAATGGACTAAGACGTCGGATCCAAGAAGGATTTCATACACGAATTGGGCACCAGGCAACCCCGGCATATATCCAGTTGACTCATGTCTCCTGTTGGCGAAAGACGAGGGGTTTAAATGGGAAGACAAACCTTGCATTCACAAAGCTAGTGCACTGTGCGAAGTGACAGCTTTTACTAATGTATATGGATAGACATGAGTTACAATTAGAAATTTAGGCATGAGCAACATACTGAATAAGAAACCGACACTACAAATAAGTGAACAATTAACTGTGGTTGGCAGCCTGTTCGGTGGGATAATACGTCGCAATATCCACTTTTCAGTAGTTCGCGCTGGTTTAATTTTCGCAATCTCAAGATGATATACAAAGTAAAAAAACATCATATGAATTATTTATTATCTAATAATTTGTGTTCAAAACCTTAATACTAGGGAGATGACCCCAGGGAACATCAAATGAGTTAAATTATAGTTCATTTTTTTTGAAAACTAGGAAGAGCTGATAGTCTTATATATATATATATATATATATATATATATATATATATATATATATAGAGAGAGAGAGAGAGAGAGAGAGAGAGAGAGAGAGAGAGAGCTGACAGTCGAGGGTAAAAACTCTCGGCTGTTTCATCTGCGGACCCGGGTTCGATCCCCGGCGTAGGTATGAGAGGGAGTTATAGTGGCCCGTTAACGGCCGGTGGTTTTCTTCGGGTTTTCCGGTTTCCTCCACCTGTAGACAATTCAGAACGAAACCACCTGAGTGCCTAGAATTAGTTATATTGATCACTTGTATAATTCCATGAATATTTTTTTAAATTTTAATATATCATTAAAAAATAGCAATCGTTGAATATACAAGGTCTATCTGTATTTATATTGAATATCAATCCTTTCGACTTATCCTCCCATGATTTGACCTCTTGTTCACGAAGGATTTATTTCGCGATAATTTCCCTGTCGCGAATATCGCAAATTTATAAACCATCGCGTACAGACAACCACAGTATTTCTTTTATATGAGCGTGATGAGTATATGAATAACTAACGTGAGCTATATTTATGATAATTTTTTATATCCTGCACTTACAACTGTAGATATAGAATGGACAAGGGTAAGAAAGTACTTTAAACAAATGATTAATTATGAATATTATATTATCGAGTTTATATAGAAAGTGAAACAGAATCCGATTTGAGGCGCTATTATAAGAAAATATTTAAAACTAATAGGTGTCATGGCAGTCTTGCTGATGGAATTTATATTTAGAACCTTGAGAATGTGGACGCTGACAATATTTAAGGTGGATTGGTTATCCACGCACCGGAGAGAAAATGGGGAGTTAGCAATATGTATATTAGCAGTTATATTAGCAGACGGTCATACGACTCTTTCTAGTCATATTTATTATCTTATATTATCAAATAAATTATATTAAGGATGGCATTTTATATGTGCAACGTTGGAATAGCTTCATATTGTCTGCTTCAGCTGGTTAAATTCGTTATAAATTCAGCTGGTCTTATGTGGCTGTGGCTGCAAGGATGTAATAATTGGGGATCATTCTGATCAGATATAATTGACCAAATCCTAGGTCTACTTGTTGGATTCTGCTTGGTCTTTTGATTCGATTCAAATAAGACTATGGAAACATTTGTGGACGTCAATTTGTTCATATCCGGCAAAGATCATTTTTTGCATATTTGCTGTTGATGGCAGTACAATATCGTTTTCATCTTCGAACGTATAACGCAGATATTGAATCGACCATATCAGACACTGATGGTGTTAACTAATTCAAATCGAGCTTAAGGGTTTTCTAGGATTAGTGGTAGGTTTGAATATCGTTTTTACTGTCGTGAATATGGTCTTTATTGTCGAGAAACAAAACAAAAATATTTCGACAGCCTATTGAGTAATTTAATCTGACATTAGTATTGGCAAGTTCATATTCCTTTAATCATTCCAGATAATGATAATTTATCTATGATTTGATTAATATAATTTGATATCTGTGTCTATCTGGTGTGGGAAGTTTTTTAAAGAGAAAAAGAAAAAAACACTCAAGCTTAACACGCAAACTGAAAAACAATCAGTTGAGGGTTTACCCATATGAAAACATGATGCGCAGAAGTATTTTTCATTTGTAGCAGATATGCTGGAATACATTATTTTTAGGCTAGAATATGATATTAATTTAAATATTCTAAACAACTGATACAATTAACCAGATTTAGAGGGCGCAAAATTTTCAAATACCAAAACAGAGCATATTCTAACCCATTGAGGGACCCCAGCTGTTTCTCTTTCTTAAATATTAGAAAGAACAACTGAAACAATGTATATACATGGTCATAAGACAGACTTGAGACTTTTATTAATACTGTTTCTTTCCTGCAACTTGGCGGTTTCACCAATGCTCACTCTGTTGTTTTGTAAGTTCATTAATTGTTGTTCATTCTAGTGCTGAAAGTAAATAAAAATCTTAATATTTTCTTTTTGTTTTGTTTATTGTATTCATGACATATTTATTATCATGTATATGACGAGGCAAACCTTTGACACTTCTAGTGCAACTGTCAAAACAAATTTCTCCCCCGGATATATGATGGAATGTTTATAAATAGCAAGGTGACATTCCTTCATTCCAAGTACTTTAACTACAGTAAAATAAAGCTAACAACATATTTTACTGTTATTTTCTTTGTGCAAGGTAAAAGGCAAAGGTGACGGAATCTTCTTCGGAATATTCTAATATCATTAACGATGTCAGTCTCATCTGACTTTACACTCTATTCTTTTAGCTTTTCCCGGCTCCCTAGGGAGCATACATACCAAACAGCCATATCAGGCGCTAGAAGCTTATTTTGTCTTTATTTACCTGCCGCCCATGACCAATACCCATTCATTCCTGTGTCGAGAGAGCCCACTCTTGTGGTAAAGACCTTGGCTAGAAGTGTAAGCGTAGACGGCTGTCAGAACTAGACTCGAATCCACAATCTCGCAGTCCCAAGTCCAGCGCTAATAACCCTTACGACACCACGCTCTATATAAAGGTCTGAAATATCACCACATAGACAAGATTCCAAGTAGTAGGAATGTTCTGACTTGTATAAGGATATTCCCTTAGGATAGCCTCAGGACCTGCTGGTCTCTAATATTGATTGAGATTGAAGGTACAAAATGGTAAGAATGATCCATAATTCGTATGCCTACCGGATTTCGGGTTTTTATTGAACGGGGCTTAGAATAATCGCAACCTGTCAGTTAGAGAAATGAACTCTCTAAATTTGAAAATGGCCCATTTACTTTTGTTGTTTTTTTCTGGGAAACCTACGCTGTAGTCCAAAGTTATAACCTTTAGGCTTTGTCCCGGTGAAATTATATTAATCAGATCATGTCTCTTGTCTAAATCGACCCAACCATGTACTCTATGTGAAATTAATCGCATATTTGTTCAATGAATAATCGTAAGTAGAGCATTTGTGAGCAACCTATTAAGTGACCATTTGTAATGTCAACAACCAATCCCCTGACAAGCGGAAAATTTGCATAATGTTGGCGACTCTCCCAAACAGAATTTCCGTACCATGCACTGTAGTATGTATAATTTGTAAGAGTTTCCGTGTCTACATGTTATTTTCTCCGGGATATTTTTATACAACGGAGACTGCTTAAAAACGTTCTGGGCTAAACGTTGCTGGAGTTATTCCGCCGACTGTATGAGGTGGGAGGAAGAGTAAAAGTATGAGGTGGCAGTAGAGGTAAAAGTATGAGGTCGGAGTAGGAGTAAAAGTATGAGGTGGGAGTAGGAGTAAAAGTATGAGATGGGAGTAGGAGTAAAAGTATGAGGTGGGAGTAGGAGTAAAAGTATGAGGTGGGAGTAGGAGTAAAAGTATGAGATGGGAGTAGGAGTAAAAGTATGAGGTGGGAGTAGGAGTAAAAGTATGAGGTGGGAGTAGGAGTAAAAGTATGAGATGGGAGTAAGAGTAAAAGTATGAGGTGGGAGGAGGAGTAAAAGTATGAGGTTGGAGTAAGAGTAAAAGTATGAGATGGGAGTAGGAGTAAAAGTATGAGATGGGAGTAGGAGTAAAAGTATGAGGTGGGAGGAGGAGTAAAAGTATGAGGTGGGAGTAAGAGTAAAAGTATGAGGTGGGAGGAGGAGTAAAAGTATGAGATGGGAGTAAGAGTAAAAGTATGAGGTGGGAAAAGGAGTAAAAGTATGAGGTGGGAGTAGGAGTAAAAGTATGGAGTCGGAGTAGGAGTAAACGTATGAAGTGGGAGTAAGAGTAAAAGTATGAGGTGGGAGGAGGAGTAAAAGTATGAGATGGGAGTAGGAGTAAAAGTATGAGATGGGAGTAAGAGTCAAAGTATGAGGTGGGAGTAAGAGGAAAAGTATGAGATGGGAGTAGGAGTAAAAGTATGAGATGGGAGTAGAAGTAAAAGTATGAGATGGGAGTAGGAGTAAAAGTATGAGATGGGTGTAAGAGTCAAAGTATGAGGTGGGAGTAAGAGGAAAAGTATGAGATGGGAGTAGGAGTAAAAGTATGAGATGGGAGTAGGAGTAAAAGTATGAGATGGGAGTAGGAGTAAAAGTATGAGATAGGAGTAAGAGTCAAAGTATGAGGTGGGAGTAGGAGTAAAAGTATGAGATGGGAGTAGGAGTAAAAGTATGAGATGGGAGTAAGAGTAAAAGTATGAGATGGGAGTAGGAGTAAAAGTATGAGATGGGAGTAGGAGTAAAAGTATGAGATGGGAGTAGGAGTAAAAGTATGAGATGGGAGTAGAAGTAAAAGTATGAGATGGGAGTAGGAGTAAAAGTATGAGATGGGAGTAAGAGTCAAAGTATGAGGTGGGAGTAAGAGTCAAAGTATGAGATGGGAGTAGGAGTAAAAGTATGAGATGGGAGTAGGAGTAAAAGTATGAGATGGGAGTAGGAGTAAAAGTATGAGATGGGAGTAGGAGTAAAAGTATGAGATGGGAGTAGGAGTAAAAGTATGAGATGGGAGTAGGAGTAAAAGTATGAGATGGGAGTAAGAGTAAAAGTATGAGATGGGAGTAGGAGTAAAAGTATGAGATGGGAGTAGGAGTAAAAGTATGAGATGGGAGTAGGAGTAAAAGTATGAGATGGGAGTAGGAGTAAAAGTATGAGATGGGAGTAGGAGTAAAAGTATGAGATGGGAGTAGGAGTAAAAGTATGAGATGGGAGTAGGAGTAAAAGTATGAGATGGGAGTAGGAGTAAAAGTATGAGATGGGAGTAGGAGTAAAAGTATGAGATGGGAGTAGGAGTAAAAGTATGAGATGGGAGTAGGAGTAAAAGTATGAGATGGGAGTAGGAGTAAAAGTATGAGATGGGAGTAGGAGTAAAAGTATGAGATGGGAGTAGGAGTAAAAGTATGAGATGGGAGTAGGAGTAAAAGTATGAGATGGGAGTAAGAGTAAAAGTATGAGATGGGAGTAGGAGTAAAAGTATGAGATGGGAGTAGGAGTAAAAGTATGAGATGGGAGTAGGAGTAAAAGTATGAGATGGGAGTAGGAGTAAAAGTATGAGATGGGAGTAGGAGTAAAAGTATGAGATGGGAGTAGGAGTAAAAGTATGAGATGGGAGTAAGAGTAAAAGTATGAGGTTGGAGTAGGAGTAAAAGTATGAGTTCGGATTAGGAGTAAAGTACAGGTCGCAATAGGAGTAAAAGTATGAGGTCGGAGTGGGAGTAAAAGTATGAGGTCGGACTAGGAGTAAAAGTATGAGGTCGGAGTAGGAGTAAAAGTATGAGGTCGGAGTAGGAGTAAAAGTATGGGGTGGGATTACGAGTAAAAGTATGAGGTGGGAGGAGGAGTAAAAGTATGAGGTGGGAGTAGGAGTAAAAGTATGAAGTCGGAGTAGGAAAAAAAGTATGGGGTGGGAGTAGGAGTAAAAGTATGAGGTCGGAGTAGGAGTAAAAGTATGGGGTGGGATTACGAGTAAAAGTATGAGGTGGGAGGAGGAGTAAAAGTATGAGGTGGGAGTAGGAGTAAAAGTATGGGGTGGGATTACGAGTAAAAGTATGAGGTGGGAGGAGGAGTAAAAGTATGAGGTGGGAGTAGGAGTAAAAGTATGAAGTCGGAGTAGGAGAAAAAGTATGGGGTGGGAGTAGGAGTAAAAGTATGAGGTCGGAGTAGGAGTAAAAGTATGGGGTGGGATTACGAGTAAAAGTATGAGGTGGGAGTAGGAGTAAAAGTATGAAGTCGGAGTAGGAGAAAAAGTATGGGGTGGGAGTAGGAGTAAAAGTATGAGGTGGGATTACGAGTAAAAGTATGAGGTGGGAGGAGGAGTAAAAGTATGAGGTGGGAGTAGGAGTAAAAGTATGGGGTGGGATTACGAGTAAAAGTATGAGGTGGGAGTAGGAGTAAAAGTATGAAGTCGGAGTAGGAGAAAAAGTATGAGATGGGAGTAGGAGAAAAAGTATGGGGTGGGAGTAGGAGAAAAAGTATGAGGTGGGATTACGAGTAAAAGTATGAGGTGGGAGGAGGAGTAAAAGTATGAGGTGGGATTACGAGTAAAAGTATGAGGTGGGAGGAGGAGTAAAAGTATGAGGTGGGAGTAGGAGTAAAAGTATGAGATGGGAGTAGGAGTAAAAGTATGAGGTGGGATTACGAGTAAAAGTATGAGGTGGGAGGAGGAGTAAAAGTATGAGGTGGGAGTAGGAGTAAAAGTATGAGATGGGATTACGAGTAAAAGTATGAGGTGGGAGGAGGAGTAAAAGTATGAGGTGGGAGTAGGAGTAAAAGTATGAGATTGGAGTAGGAGTAAAAGTATGAGGTGGGATTACGAGTAAAAGTATGAGGTGGGAGGATGAGTAAAAGTATGAGGTGGGAGTAGGAGTAAAAGTATGAGATGGGATTAGGAGAAAAAGTATGAGATGGGAGTAGGAGTAAAAGTATGAGGTGGGAGTAGGAGTAAAAGTATGAGATGGGAGTAGGAGAAAAAGTATGAGATGGGAGTAGGAGAAAAAGTATGGGGTGGGAGTAGGAGTAAAAGTATGAGGTGGGAGTAGGAGTAAAAGTATGAGATGGGAGTAGGAGAAAAAGTATGAGATGGGAGTAGGAGTAAAAGTATGAGGTGGGAGTAGGAGTAAAAGTATGAGATGGGAGTAGGAGAAAAAGTATGAGGTGGGAGTAGGAGTAAAAGTATGAGGTGGGATTACGAGTAAAAGTATGAGGTGGGAGGAGGAGTAAAAGTATGAGGTGGGAGTAGGAGTAAAAGTATGAGATGGGAGTAGGAGAAAAAGTATGAAAGGGAGTAGGAGAAAAAATATGGGGTGGGAGTAGGAGTAAAAGTATGAGGTGGGAGTAGGAGTAAAAGTATGAGATGGGAGTAGGAGTAAAAGTATGAGGTGGGAGTAGGAGTAAAAGTATGAGATGGGAGTAGGAGTAAAAGTATGAGATGGGAGTAGGAGTAAAAGTATGAGATGGGAGAAGGAGTAAAAGTATGAGATAGGAGTAGGAGTAAAAGTATGAGATGGGAGTAGGAGTAAAAGTATGAGATGGGAGTAGGAGTAAAAGTATGAGATGGGAGTAGGAGTAAAAGTATGAGATGGGAGTAGGAGTAAAAGTATGAGATGGGAGTAGGAGTAAAAGTATGAGATGGGAGTAGGAGTAAAAGTATGAGATGGGAGTAGGAGTAAAAGTATGAGATGAGAGTAGGAGTAAAAGTATGAGATGGGAGTAGGAGTAAAAGTATGAGATGGGAGTAGGAGTAAAAGTATGAGATGGGAGTAGGAGTAAAAGTATGAGATGGGAGTAGGAGTAAAAGTATGAGATGGGAGTAAGAGTAAAAGTATGAGATGGGAGTAGGAGTAAAAGTATGAGATGGGAGTAGGAGTAAAAGTATGAGATGGGAGTAGGAGTAAAAGTATGAGATGGGAGTAGGAGTAAAAGTATGAGATGGGAGTAGGAGTAAAAGTATGAGATGGGAGTAGGAGAAAAAGTATGAGATGGGAGTAGGAGAAAAAGTATGAGGTGGGAGTAGGAGTAAAAGTATGAGGTGGGATTACGAGTAAAAGTATGAGGTGGGAGGAGGAGTAAAAGTATGAGGTGGGAGTAAGAGTAAAAGTATGAGATGGGAGTAGGAGTAAAAGTATGAGATGGGAGTAGGAGTAAAAGTATGAGATGGGAGTAGGAGTAAAAGTATGAGATGGGAGTAGGAGTAAAAGTATGAGATGGGAGTAGGAGTAAAAGTATGAGATGGGAGTAGGAGTAAAAGTATGAGATGGGAGTAGGAGTAAAAGTATGAGATGGGAGTAGGAGAAAAAGTATGAGATGGGAGTAGGAGAAAAAGTATGAGGTGGGAGTAGGAGTAAAAGTATGAGGTGGGATTACGAGTAAAAGTATGAGGTGGGAGGAGGAGTAAAAGTATGAGGTGGGAGGAGGAGTAAAAGTATGAGATGGGAATAGGAGAAAAAGTATGAGATGGGAGTAGGAGAAAAAGTATGAGGTGGGAGTAGGAGTAAAAGTATGAGGTGGGATTACGAGTAAAAGTATGAGGTGGGAGGAGGAGTAAAAGTATGAGGTGGGAGTAGGAGTAAAAGTATGAGATGGGAGTAGGAGAAAAAGTATGAGATGGGAGTAGGAGAAAAAGTATGGGGTGGGAGTAGGAGTAAAAGTATGAGATGGGAGTAGGAGTAAAAGTATGAGATGGGAGTAGGAGTAAAAGTATGAGATGGGAGTAGGAGTAAAAGTATGAGATGGGAGTAGGAGTAAAAGTATGAGATGGGAGTAAGAGTAAAAGTTTGAGATGGGAGTAGGAGAAAAAGTATGAGATGGGAGTAGGAGAAAAAGTATGAGGTGGGAGTAGGAGTAAAAGTATGAGGTGGGATTACGAGTAAAAGTATGAGGTGGGAGGAGGAGTAAAAGTATGAGGTGGGAGTAGGAGTAAAAGTATGAGATGGGAGTAGGAGAAAAAGTATGAGATGGGAGTAGGAGAAAAAGTATGGGGTGGGAGTAGGAGTAAAAGTATGAGGTGGGAGTAGGAGTAAAAGTATGAGATGGGAGTAGGAGTAAAAGTATGAGGTGGGAGTAGGAGTAAAAGTATGAGATGGGAGTAGGAGTAAAAGTATGAGATGGGAGTAGAAGTAAAAGTATGAGATGGGAGTAGGAGTAAAAGTATGAGATGGGAGTAGGAGTAAAAGTATGAGATGGGAGTAGGAGTAAAAGTATGAGATGGGAGTAGGAGTAAAAGTATGAAATGGGAGTAGGAGTAAAAGTATGAGATGGGAGTAGGAGTAAAAGTATGAGATGGGAGTAGGAGAAAAAGTATGAAGTCGGAGTAGGAGAAAAAGTATGAGATGGGAGTAGGAGAAAAAGTATGAAGTCGGAGTAGGAGTAAAAGTATGAGATGGGAGTAGGAGTAAAAGTATGGGGTGGGAGTAGGAGAAAAAGTATGGGGTGGGAGTAGGAGAAAAAGTATGAGATGGGAGTAGGAGAAAAAGTATGAAGTCGGAGTAGGAGAAAAAGTATGGGGTGGGAGTAGGAGAAAAAGTATGAGGTGGGAGTAGGAGTAAAAGTATGAAGTCGGAGTAGGAGAAAAAGTATGGGGTGGGAGTAGGAGAAAAAGTATGAGATGGGAGTAGGAGTAAAAGTATGGGGTGGGAGTAGGAGAAAAAGTATGAAGTCGGAGTAGGAGAAAAAGTATGAGGTGGGAGTAGGAGTAAAAGTTTGAGGTGGGAGTAGGAGTAAAAGTATGAGATGGGAGTAGGAGTAAAAGTATGAAGTCGGAGTAGGAGAAAAAGTATGAGATGGGAGTAGGAGTAAAAGTATGAGGTGGGAGTAGGAGTAAAAGTATGAGATGGGAGTAGGAGTAAAAGTATGAAGTCGGAGTAGGAGAAAAAGTATGAGATGGGAGTAGGAGTAAAAGTATGAAGTCGGAGTAGGAGTAAAAGTATGAGATGGGAGTAGGAGTAAAAGTATGAGATGGGAGTAGGAGTAAAAGTATGAAGTCGGAGTAGGAGAAAAAGTATGGGGTGGGAGTAGGAGTAAAAGTATGAGATGGGAGTAGGAGTAAAAGTATGGGGTGGGATTACGAGTAAAAGTATGAGGTGGGAGGAGGAGTAAAGTATGAGGTGGGAGTAGGAGTAAAAGTATGGGGTGGGATTACGAGTAAAAGTATGAGGTGGGAGTAGGAGTAAAAGTATGAGGTGGGAGTAGGAGTAAAAGTATGGGGTGGGATTACGAGTAAAAGTATGAGGTGGGAGTAGGAGTAAAAGTATGAGGTCGGAGTAGGAGTAAAAGTATGGGGTGGGATTACGAGTAAAAGTATGAGGTGGGAGGAGGAGTAAAAGTATGAGGTGGGAGTAGGAGTAAAAGTATGAGGTGGGAGTAGGAGTAAAAGTATGAAGTCGGAGTAGGAGAAAAAGTATGAGGTCAAAATAGGAATAAAAGTATGAGGTCGGATTAAGAGTTAAAGTATGAGGTCGGAGTAGGAGTAAGTTATTAGGTTGGAATAGGAGTAAAAGTATGAGTCGGAGTAGGAGTAAAAGTATGAGGTCGGAGTAGTAGTCCATGAGCCAGAAGAGATTGGAATACCAAATTACGGGACAAAAACTTATATATTCATTGGTTTGTTTGATGTCTAAGTATTATAAAATAATTTTATTGGCTTAATAAATTCCAAACTTTATAACAAATTTTAAGCCTTTTATACACTGTGTCAGTTGTGTTTGCCCGTTCCATAATATAATTAAAATTTTGACATAGTAACGATTTTGCCAGAAATGAACTGATATAGAAAATTGTTAATATATCGTAACACTAGTATCCAGCCCATATCCTGGTTTACACGTAAATGTTTTTATTATCATTTCATCGAAAATGAGAAAAGGCAATAGATAAAAAATGAATATTAGAACATCGCTACTTTATGCATATCCTCTCTCTCTCTCTCTCTCTCTCTCTCTCTCTCTCTCTCTCTCTGTATGAATAGACCTACTTAATAAAGAATTTTTAGATTAGCTGACTATAAGTCATCTGAGCTACAGTCATGGTCCTTTTGTCCGTCCGTCCGTTTACAAGGCACGTTTTGAAACCGCTGTATCTACGAATCAAGAATTTGCACACAGTTAGATGTCCCGAAAATCTCTTACCATATCGAGAATCGGGTCACTAGGACATCGTTCCTTCGAGAAAATGGAGAAGCCCCTAAATTTTCAATAAATAACCAATTGTTGCACTTCAACTTTGCCTAATATCAAAACCTCTGATCTGACTTTGATCTTATTTAATGTGTTTTTTTTATACATCACAGGATGTAAATAGGCTGAGCTTGTCACATATTTGGTGATACTGACATCTAGCGGGATTGATTCGAACAACACTTTATCTATTTTTTTTTACTCTGACAAAATCATTCTTCAGTGTATGGTTTAATTTTAAGAACGGTCATCAGACCAACTTTTCTGTTTGTATATGGCTGTGATTTTTATCTATTTATTTTTGTTCAATTCTTTTACCTTGAATAAGTAAACTTATGGATAGGTTAATTGTGACTGGCCTCAAATGAAAGGCGAGTCCAGATTTAATAGTTGTCTCTCTGTACTACTGTCTTTATGAATGAGAAACCTTAAAAATTCATTCCGATTTCATTTTTAAGAATAGGTGGGTCTGGAGGAAAGAAAGTAATTATTATGGTTTTGTTCGATATAGATAAGTCTAGGGTGTTAGCGGAGGTAAACCGCTCTTTTTATCTCATTTTTAAACTTCTCATGATTTATGCTATTTCCATAACTTTCTACCCCCCCCCCCCCCAACCTTCTCACGGCTATGTTTAAGAATTTTTAAGATGCCTTGCTAAGGATAATAATTTTTTTTTTATTTATAAGATTTTTTCCCTGTATGAGTGCCCACCATTATCTCCACTTTACACCCCCCCCCCTTCCCCGTATTAACTGAGACACGTATAAGTACTAAACCCCGTTACAGGGGTAAATATATCTATGTAAACTCTATGCTGATAGCCGACACGTAAACGTCGTGTAGTGTTATGTGGGTCATCCTCGGAACTGGGTTACTGTGACATTATTTAATCACACGTGTATCTGATGTAAACATGTGGATTACTGTACATAGCCAATACACCAGATTATTACTACTTATTTATGCTGTTTACATTATGTGACCTCTCAAAAGACCACGTCCATCAAACCGGCCAGTAGGGTAAGTTGTACAACTAGTTATAAATATTGAAAATAGTTTACGGATCTCGTGTTTATCTTCGAACGTGTGTTTATATGCACCCGTGCACATTGTACCAGTTAAGGAGTACTCAATGAAATAAGTACATTAGTACTGCAATACCATGTCTTTCATATAATTACTACCGCATATGTATAATTATTAAAAAAACCAGAAAACAAAAAGAAGATGGTTCCTTTACAGGAAAAGCTAACCATGTCGGGGGCATATATTGAGGATGTCTCACTCTTATTTGGCAAGCTGTTTTATTTATCAGTAACTATTCATACATTAAATTCTATGCAAGGTACAATTATATAATTATTTTCGACAAATCTGTAAGTATTAACATTTATTACGTCACCATGATCATCATATCAATGATTTTGTATTAGATTTGTGATTATTCTACTTTTTGCATGATATGAAAGTCTGAAAATTAAAAAAAAAATGGATTTAATTTTACTTGCACACGTTGCTAAATCTGTATTAACGAGGCATATTTAGCAATAAAACTGCACAATAAATGATGATTATATCCGATTAATAATTCTGACGTCAATATAAGAAGGTTTCCCCATGTTTCATTTTTTATACACTTTAAAACAAAACAAATTAAAATCCGCATTTTGGAAGATTCATGTACATGAAGGAAATTTTTAATTTTATATGGTGAATATATATAATATAATTTCAACTTGAACTGCCAAAGATTCATTGAAACATGATAAATAATTTATATTCTTTTATATGCTTCGATATAACTAAGATGTTTAGCTCAGCAAACTGAATGTCATCTCTTTGTCCGTTGTCCGTCCGTCCATCTCTATGTCTGTCTGCCAGTCTGTCCGTCCGTAAACAGGGCACAAATCGTAAACGTTTGACCTAAACTCTACTTACTTCACACCCAGGAAGGTCAATAAAAATCTCATAGGGCACTTGATATGAGGTCATTGTGACCTTTATATTGTCCGAGTTGTGGGGCCCCTATTGGTGCACCTCAGAATAATTAAAAAATTGATACAAAAGCTCCAGTATCTCAAAAAAAAACACATTGATTGGCATGATTCTTTCCATGCAGATTTATCATGGAAAGTTTCATCAGTTCCTAGAGACTGGTAGCACCACCTTATTTTTTTTCATTTTTACCCATTTTATTTTCAATTTTTTGGCAAAATTGTATTAATGTGGCCTAGAATCTTATAACATGATATTCAATAAGGTCCTTGTTAATTCTTTGTAAATCTATCGGTTTATTGTGTCAAATTCTCAGCGTTTATCGGTATATTTTGTCAAAATATCCGGGCTTATCGGTATATTGTATCAACATCTCAGGGTTTATCTGTATATTGTGTCAACATCTCAGGGTTAATCTGTATATTGTGTCAACATCTCAGGGTTTATCTGTATATTGTGTCAACATCTCAGGGTTTATCTGTATATTGTGTAAACATCACAGGGCCTATCGGTATATGGTGTCAATGTCTGGTATCGATAAACAATGTGAGTATATTGGTACAATCAATTGCCTTAAACCTGTCTTAAGACAGTTTTCGACTTGTTGGTTTCTATCCGTACAATGTGCGTTAGAAACACTCATTGACGTAAAGCGTATTTAATCAATAGATGTAGCTCCCAGAACGACTAACCAAACAACTGGCTCTCTTAAGCATCAGGATGATCCTGTGACCTGAATGTATTCATTAACAGCCAGATAGATGTTATCATAGAACTAATATAACATCCGGTAACGCTCCGTGCCTACAAAAACGGTCTTTTTATCAGCGGTGACATTGGTTTTAAGCATCATGTGTGCCAATAATTATCAAGTCGTAATTATATCTGCCCACGTGAGTGATGAATTCACCAGCTGACACAGAATATAACCCCCCCCCCCCAACACACACACACCCCTACCTCCACCCCCTGCCATGCAAGAATATATATTATTTATTTCTTATAACTGTAATAAATTAATTATTTGGTACATGAGATGGTTCCATCGTGCAAATGAGGTTAATACAATATTTTCCACATTTCGTGTCACAGAGGTCATAGAAGTTAAAGGATTTTTTTACTGATTCGGTGAGATACGCCACCTGTGGGAAGATACACACATTACCTGAAGCCGACCTCCCATCCAACTTTGTTCTTTTTTTAAATAAAAATATAGAAATATCTGCAACTGACATTGACGTCTCCAGGCACATCAACCCAGGGCAAGGTCAGCATTGAGAGGGGGGATGTTGCCGGAGTTTTGGTGTATATCGTGACAAATGGTGCACAGGTGCATATAAATAAATATATAAATATAAAAATAAAATAAAATATATAATATATATATATATATATATATATATATATATATAATTACACAAATCTAAATAGCATAAATGAAAATCTTATATATGTATGTTTGTGTAAAACGAGAAGTCATTTTTTGTGAGACAGATTTTGTGTGCTCAGAAAGAAAGACGCATAAATATTAATAGACATAACGCTATATTCCCATTTTAACTGTTCATTTGGGTCACGACCCACCTCTTTAATAAGTTATATATTATTGCATAATAACGTTTGCCCACAAAGACACACAATTAGGATTGTTTAACCAACGCAGATTTGGTTGCCTCATGTGACGAATGGGGTGTAAAGAGAATCAGTATACAGTATACCATGTGGCCTTAATCTCTGTTATGGCGCCGACACCGGATATGCCTACATGTGACCAGGATATTTAGTTAGACAGGCTAAGTAAATTAAGTTGATACACAAGGCACTCATGTTTCAGGAGCCTACAACACTACCAACTCCAGAGTGTGTTCATTTATTTGGTATTGACTGAAGTTGTTGTTGAAATATACTGTTCAGATGAATATATATTAATACAAATATATATATATATATGTGTGTGTGTGTGTGTGTGTGATTCATTTCCTCTATCATTCATATATATATATATATATATATATATATATATATATATATATATATATAATACATTGTGTATTTGATTTGGTCTATCACATCTTTAATATTACCAATTTATCATCAAGTTTAAGCATTGAATTTCATTATTCTATAATTTCTCTGGAATCATTTTGCTAAGCCAACTTGAATTATTAAATATTAGAACACATTGCAAGACAGTGTGGTCGTTAAGGGGTCGGGGCAGCGAGAGGTCCTAAAATGATTCTGTTGATTATTTTTCATGATAGAATATAATTATTATACCCGACAGGTTATACTTTACACTTTGACTATTCCACAGTTTTTGTAGAACTAGTTATAAAGACTAATAAAATATAATAACTCTCCATTGCCCGGGATCTAATGTTCGATCGCCTGAGAGGGTTAGAAGCAAACGGGGAACCAGGAAAAAAATGCTGATCTTGACGGGTCACTACAACCCACTCTCATAGCCGAACTGGGAATCGAATACGGGTCGTCAGCAAAGAGAGCCGCAGTTGTTACCACTTGCCCTTTGGAACAAATTGGTTGCTAGATGTGTCACTTCGAAAATCAATCCTTAGCACCTCTTGCACCTGGGCAGGAAATGGTGGTCTACTTTTTATAAGTGAAGTATGAATGTAAATAAAATCTCTCGATTAACTGGATACGATAAAGCGCAAACGATGGTTACTAAGCTAAAGAATGTTTTATAACACCACATTTAAACATAGCAGCCAGTAGTTATCAGGCGCGACCCCATTTTTTTCACCATTTCAACTGAACACTTCGAAACATCTGATTTCCGGTACTAGCTGTCGTATTATTAAAGTTGGCTGTTCACATCTGTTATTCATTCATTCATTCATATATATATATATATATATATATATATATATATATATATATATATATATATATGCATTCGCATGACCAATGCAAAGAAATTGTCGATGCCAATATTATTTTTATTTGACCTCCAAACATCTCTGATGTTTGCATTTACTATGCAGTAAACTTTTGCAAGAGTGCAAATACTGCATTTGCATTTATATGAGTAGTAAGCTATGGAATGGTTAATAGGTCCCCGGGGGTTGCAATGTGCCCTTAAATGTCTGCTTTTTTATTTATTTTTTACTTTCTTTCTTGAAGGTAACACATAGACATATCTGCAACAAACGTATTGACAATACAGGTTTTTACAGATCCATTAGTGGATCATGCAATAATAACCATATCTGAGAAGCTAATAACTCAATTAAACTCTCAACTCTCCCCCCCCCCGGCCGTGACTACCATGTCCGTCGGTTCGTGTACTGGTGTAAACTTCCTGGTTCTCAGGAGGAAGATGATTATAATAGTTGCCTTTATTTATGGTTATGATTCCTGTCCTATAACGTGTTTATACACGACGCTATTGAGATTAATTAAAGGTAGCCAACAAGTTCCCAGAAAAACAAAGCGTTTTCACCTGAAATCGTTATATTGCAGCAAATACTGACATGAATCTTCCTGTTCAGTCAGCAAAAGTGTGTGTGTGTGTCGGTGTGTGTGTGTGTGTGTGCTAAAAGATACCATACATATCTACTTTATTAACTCAACTTTTGATCGGAGCAGAATCAGTTTGATTTCACATGGGTATGCTGGATGATCGATGGCTTCCTTTAATGAGGATATAGAATGGTATACACACATAGGCCTACATACATACTGAAAAATAAACCTTGTAGGTACATGGATAAGTCTCGCATGGGCCATGACGCCTATTGCAGCACGCCGGGTCCGCTGTTCTATTAAAACCCTTTGCTTCCTACCTGCGACGAGGTATACATAGTCAGTTATCCTGTACTATATGTCAGTGACCCGTGTATCACAATTGGAAATTGGAAAATTGGAAACTAATGTAAATGTTGGACAGTTATTTTATTTACCTATACTTGTAGTTAATTGATATGTGGTGTGATGTGGTCCTTGTAGCATATACCAAGGATTTTCCGGGACCATCTCATCTCAGTGTCCTGTATCCTCTTCTGTAACTCCGCTGTCATGGTCCAGGACGAAGCAAATATAAGACTTAATAGGGTCGGGCTCTAAATAGTTTAAAATTCAAATAAGCAATCTAGACGTTGATAAAAAGTCTGTACATAACACCACATCACGCAGTCAGAATTGTCAAAGGCATCTAGGTTACACGCCATGTTAAACTTGCACTGGAAAGCATTTGAAAAGGTCCTTGATTTTTCTTCACAGTGTATTTGTAACAACATCACATGTCGGAGCGTTGGCTCCTACATTTTCACATTGTATTAATTAAATCCATGTTTTAGTTCGAGGCATCGGTAAACTCATTGTAGATGAATTTGGTCCTATCTGTTTAAAAAGACACTATTCGCTCTTACTGTTTTAACAAGGTTTGATGATAGCAAGTTGCTTTTATCATAAGGTTACCAGCCCCTTCTTAATGAATCATCATTTTCTTGGTTTGGTGTCAAAAGATTCGAAACATTTAATTGAACCCACGCACGTTTTGAGTTCGTTATCGGAAAAGAAATAAAGCCTTCGGGAATAGGAGGACCCATTCTCGATCTTATAATTGTTACTCTTCCTAAAGTGATATTAGATATTTCAAATTATCTCCTTTTTAGGATGAATACCGTTCGATTTCATTTGGTTCCCGTCGAATTTGTTTAACAATTTTGCACAAATATTGACTAATTAATTAATTTATTATAATTAATTAATTTAATTATGTATATAATATTTGTAAGTTATTACATGATTGTATTACAAACAATGAACCCTCGCGAAACAAATAATACGCGAAAATTGCGAAAATTCGCGAATATGAAGTCACCACAGTATATGAACAACAATAAATCTCAGTCATCAGGCTCACCATACATGCAGCCCACCTACACAGTCCATTGCTATATGTGATACCATGCACCACGCATGGTGGATCCAGAATTTAATAGAAGGGCGAGAGGGGGGGGGGTATGATCAATAATTTTCAAGGAGATCCAAAGACTGGCACACACAAACCTTTCATGTATGTGTATATGGAGTGTTACATGTGTATTAAGTCTTGCTCAGTACTGGCAAAGAGTGGTCTAATTGACAAGTGGTCTGGTCAGAAAGGTCAGTCATAACTAATGTCAATGCTTATGGTTTATTTAAGGTTGGTCTTAAGAGACAGGATATTTTGTTATGAGAGTGGTCTTTCAGAAAGGTGCCATTGTATACACACACACACACACACACACACACACATATTTATATTTATTGGGTAATCGGTAAGGTTATATACGCAAATTCTCTTGCTCAGAATTTACTGCTTTAACGGTGACGGCAATTTTCGTAAAATTAAATAAAAAACCGTTATCGCTCAGAGAGAGAATACAAAGCAAAACGAGAGAGAATACAAAGCTGCATGGCCCATCTGCCACAGTAATATTCTGTCAGTGACGTCAAAGTTTGAAATTTCTCCGTCCGTTACCATGCGTTTGCGTTTTCAATCGCTAATTTGAGTGATCGAAAAGTGCTGTATGCGCATGCGTATACATGTATACACATTTATTGAATCACCCAAGAAAATATGTGTTCTATTCCAAGCTACATGTATAAGCATACTTATTGCATACGTACTGCATATGTACGCATATATGGAAAACCACCTTACAAGTCCAAGGTGTCAGGTGTTATTTTTTTTACTTCCATGCGGCTATACAACGAAAAAAAAAATGTGTTGGTTCTAATTGTGATCTCTGAATCAGTGAGTAAAATTATGTAATACCTGAGTTTTGAAATATCATATTCGTTTTGTAATATGTAGTCTTGGTCATTATACAGCAATAATATGGAAGAGGTTATCTCTTGAAGACTAAAATGCCATGGTAAAATAAAAAATATGAAGATGATTATTTCTTGTTTTTTTTCACATACAATCTTTTAGAGCATGCACTTTTCTTTTAATAATAATAATAAGTGTAACAAGTTTCTAATTACAGGCTATATCTAAATTCTATTTTTGATATTTTTATCTAATTTTTATTTTTATAATTTTAATAAGCCTCTGTGGTTTACTTCCCTTTCGTTGTATTTAATGTAAATTATATTTTTTAATGAGATAAAAATATAATGAGATAGAAATATAATGATTAAAGTATGTATATATGATAAAAATAACCCAAAATTACAAAATTACAAAAATAAGGGTAAGTATTTATAAATTAGCGGATACAAGTGTTATTTTATCTTGACCAGGAAGCATTTATGCAAGTGTAGTTAACAATTAGCATGTCAGGGAACTATTGTTTATTACAATACCCGGCCATAATTATTAATAATACTGTTTTAATACTCAGTCACGACCCACCGGCTGTTTATTGTGCATTAAAAGTACCCATTGTTGTGGAAATACATTACGCGAAAGATAAATGTAATATAAATAAGGTGTAAACTGTAGTTAGGTACACGTAAGGTTATTTGTGGAAGATATTTAGGATACAGGTCCTCCCAATAATAAAGTATACAGATGTCTTTGCCAGAGACTGAGTTATAAGCTATCAGCATTTCTTTTACTGGTAAAACTATTTTAACTTCATTCAGTTATCGGGAGTGCTTTTTGCCTTGTCTTGAATATATATATATATATATATATATATATATATATATATATATATGTTGACTTTTCTATGTTGAGTAAGACCGACCCCTATAATAATCAATCAGCTCAAAGGTCAAACGTCGGCCATTTCTCGGCCAGTAGTACATGCTTATACCTTTTTAACAGAGCCACAAATCCTAACATTGTCCAAGATTATCAAGCAAGCTTAACAGAAAGCTGGACCTTGAATTGGCCTTTTTGGCGACCATTTTGTACGGGCCGCGTTCCTTGACTATATCCGTTTCCATTGGCTGAGTGTCGTATAAAAAAAATAGCTCAATTGTTTTTAGCAGCAGGTGATTGTATGTTTGGTGGTATACGCACTGAGGGACATAGCTACGTACCATTTTTGATGCAGGTTATGTTGTCATCCGTGTTTGTCTTGTCCCCCCCCCCCCGCTACCTGTTTGCTTTTCTTTGGGCCCTTTTTTTACCATCTGTGTTGCATGTCTACTACACATATTCCTATAAGTCATCTATTTAGTTATTCTTAATGAGACAAAATGCTTATGGTCCGTTTGTTTGTTTTTATTGGGTGGTTGGTTAATCTGTATATACCAATAGACTGTCCCTGTCTTCCATTTGGGTCAAAGATGATATATCTAGTGATTTTGATATTTGTACAACACCTGTCTTCTTTGTTAAGATGCGTGTGGTTATTCCTTGTGAACGTTGGTGGCCTTTGACAGGTAGTCGTATTTTCACCATATATTATTTTAGACCACGTGCAAATAATACTACCCATCTTAAATTTCGCTATCAACATCTACCTATCAACATCTGAAGCAGTAAAGTACACATTAGATAAAAGGCTAGTTAACGTTTGTTCTCTCTGGGTTATGTTAATCTGACCTTGATCATCTAAGACGTATGAGAGGATAACTGATGTGTAAATAATAACTGCATATGGGCTCCAACAAATGTATGTATAATGTAAACCCACTTCAGGAGTAAATATCGTCAGCTATATTAATAGTTGAGTATATCAATTGTAAAGTTTTCAGTGTTTACACAATGGACTAGTTTTTGATGTAGTCGGTAATGGACTATGACTGCTACAAGAGCCACCTTTGGTCAAGACAAAATATGCAGACCCGTCAAAATATGCGACAATACAGAGAACAATGCAGCATATTAGGTAAACCGTTTCACTGGGCCAACTTGAAGCATGCGATTTTCTGTTGATGATTGGGATTAAAGGAACATAATCATGAGCACTATTATGCCTAATCTTTCAGTTCAGTTTTGCTTTAGACAAAAGAATCCCCAGCAAACCATCCCGGAACATTGTCATGACCTCCCCTTCAGCTTGTTTGAGGTTCTGCGTGTGAGTATACACCGTCCACGGATGCCTATTAACCAAAACAAAGCCGCGTGACCGGAGGTTCAATGCCCGACAGATCTCAGACAAAGAGTAGTCCAAACAAGTACATACATAGACCGTCATGTTCTCTGATATATCACTGCTGCATGGATTGCCATTACGGTCCATGGGCCGAATGTAAATTCATTGTAGAACCTATGTTTGTGCGGTTGGTCCAGGGATCTCTGCTGAAATGACACGTGACCCCGTGTATTGAATAACTGAACCACCGCACAGGTGATGTCTCAGCCAGTGGGCAAAATCGGTCAGGACACCTCCTGATAAACAGGTGTTGTGACCTTAACATGCTCGTGCACGGTTGTGAAATACCGGTTGTAAACCTGAAAAGAAAACGGACAACACAGGTGGCTTTCGCCCTGTGTTTATGTTTGCTCCAGTGATGGCGCCCAGTCCCCCGTATTTGACACTCGTGTGTAGGAGCAAGCAATCGGTTTCAGGGCAAAATTTAGCAGGTAGCACACATTTCAAAATGAAGACGCTAGTGTTTCCGTTATTTAAACATGATTTGTAAGTTATTAGGTCCCTTTAATCCTCAAAAGCAAGGATATCCTCTCCCTTTGGGACACTCCAAATCTAATGTGACTCTTCATGATTTTACCTGAGAATTTCGGACACTTCCTTCTTATTGAAAGCCCATATATATACATATATATATATATATATATATATATATATAAACTAAACAGCTTAAACAGTGACGATATTTTAACCACAGATAGATTTAAGGAAAAGGGGAAAACGTGTATTCTAGGGCCTTTTAGAATATCCATGCGTCAATTAAACTATAAATCTTATTTTACTTCTTATTGTTCTCTTTGAAGTTGTGACTAAAATTGTCTAATTAATTAATCAATTTAAATACAACATTTTGCAGGTTAGGATGCACAAGAAAAATGTAAGCAGGGCCATGTTTAATACCTGAATAAGCCTTGCAAAATAAATGCCATTTTGTGATTAATATCGGTCCGATGATTTTGATTTTTTTTTGCATATGGTTTGTTAGAGGACAAGACGTTCAAATGTCAGATGTGATCATTTTTATATCTAGATTGCCGAAAGTAACCTTAAAAAATATATAGAAGGTTTTTACTTGCTTTTTCACACCTAAACTCTTTTTTTTTTCTTTGAATTATAATAAATGTAACCAGTATCTAAATTAAAGTTATAAATTCCATATTAAATGTTTATCAAATTTACCGTGCGTGGTTTTATTGTGTATAATCCTTTATGGTTTACGTTCTTTCGGTGTTATTGATGTAAATTAGATTATGTTATTTAACGTGATGTACTGGTTAATTATAGGGAAGCCTAAATATATAATCATGTAAGTTTGTAATTATGAACTATAATAATAACCACAAAGGATGACAAATATAAGGGTAATTATAAACTGGCAAATGCAGGTGAACCCCCTTATCATAACAAGAAAATGTTTGTGAAAATGTAATTAACATTTAAAAATTTCAGGAAACTATGGTTTATTACAATATCCATCCATAATTATCATTTATTGTTAGATTTATTGGGGGCTTTGTTTGTAAGTAAATTACTGAGTCACCATCCACCAGTTTTATTGCTTATTGCTCTTTATTGTGCAAATAAATATTTTGAAAGATTCATGTAATATCAATTTGTTATAAGAGTTATCAAGTACACTGCACCTATGTGGGTGCGTAAAGTTGTTTTGGATGCAAGCCCGTCCAGTAATAGTTTTCCATATTATGGTGTCCGTGCTTGAGACTGAGTCAATACTTTTTATCATATGCACCTTAGCATCAATTCTTTGTCACAATTGGCTGATTAAAAGCCAAGATCCTCAAATTTGTTTACGTAGTCCTTATCATCTACCAACTCTAAAATTCAAGCGTCGGTCACACAAGTGTCACTACCGTCGATCAACTTATTATGGCCGCATATCTATTAATACTCGTGCCCTGCATTTGCAAGGTCCCTTTAAGCTCCCACAATGGTCCAACTACTCAAAACTCCCTAAACTAGACTAACCCCGACTCTGTCCCTGGTCTAAGTGTGCTGATTGTCAGCTGTATTGAGCAAATAAATCAAGATATAACTACTTCATTAAAAAGTAAAATAAGAAGTATTCATAACGGAGGTCAAATATGTTGCGAGATTATGAATGCAAGATAATTTTATGTTACAAACGTTTTTGACAAAGTGACAGATCATCGACAATTAGACATTTATCAGATATTGAAAGATTGCTCGGACTACCGTTTCCTTTGCATTGCGGTTAAGCACAACGCTTTATGTATACTTCAAAACGTTTCTTTTCATATAAAATTTATAATGTAGAATCTTGAAATGTTTATCTGTCGTTAGATTAATAACTTGTCATAAGAGGTTTTGGTAATTTTTTGTCACCACAGAATACGTTCAATAAAGCCTTGCCGTACTACACATCGGCCCACTTTGTCGGGCATGGTCAAGCAAGATTGAGATAAGTGCCTACTTTAAACTCATTTGTCGCAATATTTAGCAACGTTTAATTGTTTAGACAGTAAACTAATTCTTAAAAAAGCTGACATGGTAAAGATTCGATCGAATTAAGTCAAGTTTGAGTGCCGTCATGTGCTGAAATGTCGCGGTATTCTGATAAAAATACTGTGCACAGCTGTACGCGGTGGATGGTTAATAGTACAGACAGCCATTCCGATATCAGCCTGCCTTGCCCGAGCGCTGCCTCGAAAGATAGGCCTACCTGAGCCACACGTAAACTTTCCACGGGGATAATTGCTGACGTCGACCGTGTTTATTTTCCCTTGAAATTCCCTCGTTTTCAGGTTTCCGATACGTGCATCAAAATAATTCCAGTTATTTTGATATATTTTTCAGGTGACTAGCGATGTTTTCAAACACACCAGCGACAAGCGACATCGAGCGATGTATAAACGTACTGTTGCAATATTAATACCGAAGTTCGGGGTGCGAAAATGATAAGATTTTAGGGGTAACTCAGGGTATACAATTTTCAAATAATCACATATAGGATTAAAATACGCAGTGGATTGTATAGATAAGCAGAACTTTTGTTAAAAAATCTAAAAGGAAAGTAGTAGCAAACAAGAATATAAAGCCTATCAAATAGTTTATTCGCCATATTCAGATTCAGTGACATGTTTTACCATTTTTATCCACAAAGAGGTTTTCCCCTCTAACAAGATTTAAATGTGCACAATAAAACCTTGAATGTTTAAAAAATAAAACCAGACTTTATTCTGAAGTAAATGATCATGCTATATGCATTAAAGAATGATGGTTGGCAGAACCGTGACATGGGCGAGGAGATCGGTCAATCGATATGGAGCTGCAATCATTAGAAATATAAAAAAAATCAATAAATTATCAACTTAATTGTAATTTTTATAGAGATGTAATATTTTTTTAAATTATACATTTTGATTTTTTAAATACATTTGGTAAACAACGTAGACTCCAAATCCATCCGGCTTAGTGAAATTTTATGAAGGTTTGAACGGCTGTACCGAGTCAGACAAATAGAGGTCGTTACCAGTCACTGAATTATGTCATCCAATTTAATCTCGTAATGAGTGCTGTTATTATTCAATGTTAACAGTTTTAAGTGTCACTTTGTATGCAAATAATTATACAATTTTCTATGAACATTTAGACTATTCAATTTATATAGTTCTGTGACCACGAGGAGTATTCCCTCTGTGTTGTGCTTAATCCATATTATCGCCCATGCACGGGAGCGCCATTTCCCGGCGAGCGGTCTTTCCTCTATTCATTTCGGATAAACCAATTTATGGCCACACGGCGAGTTTGGAAAAAAAGGTCAAGATTTTCATATTTAAGATTCTCTTTATGGCAGCGGTGATACAAATGAGGATACAAAACTTGTGCCGCAGTGGGACAAACCGGCTTGGCAATGTCAAGTTTTTCACGCTACCATAATATCAAGTCGAACCATAGAAGAGTTATATGTTGAACGAAGACCGTTTTGTGCGACCCGTATTTCTAGACATTATGCATTTCCATCAGCTGAGTCTCATGAAAATACACAGGTTCAAATTTCCATTTTTTGTGGCAGGATCTATTTTGTTATCAGCAGGTGATCGTACGTCTGGTGCTATGCCTGCCAGTGGATTTTGTCACATGCACCGATTGACATGGCCTTAAACCAGACATAGCCGGAGGTTATATTGTCAAACGTGTTTGTCTTGGCTTTCCCCGCTCGTCTACTTTTCTTTGAGTCCGTGTCTTTCCTTTTTGATTCCATGTCTGCAACACATGATCTCTCAATCAAATTGTTTAACTGTTTAGTTACTCTCAAAGTGGATGTACGATTATAGTTCGCTTATGTATCTGTCGGATTTGAGGTGCTATATATTCAGAAATCTTGCAAAACTTGGAGTCGGGCCATGGGTGATGTATCGAGTGTTAGACTGAAGCTTGAAAAAATATATAAATTAACTGTAAAGACGCGTTGTGGGGGTTTTCATTGGAACCATTTGTGGCCTTTGACAGAAAATGATATTAGGCCTATTACACAATATGTACGTTTCTAATACCGGTTACAGATATTATATTATAGGTACATTTGCTATGGTGCGTCTGCCTTACAGCAGTATAATACACGTGACGTGAAGGGAGAGTTAACATGTGTTCTCTGACGAATTTGTTTACTTCGCCTATAATTAAATAGGTCGAATGCTCAGATACCGTGACAAGTTTTTAACCTTGGTGTGTATGGACCCATAGAGCTTGCATATATCTCGTTTAAACCCATTTAACACCATCTCTGCGGAGAGATAAATGTATCTAGTTATGTTACTGTGCGGTAGTCTCCGGGCCTGGATAACACCACCATTTAAATGAATGCAAGAGTGTGCTTTCCTAGTTTTGGAAATGTACGTACATAGTCAAGTTAGTATTAAAGGTAGCTGTATACCTTAAAAAATAATTGTTACGTTTAGTAAACAAAGAGAAAACATAGTCATAGAATAATCAGAGATGGGTCATATATTCGTGTTCTGTTATACACCAGCCCACATGTTTGTATTTCACGATAATTTCTGTGAATATAATACGACTTATGTAGAGTAAGGAAACTTAAATGAAACGTAGCGGAGCATTAAGGTATTATAACTGACAGAATAAGTGAAAGAGGTGCGTAGAGAAAGGAACACATAAACCGTCTCATAAAATCTGGGATTTTTCACATGACATGTCACACCATGGCGATAAGGCAAAAAAAATAAGGTTTGGTTCTCAGGCAGTTTTTTTATCAGAAATCAATGCAGGCAGGCGGTCTTTTTTATTTTAATTTTTTTTCTTTTGTGTATGTTTGGATAAAAATGTCAAATGATAAGGGAAAAGTATTTTTTGCTAAACTAGTAAAAGCGCTACAAAACAAAGGAAATCTTATCAAAATTGTATGATTTTATCTTCTTGAAAGAAATGTGCCAGCGGCTGGAGCCGAAATTGGTAAGTTTCTATTGAAAATCAAAATAAATATTTTTGATGCGGGGGTTTCAATTGACGCTGGCCGTGCCTGAGAACCATACCCTTTATTTAATTTTTTTTTGGCCTTACTGATATAGGGTAATGCAGATGGTAATTCAAACGGCACAAGTACACGAGGCGACGTGGTTTATGATCCAAAACAACGGTTATACTGTCCCTGAACAGGTGTGGCGTGGGGAGGAGTGTTATGTCTAACTTTTTATAGACCAATCCTCTATTAATAAAAAAATCAGAATCAGCATTTCTAGGTCTGTTGCCAACAGATTCACAAAAATATCAAAAATATAAATAAATCAAGGAATATTTGGTCACACAGCAGTAAACACCAACAAGTATCTAATACATCATGTTACAAACTGACAAAAGTACGGGTTTTCTAAATGGTATACAGCATGGGCCATTATTGTTCTCTATGATGTCCGGCCGCCTGAACACAACATGAGACTAAAATTCTGCATTCGAAGGAATGCAAGCCTCCATCATGTTTGCATTTACTTATTCGGCCCAATATCCCAGGTGCATTCGTGCATAAATGACTGCAAATATGTGGATATTCTCTAATTATGTTTCTGAATCCGGATTATAAGCAGGATCCACACAAAAATCTAATCGATTCTTCATTGGTCCAACCCCGAAATGCCCTGAAATTTTCCTGAGATTTCGTTTTAAATGGCGTGAGTTATGTTGTGATCAAACACACAAACACACACACAAACGCTTACACAAACGAACACACACACGGAAGGAAATAATCGCTTACCCCAATAACGGAAGCAATAATGCCACGACCCACCTTATGCGAAGAGCAAAGAAACTAGCCATACCTGTGAATCAGCCGTCATGGCTAGACTGTGGGTTGAACACGAAATTCCAGACACCCTTCTAGAAGTTCATACTTGTTCACAT
This sequence comes from Sipunculus nudus, assembly GCA_026874595.1. Lineage (NCBI taxonomy): Eukaryota > Metazoa > Annelida > Sipuncula > Golfingiida > Sipunculidae > Sipunculus > Sipunculus nudus. Next base: position 80,208,508 of record CM049312.1, on the reverse strand, counting down.
GTCTTACCTTCAAGTAATATATATATATATATATATATATATATATATATATATATATATATATATATATAAATATATACTTTCACCCCCCACCGGCCATATGTCGCAGACCCAAATGTCTCTCTTCTTTTTATGTTCATTGACATATATATATATATATATATATATATATATATATATATATATATATTAGAGGATCGGTCTTTTTTATGATTAAAAAAACATTGAATTTTTAACCAGATTCGGATTACTCTAGACACTTTCAACTGGATACACCCTCTATATGTGTCATAATGCAAATACTGTTAAAGATTAATTGATCACCAATATCAATCTTGGGATTAGCCACATCCTGCAAACACTGAAAAAAGGAAACCACCTAACAAACCACCCCACTTATATTATTTTAATTTAGAGGAATATAATAACATGGTACTTTATCTTAACTGAGAGCTCAACATATTTTTTGTGCAATAAAAAAATAACATGCCCCTTATGATAAAGTTTATATTTAAAGACAGGCTGAGGTAATATTTTTGTTGCGTGGTGTCATTTATTTTATTAAATAATAATAAACCCTTAGGTTTTACTACCTTTATAATATTAACATCGTGCTGAAAATAGGTTTGTGGGTGTGATGTATTTGCCCATTATCAAGCAGCCCGCATATATGTGTAATTTTATTTTATATAATGATAATGATACTAATTACCACAGAAGATGACGTATATAAAGGTAATTATTAAAAATGAAAGTACAGATAAACGTTCACATATCCTTATCATAACAAAGGAACTCATATGTCTGTGTTATTAACAATTAATGTTTCAGGAAGTTAACAGGTTATAACAATATTTATCCCGGAGGGTGATTATATTTAAATTCATCAGCGATTTCTCACCAGCTGTTCAAATTTACCTTTGTATACGGTATTTAAATTCTCCTGCTAACAGTATCATGTAAAGTGCAAAGGTATTAGTGGTGATGTCATATATTATTGTCTCTGTAGCCTTAGTTTATAATTATTAGTAAATTTATAACTTGCAAAAGTTAGTTTTTGTTCGTGAAAGCTTATTGCTAAAAGCACAGTCGCTTAAATCCCTATTTTTGGGTGGGTTCTATCGAGCAATTGAAGAAAATGTAAACTAAATGAGTGTATAGTCGTCCCTTACCTAGTACGAAGATGTGTATTAAAAACAGAGGCGCCCTAAATACGCAATTGTCCTAATTCAATCGCTTCTTTCTATATCCGTTAAAACAAGGAATCAAATGACCTTACTGCAACCGGCCTATGCGGCTCAGGGGTAGAGCACAGACTCAAAGCCGGGAGAGTCCGAGTTCGAATCTGAGCCAAGGTGGTGGGATTTTTCACTGTCGGCCCCACTCAGGTGAGCGCTCTGCAGGCTTAATGGGAAGGCCGTGCCCAACTGCCGTGTTTCACTCACTAACGAGTGCGCCTTTCGGGGTACCTCGGTGGTATGACCCAGCAAAGTGGAAAATTACGTACCCAGGACCCGCAGGTGCAGAGTCACCAGGGCTGGTTAACACCAGTGTATAAAATGAAAGGAGGCGTGTGATACTGCCTTTTCACGCATCCCGACAACGGAATGGAATTCTGCAGATGGACATGAACTTAGTTAAGTTAGCTAGTTAGTTAAGTTATAAGTAGTGCCACTATATGCTTTAATAAGTATAAAGAGACCGACGCTGCAGAAAGCCTCCGGGAGGGGGGGGGTTTGTTGTCAGGACGGTTCGACGTCTGTTTTAGGAATCCTTTTACTCACAAAGCACGCGATCGTGGCCGTTGGTGACCCTTAATGTAGAACGTTATCATGAGTAAATATTAAGATCTGCATTGCATTGGCATGCATCTACATTGGTAAAAACCATAATGTATACATGTGGGGCACAGTTTAAGTGTTCACTACATTCTCCAGTTTAGGTTCATTTGAGTGTAATCTAACAAGAAGACTAGGTAAATGCCCTGACCAATGTTGCAATGAACTAAGCATGAAAGTGTCCTGAACGAATAAACGTGTTATTCAAGAATCATTGATTTATCACGTAATATTGGACCTATAAGCGACTCCTATTCATAACAAGACCAGTCCTTTTAAACCTATTTGTTTTAATCTTAGTAGGTTGATTTTTCTCTGGGAAGATCCAAGTTTAGGCGTCACTGCGTCACTGCGGTTGAAGGTAATATGATAATAGTTAAATGTATACCTTGTTGAAATAAGCCAGATAACACATGACATTTTTGTTCCAACAACTAACGCCATAACTACGAAGCTACGTCAAATGTCGTAAAAAGACAAATCATTCTGTGTGAATAATGTTTTGTACAATACTTGTGAAAAATAGCGAAGGACATAATATATCTAAAACAGTATCTACGAAAGAACAACTTTTTCACAGGCCACTTTACATCCAAAGCCAGATATTTTTAGTCTTTAACTTGTGTTGCATTACCCCTGTCCCCCGTTTTCTTTTACGAACTTCTAGTACATACGTTCAGAACAGGAACAAGCCACAATAAAAGCTATGCAAGGGCATACGAAATGGCAAAATATGTTGTATATAAAAAAAGAAGCTGAAAGAATACCGGAAAAGGGATCGAGAAAACAAGTTTTGGTATATTCTATACGCAAACGTATGCAGGACATTTATACACTGGCTGACATTATTTTGATCATGTCCATGGAGGTTTTGATGGAGAAAAGCATGCTGTTGTCAAGCTGTAGATACACGCATGGTTTTGCGATGTGGTTTTTTCCCACGTTTTATGTTATAAATCAGAATTCCCGGCTTGAGGGAAGTTAACACTTCTAAAAGGAGCAACGACTTGTGTGTATAAATAAACGACTGCCAGTTTGCAGTTGAAAGTACATTTAAAGCAAATGTAAAACAAATCATTAATATATAATGACTGCCAAAACCACTGGCGTCATTAAATACTTGAAACTTGCTAAAATGCCCGAATCATAGTTAATATAAAATACTTGAATCTCACATACACATTCATGCGTTCAGGAATTCACCAAACACGCGGAGGGGTTGACCAATATTTTTAGATAAAACAGAATGAATTTTGCTCGTTCATGTTAGGTGTTGTTAGAAAGTACACTAAATATGCTAACAATTGATCTAGTTTATGTCAAATAGAATGCAATAGTAGGCCATAATGCGTTGTCAGAAATGACGAAAATATTTGCATCATTATAGGGCCTTAAAATGCGTTCCTGGTTGAAGGTCAGAGGGCCGAGATGGCGCTATGTTCTACCCTACTTCTGCGGGTGATAGTTATGAGAAAGGTCTTGTGGCATTCACGGCACACTTGTTCACTGGGCCAGGGTAGTGTGCTTCACTTCGCTATTTTTAAAGTCATCTCTCAGCCCAAATCTAGCTGTGAAATGCGTTTCATACACTCCAATTTTTTTAAACAGTCCGCCCCTGTGTAGGATACTATTACATGTTATACAAACATTTAATTTTCCCACGGCTGCAGAATGGCACAAAACACATGATTTACATTAACATTTGGTCTTTCCTTACCCTAGACGGAAAACAAGCATATAAATGACCACGTAACCTTGTCTCAGGTCCTTTTCATTTTGATCAGCCAGGCCGCGGTGATCTGAATAAACAACATCAAACTATACATGTCAATTAAGTATGGTATAGCTTTACAATATTGTTCTACGGGTTCGCCGCTCGCCTTTTTTCTTTGATAATTTTTTTCCAAATGTATATGATAAAATAAGGTATTTAAAGCATGCGGTTTTAATACCTATTTATATTTTATTGTGTTCATATTCGCTTGATAATGCCAGCGTAAACGTATCTTGAAGTTGAGTTATACATATCCTATTATTATTTAATTTTGTAACTATATAATGTGTGTTAATCGTTAGTTTTTTAATATATGTTACTGATATTATTGTTCCGAAGACCTTTGTAACGTTATATTTTCATTTATTCATGTGATGTCATTGAGGAAAAGAAAATCATTGAAAAAAATGAAAATTTATTATAGGGTATCAAAAACTGTGAAAAAAAGAGAAAAATAAATTCATATGAGGTCTTTAGTATTATTTTTAATGTGTAATGTGGCACAGATTCCATAGAAGAATGTTTTTAAAAGAATGGAAAAGGGATAAATTATGTGTAATTTCTATTGGAAAGGTGGCTAAATTCCATGTATTATGGCTCTGCCGATAGAAAAAATAATAAATAAAATTAATCGTTTGTGCGCACAAAAAGTGTTCTTCCTAAAGTCCGTATGAAAAGGTAAATTTGTTTTTTGTTTGCTTATGCGTTAAAGACCATCCTGAAAGTATATCTATGTATGAACGCAATAGCTTGGTTTATCAAGATTTTAATTATTTCATTCAGGTTTTTTACGTGTATATCATATGTTGCATATAATCTGTTCCTAATGAATGCACCGAACTGGATTTATTTACTGATTTACTTGCCATCAAAAGGCTAGTGCTATTTTAGTTACGTTTATAATTTTGCAAAATTGTCTTTAAAATCAATAAGTTTCAAGTGTAAATCCATATAGGAGGCTCATAAATGTGAGATGCCCTAATGCATGGCAGAGAAAACCTATCAATTAAATACGATACATTCAGAATAACTATCATTCTGAATCGATCACATTTATTTCTGCCTGAGATTTTTTCAGTTATTTCTGAACTGACAGCCATTTATACATAGAAATATTTTGTGAAAAAAATAAAAAAAAAAAAAACTAAATATACTTAATTATTATATGAACGTTTACTTTATATTCCAAATTAAATCTCTCTTTTATTTATAGCTATAGGATTTGCTCCAAACCGATGTAATATACAACTATTTTTATTTCAGCGTCGACAAAAAAGCCACTATTTAGATATTTAGATTACTTAGTTGATAACCTCTGATCTGCCATATAACGTACTTTTCAAAACGGCGTCCTGGAAGACGCCCATAAATCACAGAAAGTGATTTATAATAGCGATTAAAGGATACTGTAACAACCATGGTTATAAAATAACACCTGTGCGTATTCAAATTATGATGACCTATAAACAACATTAACGCACTACTACAAATGATATTTTCATTTCCTTTCTATGGGGTTGGATATATGGCTGTGTGTATTAATGTATCCAGATTTAATGTAGAAAATTACAGTAGCATTTGCGTGTTAAATTGTAACATATATATAATGTATAAGAACTAAATTCGAAAATGGTTTTTGAAGTATGACTAAATATTTTCATTTTACTTGATAACGGAATAAAGCTCATCCTAAAATATGTCAGAACTAAAAAGCTCCACACGCACCAGCAGTATTTTGAACCGGGTTCTTAATTTCTTAAAACATTATTATAAAGCATTCAAAATACCTATACACCTTATACTGTATCGCAGTTAACTGAAGATGTCTTGTCGAAATCTGTTAAATGATTAAGCAAAAATGATTCACACATACTCAACTTTTAAATTAACTTTAAACACTGAAAAATATTTAACAGTTCTACAGAATGTTAATTATAGGAAAAGTCTTTCAAGACTAAGATGTTCATTACATAATTTAGAAGTAGAAAAAGGAAGGCATAGTAATACTCCATGGGATGAAAGGTTTTGTAAATATTATCTAAGATATGTAGAAGCTGTTGTGGAAGATGAGCATCATTTTATCATGAAATGCCCATATTGTATACAGACTTGAGAATCAAGTATATTGATGATTTAAGTACAATTACATCTCTGATGGCAGATAATAATGCCCTTACAATAATGCTCATACATTTTTCATACAACATTTTCATTCAAGATTGTATTCTAATGCATATTTGTTAGTTCATGTTATGCTGTCACATTTTTTAATTGTTGAATTTTTATGATTCTTAACACATGCTCTTTATGGAACCATGGGCCTGAGGCCTTTTATTTCAGAATAAATTTCTATTCATTCATTCATTCATTCAAAAATGATTCATTAACATATATATATATATATTCACAGTCAGAAGTGCGGATGCGTAAATTCTGTTGTATCTATAACTCTGGAAACTTGGTGATAACCGGCCAAAAATGATTCATGGGTGTGAAATTGATACAAGACTCTTCCTGTTAAAGATAACTAGTTTAAGTTAGACGTGATAAACGGGTTCGGCAAACAAAATGGCCGCATTATCTATAATACCTGTATACTCTTCGGATATTATCAGGCTGGTTATTTGTCAGCTGCCAAGAAGTACTGGGTGCATAATTTTTTGTTAGAATGATTAGACAAAAATGTATTTGTAGGGGAAAACACAGCTGCTTGCGAACATAATTAACTCCAACAAGCTTTAATTTTTATTGATCTTTAACTGTTCAGAGGCTTACAAAATCGCACTAAATATTGCACCTAGAAAACCTTCACATGTTATTTCTCTCAGGTGATGGTATTACATATATATTTTAAGATTCCGAATAACCTCAACCAAACTCTCTCAGTAAGAATTATTGAAAAATTAGTAAAGATACAGCTAAAAAAGATATTCCCTGTAATACATATAAAGATAGTGTCAGACTTTGTTGGAACCGGGGCGGGGGGTAACAAATGAATTGTTTATGAGTACACTTTTATCTAAGTTTTTCGCGTTTTAAGCTTAGCTGAATGTAAGTTACCTAAACTATAGCGATCACTCTTGTCCTGCCGTTTGTCCGTTTACAGGGAACAAATCGAAACGCTGGACCTGGAATCTTCTCACTTGACATCCAGGAAGGTCCATAATAACTTCCTCGGAAACTTGAAATTAGGTCTCTGTTACCTATATCCTCCCAGCTATGGGGCTCAGAAGTACCCCCAAGAAAAATGAAAAATATGATACAAAAGCCTAAGCATCTGAACAACTAATGCATTGATCACCATGATTCTTTGCATGCATATTGATCATGGAGGCTTTTATCAGTTTCTGCAGACTGGTGGCACCGCCTAGATTTTTTTTCAATCTTTTACGAATATTTTCTTTATTTTTGAGATCTTTAAAGATGCAGTCGTCTGTCAAGAGGGTAAAAATTGTAACCACTGGATCTAGAATCTTCTAACTTGAGATGCAGGGAGGTTCATGAACAGTCTTCTTGGAAACCTGACATAAGTTCTCTACTACCCACACCCTCCGAGCTACGGTGCTTATAATACCCCCCCCCCCCAAGAATAATTAAAAATTCGATACGAAAGCAGGGCACAAATCCTTACCAATGGACCTAGAATCTTCTACCTTGAGGGAGTACCTCAAAAGTTCTCCTCAGAAACCTGAAATTAAGTCACTGTGACCAATATTCTCCGAGTTACTGGGCATAATTTCCACTAATAATGCAAACTACACGTAAATTGCCAGATTACTCAGGAACGGCCTAATGGAATGTCAACAGATTTGGTGTGCTTATTGGTCTTGATGAATTAAGCTAATAAGCATGAACGATGATGCCATCTTCATCTATCTATATCTAAATCTTCTATATAATTAATAATACGGAGTTGGGTTTTTCTAGTCCACGGTTTACCTTTTCCGTTCTGATATGACTCCCCAAATTCGGCAGACGTATCGGAGGCGCGCTCTTCTAGGACAAATTTGTTTTATTTTGCGGGATTATGCCCTATTAAGCTGAATAATCAATAATTTTAATATTTCCCCATTAGGTCCCTAGCGTCAGCCCAAACCCCTTAGCAGGTAGCGCCATCTGTTGGCTCTCCAGCCAACGATGGCCAGTCAGTCTATTCCCAGTGTTCATCGCGGGAACACGGCTTTTTGCATTCAACTGACCATGAGCAAGATAGACCGAACGGAATTTGAGCAATTCAGGCATGACAATGATGCCAGGCTACAGAAAATAGAAGAAACAAACGCAGGTATACTTGCAAAGCTAAGTATATTGACTGACAAATTTAAATCACCGGATGTCAAGCAAATCAGTGCTACCCAAGAGACCGTAAATGGGGCTAATATCGCCCACGATCACCGTCAGATGCCTGACGCACCCAGTACCTTGACCAGTCCTTCCGACTGTCCTGCTGCTGGAGATCAACAGACTGAGGTGAGACCTAAACACAGTGTTTTTACAGCTCCAGTCAATGAAGACGTCCAGTCCGAATATAAGTCTATCGCTGATTCTGTTCAGAGAGTCCATTTACCGCCTGACTGTATTTTGCCCAAGGGAACGCAAGGCATAACTAAAGAGACACGCACCGCTCACGCCATAGCGACTAACAGTGCAAAATATGCGGAAACAACATTAAGATTGCTGATTTCTCTGTTTGGTCATACAGACAGCCTTACTGAAGTTGAACTGATGAAAATCTTTACAGTACAATATGCGCAGTTAAAATATCTGCAAGATGAGCTGGCTAGTCTTGTAGTCCAGGGACAATTTGATGCTACAACTACAAAATTGTTTAGAAACATCCAAAAGAACACTTCTCTCTTCACTGCAGAGACCCTAGACAATCTCAAAAGTGCTGCCACTATTGCTGCAGCCAGCGCCACACAGTATCAGACTGGGACCAGAGGCCGGGGTCGCTATAGCAGAGGCCAGAGAGGCGGATTCTACAGGGACCGCTCTAATCAGGATTATTACACACATGCCACTGCTAATCGGCAGTTCTACAGGAAACCTCAATCAGGAGGCCAAAACGTAAATGATCAGAATGCGTGAGGGCCAGAATAATGCCCGTCAGTGTAAGTTATGGGGTGAGCCTAGCGCCCCCAAAAGAGAATAGATCCTGCCGGATCAGACGTGGATCCTGAATCAACATTTGACATTTTTGTTATAAACCAGCTGGTTATTATGTTCCATGTTGTTACAATTGATTAGATGCTCACATGGGAATCTATATATTAACTTGTCATACTGTTTGTGCTTTGAACAATTATATTGAGAGGTTCCTTGACTGATATGTCAGCTGATAGCTGAGACTTGAACATATAATTGTACATGTTGATTTACTACATTTAATACGGTTTGTCATTGTAACATGGTATTAGTCCCTGGTGCATGGGAACGTATTGGTGCTTCAGATAATATTATCAATTGGGTAAGGCATGGTGTACCTATTGAATTATCAAAAGATCAGTGCAGTTTTCATTTGCAGAATCCTCTGTTTTCAGTTGCTCAGTGCAAATTTTTAGACAAAGAAATTAGTCGTTTGTTATTACTAGATGCAATTGAGCTGTGTTCTCACAAGCCAAAGTGTGTTAGCCCGATTAACATTGTTCCTAAGAAACAGAATAAGTTTCGTCTGGTCATAGACTTGCGGTTTCTTAACCTAGCTTGTAATACACCAAAATGTGCTTACGAAGACATACGTACTGTAAAATCATTAATACAGAGAGATGATGATTTAGCGACAGTTGATTTAAAAGATGGGTTCCTGCATGTACCTGTGAAGCAGGAGCATCGTGACTTGCTGGGATTTCGATGGAAAGGAAAGTATTATAGATATAAGAAATTGCCTTTCGGGTTAGCTTTGAGTCCGTATTATTTTTGTAAAATTTTGAGACCTGTAGTAGCATATCTGAGGTCATTGGGTTTAAGAATTGTATTATTTGTTGATGATTTTATTCTTATGAGCAGACCTGCCTGTTTCACAGACCATTTAGATCAACTGATTCAAACATTATCAGAGTTAGGATGGACAGTAAATTTCGAAAAATCGTCGCTTATGCCAAGGAAAGAGGTGAAATACTTGGGGAACATAATCAGGTCACATGGGAAATCAGGTTTCCCAGACATATCAATCACGGGGGAGAGAATTCGCAAGCTTCGTCGCTCAATCCGCCAAGTATTATCAGCCCCTTCAGTTACCGCCAGACGGCTTGCATCCATTGCAGGCCAATGTGTTGCAATGGCACAAGTGATCATGCCTGCAAAGCTGCTGCTCAGGGGCACATACCGTCTACTACGTCAGAGAGAGACTTGGGAATCCCTGCTGTATCTCGGTCAAGAGGTTCAACAGGAGCTGCAGTGGTGGCTGAGTTACGTCTCAGAATGGAACGTCTGTCCTGTACAAGTACGACCCGTACAGATGCAACTCGTAACCGATGCCTCCCATCTGGCTTGGGGAGCCACCTTAGGAGAGAGGCATGCATCCGGACAATGGACTCATCGCATGGCTCACCAGTCATCCAATTATCGAGAACTGATGGCAATTCTCATGGGTCTGCAAACGTTCGAAGATATTATACAGGACAAATCCATTCAAATCCTCACGGACAATGTTACGGCCCTTGCGTATATAGTCAACAAAGGGGGCCCGTGCAAAGACTTGACAAATATTGCAGCCGCGATCTGGCGACTCAGTCACGACCGGAACATACATATACAGGCTGCTCATATAAAGGGATCAGCAAATCAGGAAGCCGACAGGTTATCAAGAATAGTGGACATTTACAATTGGCAGCTGCATCCAAAATTGTTCGAACTTATAGACCGTCTTTTCGGCCCGCATACCGTCGACAGGTTTGCAAGTGTGACAAACACTCAGCTGCCAAGGTTCAATTCGCGCTACTGGGAGCCTCAGACAGAGGGCATAGATGCTCTGTCACAACAAAATTGGGGAGAGGAGATGAACTTTGTAAACGCTCCCTTCAGGTTAATTCCCCAGGTGCTATCGGTCATACGCGATCAGAGAGCAGAAGCAACAATCATTGCACCGAGGTGGCCCAGTCAGTTCTGGTACAAAACTTTACAGAACATGGCCGTTGCTCCGCCATTAAAGATACCGAACAGTGCCAGAGCGATGAGGTTCAGGGGTGCCCGACCAGAACCGTGGAAAAATCGACGCTGGCGAATATATGCCTGGAGAGTTTCTGGGAAAAACGTTTAACTAGGGAGGGCTGGTCCCCCAGAGCAACTGCCCAAATGAAATTTGCCTGGGCAGATTCCACCCTAAAACTGTACAACGGATTGCTCCGGAAACTCAGACATTTCTGTGATAAACGTTGTTTATTATTTCCTCCTGACACTGCAGCTGTCATCGCTGATTTTTTGTGTTCTTTAGCTGATGAGACAGTTAAACCTGCTTCGGTCATAAAATCCGCGACAGCAGCAATTTCAAACTTATACAACGCCTTAGGCAGAGCGAACTTGATGCATACAAAGGCACTTTCAAATATGGTGAAAGCACTTACGAAAGGTGGCACTTCAGCACCACGAACGCGCTCAATGGTGATGCCTATTCAGCCGTTTATGAACTTGTTCAAGAGCTGGCCTAAAAATGAGGATCTCACAATTAAAGATCTTAGGCTAAAAACAGTGGCTCTCCTTGCTCTATCAATTATGCTCAGACCCTCTGACATTGCCCCGAAAGCAAAGGTTTACGATCCAAAGAGCGGACAAATCGTACCAATAGTATTCAGCACGGATCAAATTACCTTTCTCCCTAATGGAGCGGCCGTTATACGCATATTTGGTTCGAAGAATGATACCTCACGGAGCGGTTTTGAGGAGACTTTACCGCCGCACGCTGATTCAAAACTAGACCCTGTTGCTGCTGTTAAATGTTACATACAACGCACTGAGGATATTCGTCCGATGGACACGCGTCCTGTTTTCCTGTCGTTGACTACACCTTACAAAGCTATATCGTCATCCACAATAGCAAGTATTCTTGATGATTGTATTAACAAAGCTGGGTTGGCCTCCAAGGGATTTTCTGCGAAATCGTTCAGGCCTACAGGTGCCACATCAGCCATCGAAGTCGGTACAGACCCAGACATTGTTTTGAAACTTGGGCGATGGACAACAAGGGATGTGTTTTACGAACACTATGTACATGCTCAAACACCTTTTGTTTACTGTGAAACCCTTTTTAATCATGTTTAAGGTTATTTATATATGTTCTCTCTACCCAGGCATTCTTTATGTATTTTTAATTAAACAATTAAACTTCACTCTGCGTTCAGTGTTTGGTGCTGACATCAGTTTATAAAAACTAGCGTCAGCCCAAACCCCTTAGCAGGTAGCGCCATCTGTTGGCTCTCCAGCCAACGATGGCCAGTCAGTCTATTCCCAGTGTGGGCGTAATTTCAGGTTAATTAGGAGAGATTAAGTGATGTTATATACGGTGATTATGTACCTTGTATTGCGATATCACTGGGTGTACAGACTAAGGCATTCTTTATGTATTTTTAATTAAACAATTAAACTTCACTCTGCGTTCAGTGTTTGGTGCTGACATCAGTTTATAAAAACCCTATTTTTTTTGTGCTGCAAAGTCCTCCACGCCCGTGACGCTTTTTCAAGAGGCGCCTCGGTGATTTTCACTTGCCTGTTAAGACCGTGGACAGAGCGCATGTCCTGCCAATAATGCATCTCCGTGCAATACGCGGTCACGCGAGTCCACTGTATCCCCCATTGATTCCCCCTATCCATTGTAACGCCCTTAAAGGAATTGTCGCTCTCATAACACCCCCGTCACACGAGAAGGCGATCTCGCTGCGATCACCAGATTGGGGCAGATCGCCGTAGAGCGCATCCGGAATGGCCTTAAGTTTTCATGAGCTTTGTAGGAGCGAGGTAGTGTCGCCTTGGGTCGTCATATGGTCACCATGAACGCCATTAGTGGTGACCAGTTTTGAACATGGACAAAATTTCCGCCGCGGGGTCGCCGTGGATTAAAAGCGCAGTCAGATCGGAATGCGATCACCATTATCGTCCTAGCAGCGCAGTACCAGCTTCCTGACAGCGCAGGTTGAGCGCCTGTGAAAGGGGTAGCATCGGCCTTCCCGTTCCATGGCGCTGGCTCAGCACACTTACCCCGCCGCTACCGAGACCTCGGAGACCCAGTGAGCTCTTTACACGTTTCGCACGGTGCTGCCGCTGCCCTTATAACGTCCGAGCTGCGCTCTCTCTGCGCCCAGTTGGATTCGGCGTGAGCTGGCGTCTGCGCTCTGACGAAGCTCGCGGCGCCAACACACGGGATGGCAGTCATACTTGTGGGGTTTTTCCGATGTTGAGGGCCCCATCACACTAGATGAAGACCTTACGGCGACCACGGCGACCTAGTAGATCGTCGTTGGTCGCCCTCATGCGTTTCATGTGTGAACACTGTCATGCTTCAGTAACACGAGTTCACCTTGCGAGTGCCAGAAAAAATAAATGCGAATGGGTGGCTTCCACACGGGGACAAAGGAATGGTCCTTTGTCATAATGGTTTATAAGAAAATATATAACGTGGTGATTCTTATTACCTCCAAAATGAAATGGACTATTGATATGTCTTTATCCAACCTTCTACAAATGTTCAGCAAAACGCCTGTCACGTTTTTTTCAGGAGGCGACCTGTAATCCCCACTGACCCCCATTTCCATTATATCGCCTGTTAAGGAATTTTACTCTGTCAAAAGAAAGTTAAGATTTTAAATTCAAGCATATGTCCGCACATATGTCTACATAAATCTTTTAATCTTTTTTTCCGTTTAGTGGACACAAACAGCCGAGACCCTTTACACGATCACCGTTTTATAGGTTTACAGCTATATTGATTTTTACACATTCAGAAATCAGAGTTGGGTCCGAGTACTTTAAAAGTACTCGAGTACGAGTACTGAGTACTTTAAAAGTACTCAAGTACAAGTATGAGTACTTTTGCACTTTTTTCAAAAGTACTCGAGTACGAGTACAGAGTACTCTAAATGTACTCATGAGTACTTTAATGACAAACTTGTTTAATGATGTTATAAAATTAAATATATTCTCAGAAAGTAAAAAATATTTTTATTAATAAAAATCCCAGTACAAAATAAAAATATATACAATATTGTGGTATGCTTAATCAAAATACTGAGGCGAAATGCAAACTCTAGGACATATAAACAGGCCATATACAGCTGAAATATATCAAAGCATTAACTTATTAAAGTAGACGGTTTGAATTGAAGAAAGATCTGGTCTCGTAGTTCTCTAAAATATATTACTTTGCCAGGACAAGATATACAATTTACTTAAGGTTGTATAATGCAAATTAAAAAAAGTAATGGGAATGTTCAGAAACTACAACTACAAACTAAAAGTTAAATTGTTAAAGGAAAGCTCACTTACGTTGTATAAAGCATATAACCATATGTTAACCGTATGTAATCTTATAATAATAATGATAACAATTATAATAACAATAATAATAATAACAACAATATGGTATTATTTATATAATATCAGCTGATAATATGTGACTGTGGCCTAATTAAGATATTTAATGACAACCGGTATATGTGAAAATAGCATAAAACAACATATCTTACAGACTGACAGTGTCATTCATTATGTGTAATAATTTATGAGTATTTACAACAGTTACATCAGTGGCATATTTCAACAAGGAATGAGGCGACAGTTATGCGTAATATAAATAGAATATTACAAGTTATAAAGTTACTAAGAGTAATACTACTATTGATAGAAAAGAAATTTGAACTAGTAATGGTTATAGTACCCCAGTAATAGAATAATAGCTATTACTTTTCTATTACAACCCTGGGCTAACACATCTAATAAATTGAGTGTTTGTTTGATTATGTTGAAAGAGCACAATAAAGGGCCCAGTGTTGTGTGATTAGTTAATGCTGGGTGCTTTCATGGCCCAATGGGCACTGGACAGAAGGCTTTGGCTACAGGTTAAGCCCTGGTTCTCGTTGTTGATTCATTAAGTAGGCTTGGTTATTAAACATTGGCAGAGTCCTTTTTGAGCGTACACAGTTTGTTGGGCAAGTTATTGTCAGCTCACAGTAGAATTTGATGTTGCAGCCTATGTTGTAGTAGCTACAGGGTGTATGGTCTGATAGTCGCAGCTTTTCACTGGTCAATCAGTTGATGTCTCATTTGTTCTACAGAATGTGTACAGAGCTCATCAAAGACTGCAATTCCAACTGAAAATCTGCTAAAGCTAAACTTACATTTAGTTTCATATATAAATAAATTCAAGCTTGATTAGCCCCGTCCCGGAGCACTGCTGAGTTTATTTTATGATGAACAGGTTCTGAGTATATTTATTTGTATTGAATTGTGGCAAACATAAACTTTTGATTTTGGGATCTTTCAAAAATTAGATTTTTTTCTCTTAAAATATTACTCAGTATGAATTTGCTGATTTAAATTTTTATTGAACACTATGTTGTACTTATCTTGCTTGAAATATATAATACTGTACACATGAATTGCATGAATGTATTAATAATAAAATAGTTCAATTTATTTATATTTTATATTAAATAAAAGAAATAGTATAAGTAATAGAAGCATAATAATAGTAGTCGTTATCGATGCTAAAATGCTGTAATAGTTTCAGTTATAGTAACAGATAGATTACCCTAAGTACTATTATATATGGTATTATATATGTTATATATTAAGGAGATTAAAGTTAATTAAGAAATATATGATATACCCAAAATTACTCATGAATTACTCATATGAGTACCGAGTATTTTCAAAGTACTCGAGTAAAAGTGCGATTACTTTTGTGATTTTAAAAAGTACTTTTGGATCCAACTCTGTCAGAAATATCTTTCCATGATTACCATGGTTTTAATAGTTCGGCCGATTTTGGGTTGTTTAAAAAAAGTAGATTTTTTCTCTTAAAATATTACTCAGTATGGATTTGCTGATTTAAATTTTTATTGAACACTATGTTGTACTTATCTTGCTTGAAATATATAATGCTGTACACATGAATATCATGAATGTATTAATAATAAAATAGTTCAATTTATTTATATTTTATATTAAATAAAAGAAATAGTATAAGTAATAGAAGCATAATAATAGTAGTCGTTATCGATGCTAAAATGCTGTAATAGTTTCAGTTATAGTAACAGATGGATTACCCTAAGTACTATTATATATGGTATTATATATGTTATATATATATAAGGGAGATTAAAGTTAATTAAGAAATATATGAAATACCCAAAATTACTCATGAATTACTCATATGAGTACCGAGTACTTTCAAAGTACTCGAATAAAAGTGCGAGTACTTTTGTGATTTTAAAAAGTACTTTTGGATCCAACTCTGTCAGAAATATCTTTCCATGATTACCATGGTTTTAATAGTTCGGCCGATTTTGGGTTGTTTAAAAAAAGTTGGGTTTTTTTTCAAAAGGAAGCCCCCCACCCCCCACCCCCTGGGGGGGGGGGGGTTGCACACACTTCTAAGGGTCCTCAGTCTCTCGGGGACTTAGAAACCCCTGCCTGAATCTACCAATCAGTCGTTCGTTCATACGTGCACGTTTTATGTAAAACACTGTCATGGTTCAGAAACACGGGTTCACAAGGCGAGTGGCAGAACAACTGCATACGAATGGGCGGCCTCTACACGGGGATAAATGAATAGCCCTTTATGATTATTCCTTTTTGGATTTGTGATTGTGGCACTTAAGAAAACAATATATTATGGCGATTCTGATTTCCTCCAAAAATGTAATCGATTACGGATGCAGTTTTACTCTACCCCTCTACAAATTCTCAGCAAAACCTGTATATTACATTTTGCTTTAATTTGCTGAAAGACAATTCAACTAACCAAGGCTGAAGTGGTTTCTTTGCTAAATGCTTTCATCGAAATATATCAACCTGCTTTCTTTTTATCTGGGAGAGTTGTCAGTTTTGCATGAGACCTTATTCCATGACAATTTACAGTACTTAAACCGAACATTTAATACTGTTGGAATATATTTTCCTGGGCCTATCTTTTTCAAATTGGCAGCTATACGTTTCGCGTACAAGAGACTTCAACGACATATGCATGTGTATACAAATAACGCATGTGTCTGTTAACATGCCTTAGACTAAACCCTCAAGTGACTACACTGAATAAACATCGTGTTTCACGATGTCACCTGAGCTTCAACTAATACAAAGCATCTTTGTAGTAGAATGCTTCTTTATACAATCGTTATATCTACGATATTTCCCAAGCAATGACCTATGTTGTTTATCGGAAAAAACTTCTCACTTAAAAATTCGTATACCCTGTATATGCCTCACGTCTCTTTCCAAAATTTATTTTATGTGTGATATCTGGAATAGAATAATTTTCTTTTTATTTTGATATTTTGGGGGATGGTGTTCCTGGAGAATTCTAGCAGAAGTTATCTCTATATAAGTAAAACACATGACAAAAGTTCCTGCAAAAACTCAAGAATTAATATATGCGTCGTTTAGTCCCTATCAGCTCATTACAAAAATATGCATCAGATAGAGCCGTGGATTTTCCATGGGTGCAGCTAGTAATCTAAATTAGTCGCCTGTGTACGGACATTGTCAACATGTCAGTCGGCTGAGCGTCATGACCTATGGGTCACTTGTTTGCAATTACAAAAAGCTTGATAAGATGTGGAGGTAAACAAGAATTTCCATAATTAATCGTTTATGAAATATGACGTGAAATGAAAGTTCATGTTCTAGATCTAGTCTGACATTAACCCTAAGCAACCTGTAAGTTGTTCTGTGACCCTAGCTGTAACACTCTCTTCCTGTCATGGTGAACTCATTTTAAACACACAAGTGATATCGTGACACGTGTAGCAACAAAAAGCCCCTTATCCGGGGACGCTACATCATATCAAGATCTCTGTTAACATAGCGGTCAAATAAATAAACGCTGTATTTTACCAGTTGCGTCTCCCCCGCCCCCCCCCCCCCATCTCTCTCTCTCTCTCTCTCTCTCTCTCTCTCTATATATATATATATATATATATATATATATATATATATATATTGTGAGTATATTGATGTAAAGGTGTGGACGAGAGGTGTAAATTATACGCAAGTTTCGTATAAGCGTGGCACAATTATGCTCTCTGACTTTTCATCACAGATATGCAACATAATGATAGCACTAGGGATTTCCCATTTCAAGGGACACCCGTGCTCCATTTCAATTACATGACACATCGTGCACCTGTTCAATGAATGACAATCAATATATATCAATACAATAATATATACAACATAACTATATATTTGATACGCATGAATTAATCCTGTAGAAAAAAGGACCAATTGGGGTATACAGGGATTGAAATTAATAAACAGGTGGTATACAAACACTGATGAGGAGGACAATTTGGTACCAACGAGGACTGTAGCTTTTATGGATAACTTGGACTATGCGAAGAAAAAATTAAATGCTGGTTTCGTATGGAGAACAAAATACTGGAGAAAATGCTTGAGATTATCTGTCCAGGGGTGAATCCAGGAATGTCCGACAGTTCGTACCTCTGCCAGTTCGTACCTCCGCCAGTTCGTACCTATGCCAGTTCGTACCTTGACACTTCGTACCTCTACTACTTCGTACCTCTTCCACTTCGTACCTATCTCTACCTATCCTCAACAGAGGTTAACTGGAAATCAAGGTAACACTTACGAATGACTGGTAAAGTGTATTTTCATGTAACCAATAATAATTTTACCTATTTTAATGTAGTACTCTGTCTGTCTGTCCGTCTGTCTGTCTCACTTCTCTCTCTCTCTTCCCCCCCCCTCTCTCTCTCTCACACACACACACACACACACACACACACGATCGATGCAATGAAACGAACACTATTCACGTGTATGGCTATATTAAGGATTTATTTTATTTTTATATTTTTAAGGCATGAAGTACTTGAGTCTTGGGACCTATGCACAGTAGTCATTTGTATTCATAATGACTGCAGACGGGATCTGGATTGATAATTTCTACCATAACATGAACAAATAGTGATATATATATATATATATATATATATATATATATATATATTTATATATATATATATACACGTATATATATACACGTATATATACAGCATTTATTATGAAGCCATCCGACCGATTATGTAGTTCCTAGTGTCAAAGACTATCAATTCTCTGCGCTGGCCCATATGTAATTTGCATCCCCTTTAACCTTTCAGGCTTAAACGGATACACTATGTTTCAATAAATTTATATCGCAAAGATAAAGGATTACTGTATCTAAAGAGCGTTTCCATAAACGCCTGGGCGAACCAAGGCCGTCCTAATATTATTATGGACCCCGGGCGAGGCAATAGGTCCCGCCCCTCGTTCAACTCCCCCCCCCCCCCCCCCCGCCTACTTATGCATGATTGTTACCTTCTAAATTTCACTTAGTAGAAACGGTAAGACGGTCAACGCTGTGCAACAACTCAATTTTGTAATGTAAAAACACAACCCGTTTTCAACAGATCTACGCATAAAATCTTTATTTGTTCATGTTACAGAAGAGAATGTACAGAATCGAAAAGTGTCTAGTACATAAACGTTAATAAATTACTACCAACACGAATCGATTATTGATTAAGGATTTATAATGCTTGTCTGGTATAAGTAACATTCTAGGTCAAGTTCGATTCTTGGTCAAGCTAACTTGTCTGTCCCTATCCAATGAAGCGCGCCTCAAGCTGCGGTCAAGCCGCGTCAAGCAAATTTCGAGCAAATAAATCATATACGCCCATGCAGTGTCTGCCGTTAATAGAAATATATAACTAAGCTCTAACTATTTGTACATAATAACATATTACAACTGTAACAAGTAGAGCATATGCAATTGTATGAAGCACATCATTTCGTATCTTATGAGGCAGATAAATCTTGAATCTTTAGATACAGAAAAATATATGAATGTTCGGACGGCCCTGCAAAATGTTCGTTTTTTTTAGTTTTTTTCTTATGACAATTGATTCAGTTTTGGATAATTTTTAATTAAAAATGCTTTATTTCTCATACACGTCATGTATTAGAATAATACAGCCGGAGACATACTCCATCATGAGCCATAGGATTTATACAGGGAAATACTGATTTCAGTCGTCAAAATATCATTATATCCGACACCTTTATCTGCAGAATTAAATGAAGATTCTGACAGTTGTCTAATGCAGTATTCTTAATTTAATTAAATTATACCAGACCAATAACAGCATTCAATTGATTAAGTCTATATACATAGTTGAACCCCACAAATAATATGACAACCCTGGGGACTGAGCAAAGTGGTTCTAGTATGGAGGTGATAATATTTGTAAAATTCTAACCTTGGTAGAATTTCCCGGCTTGCATATAACACGCCGTTGTTTAATGTGTTTCAGTGCATTTCTTATTTGTGTATCACCACAACAGATTTTACTTTGCGGATGGCCGTAATTATATGAATGTTTGTGGTGTGTATAGTTGAAAAGAAAACTATCTATTTTAAAATATCAATTCATGACAAAAAAAAATAAATATACCGTAAAAAACCGCATATAAGTCGAGAAATTTGTTCCCAAAAAATTAATCCAAGAAAGGGGAGTCGACTAATGTGCGGGTCTAAGCCTGAGAGGCAAAATTTTGCACGAACTTAGTCAAACTGCCGGCCTGAATGTCTTAACTGATCGACAACTAGATATAGGGGCGGATCCGGGATTTAGGAAAAGGGGGGGGCCAACCCAGGAGGACTTATGAAAATCCTAAAAAAAGGTCAGGAAAAGGGGGGTCTGGAAAAGGGGGGGTCCAGGCGGAAAAATTACGTCTAAAACCCCTTAAAAAGGTTGCTTCGGGTGAAAAAGGGGGGTCCGGACCCCCCCTGGATTCGCTTCTGAGATATCCGTTTCCGGTGAAGTCAGGTACACAAGTTCCCCTTTCGGTCCAAAAAAATACAGTCTAATAAGGTTTCCGAATATCTTTTTATCAAATTTTGACCAATTACGCTGTTCTTTCATTTGAATAATGCAGTATATTAAAGAATACAAGATTGGGAAGCTTATCATAAATTGTTTCGATAATATTAGAGGAGCGTTTCCGTGTAAATGTTTTGAGGCTTTACCAAGGATTTTTACATACAGTGGAACTTGTCTAAAAGACCACCTACCTATTATGACCACCTGTCTATGAAGACCTCCCTTGAGTGAACCGAAATCATTCACATTGATTAAGACTGACCTGTATATATATATATATATTATTTGCCTAAAGTTTGTACAGCATTGAAATCCTTCAAAGTGCTCATGATATTATTTTTTTTAATTATTGTGATTGAAAAAAGTAGCTGCGAGACACGTTTTTATTGTAAATAAAGTATAATATTTAACATAAAAAAATGTCCATAATTACACTTCAGTATGTTTTTTTAATCGATGTACATTATGTATTTTTATTTGTGTCACTCATTTTACTCTTGACCAATATTTATATTTGTCGTAAAGCACTATTTAGAAAAATACATTTTTGCCAGCATAGGGCTTTTCAGTACTGGAATATCCATAGGATCAGTTATACTTCAGGGTTTATGCCGGAATAACATGCGAAAACACTGTGTTACATAAATAAAAATGTGTCTTTCGGAAAGAATAATTAAAGGGCACTGCAACTTAAGATGTGTGTGTTATTTGATGTAATATCAGAAGCGACAGATAAAGACTTATGTAACCTCTCTGATTAGTCAATATTTATTTTCTACTTATTTAATGTGAAATACCATAACGTAACTTTGACAAAAAATCGAATCGCTTCATTGACAATACCTTTCCAGAGGCGTGTCCAGGATTTACGGAAGGGGGGTTGGGAGGGGGTGCCCCGGGGGGGGGGGGGGCGCTAAAGAGTAGGGGAGAGGTATATTTGTTGTCCGAGGAGTGCATACATTTATACTCTGATACATGCTTTTGTACCACTGAGGATCTATTTGTCCAATTGCTTGCTTGCCTACCAAAACACCTTGTACAATAGCTCCAGATCGTTCAGAACAATGCAGTCAGTTCTTTGCTTTACGTCCCGAGGCATGAACATATCTCACCTGTACTTCGTCAGCTCCACTCGCAGCCAGTGAGACAGGGGTTCATATAAGTCAGCTGATGGTCTTTAAAGCATTAAATGGACTGGTACCCAGCTATATTTCTTAGTTGTTTTAGATGTACAAAAAGAGCAGAAACCTCTTGTCAATTCTGAAAGACTGTCTGAAGCTATCAGTGCCCAGAGTTTACTTTAAGACTTATTGAGAAAGAGCATTTATTACAAAAATGTAGAATATTCTGCCTGTTAAATTGAGAAAGCCAATAAACGTCACTCAATTCAAGGCTTTACTCAATTTAGATCAAGCACTTTGATATTGTAAAATGAGAAAGGGCTATACAAATATACACATATATGTGTGTGTATATATATATATAGAGAGAGAGAGAGAGAGAGAAAGAGAGAGAAAGAGAGAGAGAGATAAATAGATAGATAGATATAAAAATAAATAATACAGAATCAGTCTACTTCAATATCCTTGTAATAGTTGTTCCAGTTTTAAAAAGAGGAAAAGTTCGTTGCCTGCATATGGAAGAGTACAATAGTGAAATTTGAAGTAAACATGACTGATGTTTTCATATTTTTATATCTACTTTTATGTTTTAATGTTTTTAGTAGGTATTACTGTCTTGAATATTTACCCTCAATAGTACTTGCAAAGTCGGATTGAAAGCGGGTTCCAGCTATATATGCTCCCCTCTGCTTTCCTACCATGATCAAATCAGAATAAAAAATAGTAATTTTCAAATTATTATAACAATGTCACGGGCCTGGACAGCTGAGTGGTAAAACGCTACGCTCTCGCCGCTGGCGACCCGGGTTCGATCCCCGGCGTGGCTATGAGAGTGGGTTGTAGTTGCCCGTCCAAGGCCGGTGGTTTTCTCCGGGTACTCCGCTTTCCTCCACCCCTATAGGCTACCGAACGCCATCACTGGAACATGGAGAGTGCCTCGATTAGTTATAATAACTATTTGTACAATCCATGTAAAAATAAATAATTAAATAAGTTTATAATTTCTATGCAATAGTTGACGATTTAGATAGTCCCACCTGTCCTCGGGTCAATAAAACCTTTGTGTTTTTGGGAGATAAAGAAATATTATGTTTAAACGGCATCATAGAGAGACAGTATTTGGAACACTGTAGATAATTACACAATACCACTCCAACATAAACTCTAAACGGCTCATTAAGAAAAAGAAATAGCAGATGTGATTACATTCACATTCATTCGGAAACAATGATTAATCGCCCATACACTATTGTTAATTGATTTTGTGGAAACACAGCTGTTGCGTAAGAAATATATTTGAATGTGCGTTCGTATTCGTGTGGAGAACCAATCAGCGTGCTACGTGGTGAATGCCCGGGTGGTTTAAAAGTAAGATAACACATGGAGTGACGAGCAGGGAAACAGAGAGCGCGTGGGGAGCAGGCGCACCGTTGAAATCTACTTGCAGAGTGTGCTAAGGTAAATACACTACACACTAACATTGTTATCAGACTCAAGATGTAATTTACGCATGTTCAAATTTCGAATGGTTGCATTCTTATACTAGTGTTAGAGACACCAGACTGAAAACTTTAGTCGTTAAAGTGTCCTCCTAGACCACGTCTATGTATAAACCCTGTAAAAAATGAAGTAAATACTTCCAAATATCAGCAATCGTCCACGCAGGCTTATATTAGCACCGTTTATTAAGAAAAGTCACCAAGAGGTTTCAATTTTCAGGTTTTTGCAAGATGTCTGTCATGGTCATCAGATGTTAATACATGTGCAACCTCGATGTCTGCTTCTGAATCAATCTGCTTATGGTATATATATATATATATATATATATATATATATATATATATATATATAGTATTATATATATTAATATATAACATGTTTGTATAGTAAAAGCAAAGTAATTGCATGATATGGTATGTATCTACAAACAAATACACATATATAACATAGTTAGGTCAAAAAGTACTCGTACTCATAGCTCTCTACTCAAGAGTACTTTTTTGAGTACTTAGTACTCGTACTAGAGTACTTTTTAAAAATCACAAAAATACTCGTACTTGTACTTGAGTACTTTGAAGTACTCGGTACTCATATGAGTAATTCATGAGTACTTTTGGGTATTTCATAATTTCTCAATAAATTTTTATCTCAATTTATTATATTAGTGATAGTTTATTATAGAATATTATAGTAAGATGTTATATATAATATATAACATATATAATATCATATATAATAGTACTTACAGTAATCCATATTTTACTATAACTGAAACTAATGCAGCATTTTAGTATGAATAACTACTACTATTACTATTTCTTCTATTAAATATAAAACTGAATAAATTGAACTATTTTATTATTAATACATACATGCAATTCATGTGTACATGTGTACAGCATTATATATATCCAGCAAGATAAGTACAACATAGTGTTCAATAAAACATTAAATCAGCAAATTCATACTGAGTATTATTTTAAGAGAAAAAAATATAATTTTTGAAAGATCCCAAAATAAAAAGTTAAGGCTTGCAAAAATTCAATACAATTGAATATACTCAGAACCTGTTCATCAAAACATAAACTCATCAGGGCTCCGGGTCCTGGGCTAATCAAGCTTGAATTGATTTATATGTGAAACTAAATGTGAGTGTAGGTTTAGCAGATTTTCAATGGCAATTCAGTCTTTCATGAGCTCTCTACACAGTCTTTGGCACAACTAAGACTCGACTGTTGACTGTCAAATGATTGACCCATGAAAAGCTGCGACAATCAGACCATACACCCCGTAGCACATTGTACTTTCAGCTGACTAATAACTTGCCCAACATACTGTGTACATTCACAAAGGACTTCTGCAATGTTTAATTATCAAGCCTACTTAATGAATCAACAATGAGAACCAGGTTTTAACCTCAAGCATAATACAGCATTAAGTAAATTGTATATCTTGTACTGGCTAGGAAATGTATTTTTGAGAACCTATGAGACCAGATGTTGTTTCAATGCAAACCGTCTACTTTAATAAGTCATTGCCATGATATATTTTAACTGTATATAGCCTGTTCATATGCCCTAGAGTGTGCATTTCGCCTCAGTATTTTGATTAAGCATAACACAAAATTGTATATATTTTTATTTTGTACTGGGTTTTCATTAATAAAAATATGTTTAACTTTCTGAGAATATATTTAATTTAATGACATCATTAAACAAGTTTGGTTACATAAAGGAACTCATTAAAGTACTAATGAGTACATTTTGAGTACTCGGTACTCGTACTCGAGTACTTTTGAAAAAAGTGCAAAAGTACTCATACGTGTACTCGAGTACTTTTAAAGTACTCAGTACTCGTACTCGAGTATTTTAAAAGTACTCGGACCCAACTCTAATATATAAACACCATACATTTTCATACATACTTGCGTTTAAATATATATACTTATATATTGAGTGTGTAATGTGTTTCTAAATTCTCAGTGCTTGATGAAGTTACGAAAGTAAATACACCATAAACAACACTCACTGTAATAAAGTGTCTTGGATCTGTAGGTGTTGTCAATACTTTCTACACAAGTGTACTGCTAGTGTTGAATGAATTCGTGTATTTCGCATTATCGCTCTGTACGAGTTATTCATTTATAAGGATATTTATTCCATATGTTATTTTATAAGTACAATCTTAGTCCTCTGTGGTATTTTATTGATTTACAGTGTCGATAAACCGAAAAACTTTTTCAGAGACAGGGCTGGTAAAAAATCGACTTTTATAAAAAAAAAAATCATGATTTAAATCGTCTTTTATTTATTTAAAAAAATTAATGATAAATAAATTATTTCTATATTTATCAACTAAATTAAAAGTTTTGTAATACAGACCATTAACACAATATATCAAAGCATTTAAGAGTGTAATTCATAGTAAAAAAGGAACTAAATAGTAAGATTTTCGTTAATAAAATGTGGCCGTTATCAAAATCTGATTTTCAAGCTGGTCATTACAGACTAATCATGTGCTACAATACTATAATTTGCCTGCACAATAACTATTTATGAACCATTGCCAAACAAAATTAAATTGAAATAATCAAATTCTGTAAAATACAGTGATTGAATGAACTGTCAGTCTTCTCTATCTAATTTAATTTACTGGAATTATGTGTGGCATGTTAATCCCACGCAACTTTGTTGTTTAAACAGGCGGGGAACTAAATCAGTCCACCTACTCAATAAAACAGCTGGGAATTTCATAACGACCTGTAAATGTTGCACAGGAAACAGGTTGCAAAATAACTGTTATCCATTTGTCAATTTTATCCCCAGACACACTCGGGGATACTATGGTTTTAGCATGGTCCCACCGCCGCCGACGGAAAAGTATTGTAAGCGAAATAAATAAAAAATTATCTTGGATCTTTTTCAAACTTGACATGGGTATAGATATGGTTGAGAGGACAAAGCCTATTTAAAATGGGGTCATCACTTTTAACTAGGAGAGAAACCTTGATCTTGTATAAATCCATTTTGGTGAAAATCACACAACTTCTTAAATATCTCAAGAAAGCTTTTATGGATTGATCCAAAAATCAGGGAAACCGGAGATCATGGATAGCGTTGTCATGTACCAAAACCTGGTGGCGCCACCTTTAATTATTTTTTTTTATTTTCGCGCCTTTCAATAACCCTGTCATTGCCACTTGGCAGTACTGTGAGCATTAAAAGTTGAACAATGATAGACATATTCTTTTCTTATAAAGCATATGCATATGGGTTATGGAATGAGGTATATTTAAATTTGGATCATGACCTTTACAGTGAGAGTGGCTTTGACCTTGAATATTTCCATATTTGGTGAAAAACACATAAAATCTTAATTGTCTCAAGAAATTGCATAGATCGATCCAAAAATCAAGTTAACCGTACATCGTGGATAGTTTTGTCTTCTGCAGGAGACCGGTTGCGCCACCTTTTGTCCTTTTCTTGTTTTTGCGCCTTTTATTACCCCCTTCATTACCACTTGACAGTACTTGAGCAATATTTCTTTCATATTATGCATATGGATAGATATGGGTGACGGGAAGGAGTTTATGTAAATTGGGCTCATGACCTTTAATAGGAGATTGGCCTGGAATATTTCTATATTTGGTGAAAAACAAACCAAAACAAAGATTTTTGTGAACTAAATAAATTTTGGATAAATGCATATTTTTCTTCACATACGAATGATACACGAATTGTCTCCAAGACGTCGGACAAGTTCAAACATTTGTGACCTTGACCCTAGTGTGCTTATTACGTGTCAGTATATACTTTTGAAGAAAGGAGACTATTTTAAAAGGGGGTATACTTTATTTATCTTGGGATACTTCGGCATCGCCGATGACAGATATTTCATGTTTAAATGTATGTATTATGGTCAGATTAAAATACAAAGCTTGCGACAAATAACTTGTTATTTTTATTGTTTTTTCTACAAAACTCTGCAGTTGGTGATTTTTTAGTTAGGAAATTCATTATGCAGTTTTATTAATCGTAACTGATCAGTTAATTTTAAAAGATAAATTTTGATGATTTTTATTAGGAATTTAAATCTTGATTTAAATCGTGAATCACAGTTTAAATAAAGTGATTTTAATCATACCAGACATGTTCAGAGAAGAATCGTGTTTACGTTTAGAGGCCTATATGTTTGTTTAGTTCAGATGACTGAGAGTCAACTGAGGTATACGAATGGCACCTCTTCAGAAGTCGGTCCGGCCTTCCAGGCGTCGGTTAGTAAAGGCACAAATCGTAACCGCTGACTCTAGAAGCTTCTAAGTAAAATCCATGCATAAAAAAATCTCCTTGGAAACCTGAAATCAGGTCACTGCGACCTATAAGATAATAGAGGTTTGTAAATAGCAGTCAGAATAAGTTATAAAAAAAGGATACAAAAACCTCCAGTATCTTGGTAATTAATGCATTGATTGTCATGAATTTTGTCTTGCATATCGACCAAGATTATTCTTGTTAGTACTTTTTACGATTTTTAGCTCAGCTGACTGAAAGTCATCGGAGTTATGGCAAAACATCTTTGTCCGTCGTCCGTCTGCATGTCCGTCCGTCTAATCTTTTAAATTAATATTCAGGGGGTCCTTGAAAAGTCTCTCAGGACACCTGAAATTAGGTCACTGCAAAATGTACTCCGAGTTATTGTGCCTGTTGGAGCACCCCAGAATAATTAAAATTTGATACAAAAATGCCGTTATCTGAATAACTAACACAGTGGTTGCCTTGTTTCTTTCCATGCAGTTTCGTTCGTTGCTAACTCCTTTGACGAAAATATGTTCCTAGCCTGGCTTGACCGGCAAAGATAAAAAAAGCCATAAAATGTTTTTCTACTTAACCGTGCATATACCGGTTTACTTTTATCTCAAATCTAGGACGACGATTATTTTGGGTATTAAGAGGATAAATGGAATACATTGAATGGTCATTTAATGCTTTGTTTTTCAAATGGAATGCTGCAACTAAAATAGAGGTATGAAATTCCTATTGTTTCCTATTTTTCCCTTTTTCAGGAAATAATTCCTATTTTTCCTATTATTATGGGCATGATGTGTTTAACACATTTGATTACTTTCATATTTAAAGGTGCCCATTCACCTACCTTATGAAAAAAAACTGTGATTTCTGGCTTCTTCTGTGTATATATAAATAATCAAAGGGCAATTTAGGTTGTGAAAAGTTCTTATAGCGCATTCGTGATGGATGTATACGAACCTGTTTATCAACAAAATGTTTGTTTACACAGCAATGTTGTCAAACAGGAAAATCGTGTGGCGTAAGGTGGTCGGTTGCATATATGCGGAGGTAGTAAGGTGATTTTCTGTACTATTCTTAGCACAGCTGACTGTAAATCATCTGAGCTATAGCAATCACTCTTTGTCCGTCACCCGCGTATGTACGTCTGTCTGTCTGTCTGTCCGTCCGTTCGTTCAAGCTACCCTCCAACCTAATGGGCTCAGAAGTATCCCCCACCCCCGACTAATGGAAAAGTTGATACAAAAGCTCAAGTATCTGAACAACTCATGAGTTTCTGCAGACTGGTGACGCCACCTGTACATTTCGGTGTGTTACACATTTTTTTCTATGTTTTTGAGTTCTTGAAAGATGTGGTGGTCTGTTAGGAGGGCACAAATCTTAACCACAGGTTCTTGGATCTTATCACTTGACAAGCTGGGAGATCCATGAAAAAATCTCCTTGGAAACCTGATGTTAGGTCTCTGTTACCGATATCCTTTTGAGCTATGGGGCTCAGAATTAGACGTCAGAATAATGCAGACTTTGACATAAAAAGCTCAAGTGTCTGAACAACTGATGATTTAATGATCAAATTTTGTTGCATGCATATTGATCGTGGAGGGTTTCATCAGTTTCAGCAGACTGATGGCGCCAGCAAGATTTTTTTCGATTTGTTAACGATTTTTTTTTCTTTATTTTTGAGACCTTCAAAGATATGGTCGTCTGTTAAGAGGTAACCAATGGACCTGAAATCTTCTTATATGACCCCAAGAGAAGTTCATGAAAAAAAAAAATTCTTAGAAACATAAAATTAGGTCTCTGTTACACATATCCTCCGAACTATGGGGGTTAGAAGTATCCCCAGAATAATCAAAAATTTGATACAAAAGCTCAAG
This sequence comes from Sipunculus nudus, assembly GCA_026874595.1. NCBI lineage: Eukaryota > Metazoa > Annelida > Sipuncula > Golfingiida > Sipunculidae > Sipunculus > Sipunculus nudus. The sequence continues at coordinate 80,179,001 of CM049312.1, read as the reverse complement.
CTCTGAACTACTAAAGCATGATTCACCATGACACGTTGTATTATTAATGACCATAGGATGTTTCATCAGTTCCTGCAAACTGTTGGCGCCACCTGTATTCTTTCTTTTTTTAATTCAGCACTATTTTTGAGGCCTTCAAAGAAACTGTCGTCTGTTAACAGGGCACCAATTGTAACCGCTAGACCTGGAATCTTCTTTCTTAACATTGAGGTAGGTCCATGAAAGATCTCCGTGGAAACCTGAAATCAGGTCTCTGTTACCCATATTTTCCGAGCTATAGGGCTCGTAAATACCACCCGAATAATTAAAAATTTGATACATAAACTCCAGTATCTGAAAAACAAATTCATTGATCACCACAATTCTTTGCACACATATTGATCATGGAGTGCTCCATCATGCAGTTCCTTTAGACTGAATGGGCCACCTGTATTTTTTCCAATTATTAAATTTTTTTCTCTAATTTTTAGACCTCCGAAGAATCAATCATCTGTCAACAGGCCACAAAACGTAGCCGCTGGACCTAGAAAAGTCTTACTTGACATCAAGGAAGTCCATGACAATTCCCCTTGAAACCTGAAATTAGATCTCTGTTACCTCTGAGCTATGGGGCTCAGAAGTACCTCCCAGAATAATTAAAAATTTGCTACAAAATCTCAAGTACCTGATCAACTTTGTATTGATCCCCATGATTCTTTGCATGCATATTGATCATGGAATGTTTAATCAGTTCTTCAGACTGGTAGCGCCACCTCTATTTTTTTCGAATTTTTACGCACCCCCCCCCCCCTATTTTTGAGACCTTCAAAAAAGCAGTCATCAGTTAACAGGGGACAAATCATTCCCGTTGGACCTAGAAGCTTCTAACTTGACATCCTTAGGGGTTCAAAAATCCATCTAGTATCACAATATTGCCAATGCCAACTGGTCACTCAGCTGAGCGTAATGACCCATGGGTAAATTGTTATAAAAGCCCAAGGGATTTCCTTTAGTTTATAAAGGTCAGACATATAATTGGTCCCCTTTATCTTTATTCATACTGAGATTAGATCTGACTGTAGTGTCAGTGCATAGCTTTGCTGTTGTTGACAATGACTGAAACAAAAATCTGATCTCTGAAAAATCTAAAGCATGCAAAAAATGATTTCTTAATAAATGAGAGTTTTCAGTTTGTTTTGATAAAGTAAGGACATATAATGCTTATTCATTAATGTGAACTATGTTTTATTGCAATAACCTCTAAATAACAATCATGATCATGCAATTTACATTATGACAGGCTACATCATACATTTTTTTCTGTGTTACATTTTAGAATCAGTGGTCGTTTGATATTATCTAAGGCCTTTGATTAAATTTCATTGAATTACTTAAATTTAAATGTCATCCTGTTTTTTTTTTAACATTTCATGTTTTGACAAGTAGAACCCAGTCATCCGTAGGGAGTATATTTAGATCTTTGTAGGAATTGATAAAGTTAAAAGGAAGGGAAATATATTTTAAATCAAAGGCTTTTATATACACAAACAGTTGTCATGTGGTATTTCATCCTCAACTCCAGAAGCAGCACTGGTGCTTCCTGAAATTAATGACCATGTACCGTTGGGAATGGGGACGTGAAGAGGTTATATACACCCCTCTTTCTTGAACTTTAACAATAGATTTATCTTAACTGTTGCAGGCCTGCCCAAAGGTAAATGACTTGAAAAAAATGTAAGTGCTCCGGGAAAAAAAGAGTAGACTTCCTTGAAATAAAGAGAGACATTTTTATCGAAGACTGAATAACGATGTGCTTCGCATACCACAATAGTGTATATATGTATTTACGCATATCGTTCCCAAAGTCAAAAACATACACGGCGCACATCTCCCTGCATGAAGATAAAGACATTTTCCACATGTTGTGACACATGCTGGACATTTGCACACAATACATTGTGAAATGTCCCATGCTTGTTCTAACTACAATGTTAAAGTAGAAGAGACAGAGTATTTATCAGAATTCTTTCACTGAAAAAAAAGAGGAAAAAAAAGAGTGCTACTGAGTTATCTGAAAGGCCTTGCTAATTCTAATAGATGCAATAAAAATTATTCTAGTGACAGATTTAGATCTTGACTTTACATGAATGTTCAGGTTATTTTAACCCAAAATCCTTTAAAGAATGGTAAATCAAAATAAACAATAAGAAATTGGCTACTCAGAAGATCAAGAAAGTGTATTTTTAGCATGCTATTATAAGAATGCAGGTACATATACTCATTTCGGAGGCAGTTATGATTGATCAGTCCTTTTAAGGACTTTGATAATGTTGTGATTTTTGCAATGGATATTCTTGATACTTTTCAAGAAAAATGTTCCATAATTGCTAAAATATTATCGCTTATTCTGCCGCCCACCCCACCCCCATACAATATGGGACACCTCCTCCAAATTCCTTCCCATACATTTCACCATGTTATGGTTGCTCCTTTTGTCCATTAGGGTACAAGTTCGCGATATTCGCGAAAAAAAGAATTAACGGGAAAATAAAACCTTCATGAATAAGAGTCTAATCGTGTAAAGCAATTCGGGAGCTTAATGATTGATATTCATCATGAAAAATAAGCTATATAATAATAAAAATGGCTATCACTGGTATGGCTATTACTGCCAAATTTAAATTGGTACAACCGTGTAATACCTAAAAGCGTGTCCGACTATTGTTAAGTTGTTCTACCCATTAAAGAACGCATTGTTACAGTAAAGTTTCTAATTCCTTATGCTTCACCCTTTCTGTCCAAGGCTTGTTACGCCGAAGTTGCCTGAAAATGTGAATGATGTTATGTTAATTATGACTTTAAAGTTAACGTGGATATGGTTTAAGATGTATCACCATAGCCGACATTCGTTCATGCTGACCTATAGCGACTGTCTGGCAAGGTGTAAATCGTAAAAGTTAGACCTACCATGTTTTTGCTCAAACCAGAAAGGTAATGGGTAAATCTCTTGACCCAAAATAAGGTCACACAACCTATATTTGACCAGCCACTCGAAAATTACATACACAAGTTGTTTCTGTCAATATAACGGTTGGTTCTAGAACTGGTCACCTTGACTTTGATCTTCAAGGACAAACCTGCGAAAATAAAGGCTTTTTGAGAACTTCATAACCTATTGAAATATTGTATTCCCCACTCAAATTGGATAGTTAAATTGTTCTATTCATTTTCTTGAATATACAATTGTGAATCCAACAAAGTTTGAGTTATTGCACACTTCCCTCTAAATTTTAATACATAAATAACTACAAACAATATTGGATGAATTAGGACACTAGTGACCATGAACTTGAACTTCAAGGTCGAATTTGTGGAAATACATAAGAATCCTTTGACTTAGTCTACAAGGTCAAATCACATTGATTAATTGCGGTAATGTGGAATTTGGTTCCTTTTAGCTCAACTATTATGCATTTGTTCCACGACCTGTTGATAAACGGACATATTTCTTTGTCTCTACAAAGGTATAGCAAAACTGAGAATTTCTTTAAAAATGTGACCAAACGTTGTGACTTAAAGTTCATATTGTTACAAGCCATCCTTATTACTCACTATTTGTCTCTTGTATAACTTGTAGATAACACGAAAATAAAGGAAGAACCCTGTCGAATTTAGTGTCAGAAGGTCAAAGATCATGCAAACTTTATTCAGCTTTCATAAACTGACTTTCTGATAAATTCCTTTTTGGATACAAAGTTTTATTGGGTGTGGAGTAAGAAGGTCAAGGTTACAGGTGGAAAACATGAACCATCCACCTTTTATGGATGAGTATCATGATAAGCAATCATGCGTTTTGCCCTTGGTTATGAGATAATGCAATTTAAACCGACAAATATCCATATGCCCTCATGCCAAATAAACAAACAATGTCTTACAAATGTGGCCATAACGCCATCCGTGTCAACTTAGGGTCATACCATTCAGGTCAATTGCTTTAAATCGTCTTTTTAGCTCAGCTGACTGTATAGCGATAACTCTTTGTACGTCCGGCCATCCGGCCGTCTGTCGGTTAACAAGGCACGATTCGTAACCACTGGACCTGGAATCTTCTAACTTTACAGCCAGAGAGGTCCATGAAAATTCTCCTTAGAAACCTGGAATTAGGTCTCTCTTACCCATATTCTACAAGTATGGGGATCCGAAGTACCTCCCAGAAGAAATTTGATACAAAAGCTCAAATATCTGTACAACTAATGCATTGATCACCAAGATTCTTTGCACGGATATCGATCATGGAGAGTTTCATCAGTGTCTGCAGACTGGTGGCGCCATCTGTATCTTTTCGATTTTTTTACGATTTTTTTCTCTATTTCTGAGACCTTAAAAGATCCGTCATCTGTTAACAGGGCACAAAACCTAATCGCTGGACCTGGAATCTTCTAACTTTATATCCAGATAGGTCCATGACAAGTCTTGTTGGAAACCTGGAAATGGGTCTCTGTTACCCATATTCTTCAACTTCTGTGGCTCAGAAGTACCCCCCCCCCCCCGCCCAGAATAATGAAAAATTGGATACAAAAGCTCAAGTATCTGAACAACTAATGTATTGATCACCATGATTCTTTGCATGGATATTCATCAGGGGGGTTACATCAATGTTCGTAGCATGGTGGCGCAACCTTTATTTTTCGATTTTTTTACGATTTTTTTTTCTCTTTTAATGAGACCTTAAAAGATCCCATCATCCTTTAACGGGGTACAAATTGTAACGACTGGACTTTTCTGTCTCGACATACAGGGAGGCCCATGCAAAGTCTCCTTGGGAACCTGGAATTAGGTCTGTGATACCCATATTCTTCAACTTATAGGGCTCCGAGGTATTTTTTTATATCTTTTTTGAGACCTTAAAAGATGCAGTCATCTGTAAACAGGGCTCAAATTGTAACGACTTGGCTTAGAATTACCCCCCCCCCCCCCAGAATAATGACAAATTTGATACAAAAGCTCAAGTATATGAACAACTAATGCATTGATCACCATGATTCTCGCATGGACATTGATCATAGAGTGTTTCTGCAGACTGATGGCATCACCTGTATTTCTTCGATTTTTATCTTTTTTTGAGACTTTAAAAGATGCAGTCATCTGTCATAGGGCACAAATCGTAGAGACTAGACTTAGAATCTTTTTTCTTGACATGCTTGGAGGCCCATGAAAAGTCTCAATGAAAATCTTAAATTAGGTCTCTATCACCCTAATTGTCTGAGCTATTGGGCTCAGAAGTACCCCCAAGAATAACTAAAAATTTGATACAGACCCTTTTTTATCTGAACAACTAGTGCATTGATCGGCATTATTCTTTGCATGCATATGCATTATGGAGTGTTTCATCAGTTCCTGCAGACTGGTGGCGCCATCTGTATCTTTTCGATTTTTTTTACGATTTTTTTCTTTATTTCTGAGACCTTAAAAGATCCGTCATCTGTTAACAGGGCACAAAACCTAATCGCTGGACCTGGAATCTTCTAACTTTATATCCAGATAGGTCCATGACAAGTCTTGTTGGAAACCTGGAAATGGGTCTCTGTTACCCATATTCTTCAACTTCTGTGGCTCAGAAGTACCCCCCCCCCCCCGCCCAGAATAATGAAAAATTGGATACAAAAGCTCAAGTATCTGAAAAACTAATGTATTGATCACCATGATTCTTTGCATGGATATTCATCATGGGGTGTTACATCAATATTTCCAGCATGGTGGCGCAACCTTTATTTTTCGATTTTTTTTACGATTTTTTTTTCTCTTTTTATGAGACCTTAAAAGATCTCATCATCTTTTAACGGGGTACAAATTTTAACGACTGGACTTTTCTGTCTCGACATACAGGGAGGCCCATGCAAAGTCTCCTTGGGAACCTGGAATTAGGTCTGTGATACCCATATTCTTCAACTTATGGGGCTCCGAGGTATTTTTTTATATCTTTTTTGAGACCTTAAAAGATGCAGTCATCTGTTAACAGGGCTCAAATTGTAACGACTTGGCTTAGAATTACACCCCCCCCCCAGAATAATGACAAATTTGATACAAAAGCTCAAGTATATGAACAACTAATGCATTGATCACCATGATTCTCGCATGGACATTGATCATAGTGTGTTTCTGCAGACTGATGGCATCACCTGTATTTCTTCGATTTTTATCTTTTTTTGAGACCTTAAAAGATGCAGTCATCTGTTAATAGGGCACAAATCGTAGAGACTAGACTTAGAATCTTTTTTCTTGACATGCTTGGAGGCCCATGAAAAGTCTCAATGAAAATCTTAAATTAGGTCTCTATCACCCTAATTGTCTGAGCTATGGGGCTCAGAAGTACCCCAAAGAATAACTAAAAATTTGATACAGACCCTTTTTTATCTGAACAACTAGTGCATTGATCGGCATTATTCTTTGCATGCATATGCATTATGGAGTGTTTCATCAGTTCCTGCAGACTGGTGGTGCCACCTGGACTTCTTTGAATTTTTACGCATTTTTATCTTTATTTTTTGGACCTTCAAAGATGTGCTCATCTGATAACAGGGCACAAATCGTAAATATTTAACCTGGAATCTTCTTTCTTGACATCCTGGGAGGTCCATAAAATACTCCATGGAAACCTGAATTTAGATCTCTGTTACCCATATCCTCCGAGCTATGGCGTTTAGAAGTACCTCCCAGTATAATGACAAATTTGATACAAAAGCTCCAGTATCTTAACAACTATTGCATTGATCACCCTGATTCTGTGCATGAATATTCATCATTGAGTGTTTCATTAGTTCTTGCGGACTGATGGCACCACCTTTATTTTTTTAATTTTAACACATTTTTTTCTCTCTATTTTTTAGGTCTTCAAAAATGCCGTCATCTGTTAACAGGAAAGGGCACAAATTGTAACCATTGGTCCTAGAATCTTCAAACTTGAGATCCAGGGAGGTCTGTGAAAAATATCCTAGGAGACTTCCCTCAGCATAATTAAAAATTTGATACCAAAGCAGGCCACAAATCATAAACTTTGGAATTGGAATCTTATTACCTAAAATCCAGGGAGGTCTATGAAAAGTCTCCTTGGAAACGTGAATTTAGGTCTCTGATACCCATATTTTCTGAGCTATTGGGCTTATAAGCATCCCTCAGAATAATTGAAAATTTGATACCAAAGTAGGGCACAAATCATAACCTTTGGGCCCAGAATCTTATTACTTAACATCCTTGGCTCAACTGACTTTAGGTTATTAAACACAGTCCATGTATCTGTTTGCCAAATAAGGTCGCGTGACAGGAGGTCTTACTTTGCGCAAGCGCGACAGATCCAAAACAAACACCAATCCAAACTAGTCCTCACATAGACCTCCTTGTCCTCTGATATATCTCTGCTGGACGGATATTTCAGTCCATGGGCCGAACGTAAATTTATTGTAGAACCTGTACGATTTTTCTAGGGGTCTCAACTGAAACGACACAATAAGCAAAGTGTGAGATCGTGTATCGAGCCCCTAAGCAAATGCAACACGCGTAGTTTCAGTCAGTGGAACGGTATTACGTTTTTGGGCCATGTCAGTCAGGGCATCTCCTGTGTAAAAAGTGTTGTGGCCTGACCGCTGCTTGGAGTCCCATGCGCTGTGGTTATGTTGATGCTTGTGATCGCGCCCAGTCCACTGTTTCTAACCCTCGTATACTGGAGTAAGCTAATGGTCTGAAGACAATATTTTGGGAGGTACCATTTTATTTAAAAGAGAATATGCGACTCTTCATGGTAATTGAATGTGCTTTATAGGTAATTAGGCCCCTTTTAATGCTTGAAATGCATGATATTTGCTTAGCTTATTGATCATGAAGAGTTCCATCAGCTGTTTTTTTTTCTAATATTATTTCTATTTTGGAGACGGAAAAATTACAGCATTCGTATCAGTTTTGCAGCTGTGGTTTAATACAGTGTCCTTAAGCAGATTTGTTTTCTTATGTCTCTATAAATGGTGACCTTGGCCAGGAAATTTAAGGTCAAATCTGTCGAACTGTAATACATGTACATCATTGTTTGGGTTCTTGTGAACAGGATAACGTTGGAAGTATTAATAATAATAATAATTTATTTTATAAAGCGTAAAATCCATGATGATACATGCTCTAAAACGCTATTACATAACTAGAAAACAATCAGCAATCATTATACATACCATTGTAAGAATATGAAATTAAAGTACGGTTCACTAAAATATTACATTCAGAAGCTGACAGTATTAAATAAGACATATAAAAGTCAATAGTTCAATTATCTGTTAAAACTCCCATAATTCCCCTTACATTTTCAAACATTTCACTATCAATAGTATAAAATATTGTACAAAAAGACTAGGCATAAAAATATTCCATGAACAAATATGTTTTTAATTTACTTTTAAATTCTGAGAGACTGGTGGCTTCTCTTAGAGTATCTGGTAGGTCATTCCACAGTTTCGTGCCAACAACACTGAATGCCCGATTTTGTACACAGGAAGATTTGGTAAAAGGCACGACCAGTAAGTTTTTAGCTGCTGACCGAAGGCTTCTTATTGGAGTATAACTGTGAATAAGCTCTTGCAAGTAAATAGAAGCTAAATTATTTATTGCCTTATACACAAGAATTAACATTTTTAATGTCACCCTTTGCACAACGGGCAGCCAATGCAGAGAATATAAAATTGGAGTAATATGATCTGATTTTGAAGCACCCCTAATAATCCTCGTCACAGCATTCTGTATACTTTGCAGTCGATTTGTTAATGATGAGGGAGTTCCACATAAGAGTGCATTCCAGTAATCTAATTTAGAAGTAACAAAAGAATGAACTATTTGCTCCAAAGACTCTCTGTTCACAAACTTTCTTATTTTACTGATATTACGAATATATATATATATATATATATATATATATATATATATATATATATATATGTGTGTGAATCATTGCAGACCGCCATTACATGGGCTTCCATAGATGCATGTGAATAAAAAACACGAATATTTCCTACTTTCGATGATGGTGTAATTTTATGAGAGCCAATGTGAAGTGTGGGTAAACCAATTTCTCTTAACAAATGTTTATGTGCAATTAATATTGCTTCTGTTTTTTTATCATTCATTTTCAATTGATGCTGCTCATCCACTTGTGTACAGTTGAAACACACAATTCAATATGGTGAATGGTACTCTCAAGTTCACTAGATTTGTAGATATCTGTGTATTATCTGTATAAAAATGGTAGTTGATCAAATTTTGACGAAGAAGGGAACTAAGAGATGATGTATATTTTGTAAATAAAGGAGGTCCAAGGACCTATTGCATACTGTCCCTTAAATTTGACACATTATTGTGTCCAACAAGTTCAATATGACCTTTTTATTGTAGATTTTTTTAACGTTTGAAGTAGTGCATGTTTTTTCTTAAAATAGACCCGCCAGCTTGTTCTTCCAACGTCTAGGAGGAGTTTGAAAACTGGAGAGCTTGAGTTCCAGGTGTATGAATTGTAGGGAGACCGAGAATCGATTCGATTATCTATTCATATTCTTTCGATTCAGCTCTTTACTTAAATCCATCATACTAATTAAAATATAAAAAAATAATTAAATATTTAAAAGAAAAAAAGACATTTTACAACCATGTATATTAGTTAATTTAAATAAGTACATAATCCATACAAATCTCCTCAGTTTATCACCTTTTTTAGGTCTTTTTTTTCAATTTTTCTTTGTGGGAGTTACCGCGTCCATTTTTAGCTCAGCTGACTGAAATTCATCTGAGCTATAGCAATCACTTTTGGTCCGTCGTCCGTCCGTCTGTCTGTCCGTCTGTTAGTCTGTCCGTAACAGGGCACAAATCGTAACCGCAGGACCTAGAATCGTCTAACACTACACCAATGAAGGTTGATATAATTCTCATTGGAAACCTGAAATTATGTCACTGTGACTCATATCCTACGAGCTTTGGCGTTCGAAAGTACCCCAAGAATATTTAAATGTTGATACAAAAGCTCTAGTATCTGAATAACTAATATATTGAATACCACGATTCTTTCCATGTATATTGATCACGGAGTTATTCACCATTCCTTGAAGACTAGAGCATCGAAACCAAATTAGGACAAAGTGACCTGAATTTTGTGAACTATGGGCCAAAAACATGATTTTGGTACTTTGAAAATCAGATGGGCAAAACTTGTATCTGCTTACCCTAGAATATCCCAATGTAATATACAGGAAAGTATTTTTGTTACCTCTATTAAATTAGGAAGTAGTGGAGATATTTCCCTCGTAATCTTCACATGTTGTTTCTACAATGCACTTTGATAAGATTAAAACTGGTATTCTGGATCTACAAGGTCAAAAATTAGCCGAATTACAGGTCACCATTTTTCAGATTTCTTGTGAATGTGATAACTTATATTTTGTCCTCAAATGTGACGGTCAAAATATTTAAACCAAGTCTCAGAGGCATTTGAATAATGTTAACCTAGATTGGATTTAGTTTTCACAAATGTGTGACCCATCACTTAAGGATGATCCTTGTCAACATTTGTGCCAGTAGGCAATGTCTTAAATCCTGTCAACTGGTGCTTAACTTTTTAAGTATTTCATTATATTAATAATAAAAAGAAAACTTGTTTCAGGGATGTATTTGGAAATTTTCAAGACGAGCGGTCGTTGTGGTTCATTCAGGATGACTCTAACGTGTCACAACATGTTCTGTTTCCAGTCTTCGCTGACTATTCTGTTCTCAGTCATATGCCTTTCTTCAATTAATGTTGCAGGTGAGACTTTTTATTGCAAAATTTATTTTACTAATAATGTTCTGTGTATTTTTTATGTTTAAGAGATTATGTTCTGATGATGCAATAAACATCAGATAGAGGTGTCTGAAAAAGAATAAATGATTTCATCATGAACAATGTGCCGAAAAAATAAAGCAGACATCCTCCATGATTGGTTCATGGGCGACGATAATTTTAACCCTTTCTTTAACCAGATATAGGATATTTATAATATTTCTTTAGTATTATAGGATATTTATAATATTTCTTTAGTATTATAGGTTAAGTCATATTGGTAACTATGTTTTGATATACAGAGCTTTAAAAAAATCTTATGAAAACCTGGGTTAGTGCAAAGAGAAAAAAATTATCAAAGGAGGGTTTTTTGTCATAGTAATGACTAAATAACTTCATTTTTTTTTTATTTTTATATTTTTTTCTATGTTAATAGCGGATGCTTTTGAAAACCAACTTGTTATTGCTCGATCCAAGAATGGCACTACCCATCATCACAGTTACAACACCGCTAAAACATTTTGTGACATAATGAACAATATTTTCCTGATTGAGGATATAGATAAATTGTACGAACAGTCCGTGTCTTTGATGAGAGAAAACAACCTGACAGACATGTGGATGCCGGGAATGAAAGAAGGCCTAGAAAAATGGGAAAGTGTAAACGGGAAAGAAAACTGTACGTATGCAAAGGTGGCAAGCAGCATAGAAATTCTACTCCAGGAAGTAGTGACTCCATGGAGCATAGAAGGTGAACTGTCAACTTGGCCTATGTCACTTGTCTATATGTGACTTTGAATTGTAAATACAAATGAGTTTATCAAAACTACAAATGGATGAACTGGTGTCAATATAATCCCAAAATACTTTCCCCATGACATTTCTACTTTGGGGAAATGTAAACGAAACAGAAACTTGTGGGTATGCAAAGGTGCCAAGCAGCATAGAAATTTGACTCCAGGAAGTGATAACTCCATTGAGAATAGAAGGTTCACCGTCAACTTGGCCAGTGTCAGCTGTCTTATTTGTGGCTTTTAATTGTAAATACAAATGAGTTGATAACCTACAAATGGGTGACATGGAGTGAATACAACCTGGCATGACTTTCCCAAGACATTCCATATAGTGTTAGGTCAAACTGAAGTGTCATGAATGTCAAGACAGTTTGATAGGTGGTAGCGTGAGTAATGCTTGGGCGTCATCCGAGATCATTTCGTACAACCCACCCGTGATCTGGAACATATGCATGAAGACTTCATCTCCAGAGTTGCCTACTTGCTCCCATCAGACGGAACAAAAAATATCTTAACTTATATGAGAAAGATTTGAATTTGGAATTGAAACTCACAAGAAAGATCAAAACAACATTACCATGAATGATTGCTACCTTCATGCCTGCCGGCCTTTCATATGAGTTGGTTACTTCACAAGAGTTTTCATTTAATTTTCTGTTACATAGCGCACTATTAGAGTTATAATTGGAGGAGCAATGGTCAGCTTACGGAATGCGCGGTAATTGACAGGCGAACAGGAAACCTGGAGGTGGACAACTGCGAGTCCAAAGGCAAAGGATATGTTTGTCGCACAAGTAAGCTGAATGACATGAATAAATACCTGTTAATACCCTTAATTTAAATGGTTATAGAATCATATATCCATCATCAGTTCTTTTTGTCTGCAAATAAATGTGTTCCAATCTTAAATAGTATCACGGGTCGGATCACTCAACATCTGCACACCTTTAAAAGAAACGTTGAAACGACATATTAGTGAGACCGTGACAAATATGTTCGCTACAAATAAACAATAACAAGAAATAAGTTAGTCTAGCTAGTCTATCTTTACCTACACATCGATAATAAACTATCACAGTTATATAATTAATTAATTATATATACATGTATATATAATAAACTATATTTATTAATTTATTCTATTCTAGAAGGGCGTCTATAATAACGTTACTTACTTCTTGATGTATATTGTTGCTTGATACTTCTTTAAATATTAACCCGGTAACTGTTATTCAGCACTATCAATGCATAATAATTTATTTCTTCATTACCTCTTTAATTTTCAGAGTGCAACCTATGTCCGATATCCGTGACGCCTTACAGCTGTCTGTTATATAATCGGATGTGATGCGGGGAACTGGTTTGGTGCAAGGAATCTGTGTCGGAACATGAACGGATACTTAGAGTTTGTCGAAAGTACAGATTCAGCAGAGCAAATCAGGCAAGCTATAGGTACATTCAGTATCCGTTCGTGTGACAGCTTTTGGCTTGGTGTGACACACAGCGATTGGTTCATTGACAAAAGAGGAACAAGTGAGTTACGGAGGATTGTTGATATTCAAATAATCCTGGTATAAACCTGTCCTTCTTAAAAAATATGCTTTTCCGTGTTTTTAAAGCCCGATGTTATATCTACTACTGTTCCTATTGTAATCTTGAAATAATATAAATGTCTCAAATGTTCGATTTCAGGAAAACCCATACTTTATCGCTCTTTGTGGTATGATGACCAGCCGGAGTCTGACCCGGGGAAGAGATGTGCGGTGCTTCAAAGTTTTTATAAAGGGTACTATTTGTGTTCATCGGGCTGTGACCAAAAATATCCCTTCGCCTGCCAAACAGGTATTAAATACTTAATTTCCTTGCACATTTCCTGTTACTCAATATTTTGGTAACCGAAACTTATACGTTTAATGTTTACTTTAAGTGCCAAGTGAGACGACTCTTTACACGACCGAGCATTCACACAACAGCGCAAGAGATTATGTTACCACAGGTGAGATATAATTCCAGATAATGGCCCAAATCTTGATCGTGACTTATATTAAACTTATAATTTATATAACCAATATGACCTGGAGAGATAGATAGATACACATATATATAGTATGTGTGTTTGCGTGTGTGTGCTAATTGTTATTGTTATTTTTAGCATAGTTAAGCTTTAATTCCAGAATATGGCACAATTTTGATCGTGACTTATATTTAACTTTATAATTTATATAACCAATATGACTTAGATAGTGATAGATATATAGATAGATGTGCTAATAGCTAATTATTATGTTTCTCAGAAGCAGATACCGTGACTGCATCTGTCCATTCAGGTAAGACGGACAGCTTTTCCTTCTCACCTAAATTTCATTTATTGTAAATGCACTCTACGAAAACAGGGTTACATGTAAAACCCTCACCGGTTCTTTAGAGTTGAGTCAGTGCTGAACCCGTGGAGATTCCATTTAGAATCCTCCAGTCAGGGTTCTTCGTGGAACCCTTTTCGGGGGTTCTTTGGGGAACCTTGAGTATTCTATATGTAACCCTTATAATTGGTGCTTCCAGGTACCCAACATACTGGATTCACATTTAATTCTCAAATGCATTGTTTTGAGATGCGTCATGGTTCGCACAATACCTCACTGTTACTATTTATAAAAAATCCTGCCGTTCACCGTTTCTGTCAATATTATTAGTTATAAATAAGTTAGGATCTTTTTTTAACCATTCGTCTCAGAATATAATTGCTTTCTCACAAAACAGTAATTTCCTTCTTTTCATCATCGAGATTTGGTTATAATAATTTATTAAGCGAAAAGAAAATTGACAAAGATTAATAAAATGAATGCACAAGTAATAATTCACATGTTCTTCTACGAATTCCAAGCACCTGTTTATGCCATTAATATGACAGCGATCTTCATTTCATTTACATACCGATTATATAAACAACCCCATTCTTGTTGAAACATAATATCAATGTATCATAAGTGTTGTTTTCTCATATCATTATAACAATGGTAGAGTAATATTGATAATTGTAGAATACTTTTCAGGTAGCAGCTCTGTACACAGCTGTTCACCTATGTTTGCATGCATGTATAGACAGAGACATAGATGTAGAACACCTCAGCGTTACCACACATGTACAATATTGGCAACATGTAAAAGATGTATACACACACATACACGCAAAAATACATATGAATACTTAATATACTTATACATATATATTGTCCTATGCACGTCACATTATTATTGAGGGAATGCAGGTCGATTTTATACCAATAAATTATCTGAAAGAGCAAATCTTTATTTTGTCCATACACTCTGCTCTGAGTGATTGTAGTGCTCAAAATCAAAGCAAGTTCTTAAAAATCATTTGAATAATATTTATAAAACAGGTTTCTCCTTGTACCAGTTATTGTAAATGAAGAACGGCTCCATTAAGAGACAATAATTCAAATTTATTTCCGATATGTCATTATACTTTTGAAAAAATATGTCAGTTTCTGAAGTCTTATATTTACCTTGAATATACCATTCAACCAGCTGTTAAAATCCTCCCAATCATTGTGAACATCTCTACATTTATAATATTTGTGTATCAGGGTTTTTTCTTCTTCATGACAATGTTTGCACACAGGAGAAATTACAATTTTCATTTTATAAAGTCATCTGTCATGTGAAACTATCCTGTGTATTAATCTATATTGAAAGTCTTGTAGTCTTACATTTTGGGTTCATGTATAGGGTAACTGAAATATGTAAGGCCATTCCTCTACCGAATTTTTCTTTCATTACTTTGAACAAAAAACACCATTTTCATCTAAGATATCCCCAGTGTTTTAATTCCAGCCTTATATTAATGTGTGAATAATACTGATCTACCGTTTATATGTATATGGAGATTGAACCATAACATTTCTTTAGTTACATCTTCCCTAGAAGGGGAGTACTTAATCTTTCAACTTATAGAAAAAAATATTCAATAATAACTTTCCGCCCTGCAGGGTGAGTGCGTAAGTATCGTTTTAACCATATCAGTTTTAAAGATAGATCGTCTGTTGCACCTAATGTGATTCCAAGAACTTTAAAACCTCCTGCGCACCATTTCACTGGGAGATCACTATCTTCCTTGCCCAATCTGTTACCTTACCATCTTGCCTTGGTTTTCCCCAAATTGATTTTCACCCAAGAGCACATACGAAACTTTTGTAGTGAAGATAATAGTCTATTTCCTGATTTTACATCTTTTAAAAAGCAGGTGGTATCGTCCGCATATATTGTGATATTTTAATGTCCGTGTCTCCTGCTGTAATACCTTGTGTATTTGGTTTGTTTCGTACATATACAGAGAAAAGTTCTACTGCGAGGACAAAAAGAAAAGGGGACAGCAGACACCACTGTGTGACTCCTCGTTCTGGCTTGAAAGGTCTTGTTAGGTGTCTATTATTGATAATAAATGTTGTTACATCATTGTACATTATATCTAATTAGCGTATGAAAAGATCACCAACATTTAAGGTGCCCATTTACCTGCCTTTTGAAAAATCATTTAAGGCCCGATTAACATGTTCACATAAATAGCATTATTAACGAATCTTTTTGTGATGATCCTACCTTATCGTCCTCCATTCATTATAATAGACATTCTTAAGTGTTCTAATGACAGTTATTATCGGTGTTCTCTATTTATAAGCAAAACGGAATACAAAATACACAAGCACAACTGTACAAGTTGTGTACGAACACAATTTCATTTAATTGGACTATCATTCCCTGTTTTATTCCTTGAAAACCTGTGTTTGCTGAAATAAGACTTGGGCAGAAATAATAGTTGGGGTTCGTATGATTGAATTAATTATTACAGTTTCCTAATATTATATAACCACCAAAATATCTATGAACAAGGTTCTCTAAAGTCTCCATTCAAAGGGGAAAATGTTCCTCCATCACAGCTTAGATATATTTGCTAGACTCATGGGGTTCAGTCGGGAGGCAAACTTGCAAAAGCTATTTGCCTCTAAACGCTACCAATTTGATCATCTGCATAGAGATCTGAACTTTGGAAATAGGTATAGGAGTTAGGTATATGGGTACCACTTCCCTTTAACATGGTTTACATGTCTCTAAATGCAGCAAGTTTTCCAAAGGTTTGCTTGTGTGCTACAGTGTTAAAACTGGCCTTCAATCATCATATTCCCCAGGATATATCGGAAGCTTCTGGATATTCCGGACATTGTTATTGAGAAAACGGGTTATCCATCTGTTTAAGCCTAGAAGGACGTTGTGGTTAATGGTAGATTTCCTGCAACAAATAAAATCTTATAAATAATTGTTTATATCTAGGAATAATCAACCGATTCCTAAGCTTTTATTTGGTTCTGATGCTGATTTTCATTCAAGTCACGAAGATTTGCTTTTCTTCTCTCTTAGTTTCTAGTGCCATCAACTGAATCACGTCTTCTCTCGCTGGTGTAACAGACATTTAAAACACTGACTGGACGTTGTCACATCGTATTTACTGGGTTTGCTCGATGGATTCCTGAAAAGCAGTAAAATTTGCTAAGCCCAGGTCTCTTAGTCATGGTTCAGTGGAAAACTTTGCAATAGGAGGATAATACATGAAAAATTACAGCAAAATCAGAGTCTATAATGTTAAAGGAAACGCATATCTTTTCTGGGGTCGAAAATGATTCCATATAACGTTTTAAAATATTTTCTACACCAATAACCAAATCCCCATAAAGAAATTATGAAAAGTTAATGAAGGACTAAATTGACAAAATCTTGGTAGGAAACATTTCGGGGGCTAAAACTATCGAAACGGCACATATAAATACATGGCTGGGGTCATAAATGACCCTACTGGGTGGCTCGAGGGTTATTAATCTATTACAGAAAGATTGACTTTAAAGCTGTAACATTCTATTACAATTTCTACTAGATATTGTGATCCGTTTCCTTATAGGACCTTGCAAGTGTCCCTTGACGTTGATCACATCATTCTCTGTAGTGATTGTCATCTTATCGGCATGTCTTGGGATCCTGCTATACCTTTACCGCTCAAAACAAGCATATGTCTCCTTGCAGTCAAGTAAGTTTCTATTTTAACATCAGTGCCTGGTAAATGTTAACTACCATTGAACATATATCTTTACAGTACGGTGCTATAATTGTGTACGCACTTGTATCAGAGCTATTTTGTAAGAAATGTATAATTATAGGTGTCGCATTCCATAAAGGATATCACGAAAACTCTATTTCGTTTGATTATAAGGACTTCTATGAGACATCCTTCGAAAAGTGTAATATTTAATATTTTGATAGCTAATAGCTCAAGATCAGTTTAAAAAAAATTAATATTATATTAGCTTATATCTCAATATCAGTTTTAAAATAATCTTAAATAGATAGCAGTTGGTTTTTTTTTACGAAAAAATGCCCCAATTCAGCACACGCGCATAAAGCACTTGAATGATACAACAACTTTTTTATCATTTAAATTGTTAATCAGTTTAATTCTCATTGATTTGTTTTAGAGTTAACTGTACAAGGTCCCGAAGGAGAGGTAAGTCCTTTTTTAGCTCAGCTGACTTTAAGTCAACTCAGCTATTGCGATTGTCCTTTGTCCGTTGGCTGTCCGTACGTCCTTGGGTCGGTCCGTCTGTTAAACTGGCACGTTTTTAAACCGTCGGACCGAGAAACCCGTAATAAAACATCCAGAGAGGGCAATAAAAAATCTCCAAGGGAACCTGATACAAAACCTCCAGTATCTTGATATTTAATGCAGGATTGTCTTGAATCCTGCCTTCAATATTGATCATGACCAGTTTTGTCAGTTCCTGAAACCTGGTGAAGCCACTTGCATTCTTTCTAATTTTACGATTTCTTTTCTGTATTTGAGACCGTCAGATGACAGCAATTATGTCAGATTCTCGATTGGGGTTTCATCTAGTGTCCTGAAACCGGTTGTGTTTATATATTATGACTGGTTTCATCAGTACCTGAAGACTGGTGGCGCCACCTTTATTTTTTTCTATTTTTCAACTATTTTATTTCCTCTATTTTTAGACTGTCAAATTTTATTGATACCATCAGATTTGCAACTGGGTTTCATCTAGTCCTGAAACCTTGTGTATTATAATAAGCGGATGCCCTGTGATAATCACCCTGTCCGTCCGTCTGTTCGTCTTTCTGTAACTCCGTCAAATTTGTTTCCTGACGATCACGCCATTCTGGTATGACATATCGATTCAAACTTGAAATATATATGGCCCACCTCTAAAGCAAAAACTCTATTGATTTTTGGGTCATGATTGTGAAGGGCAAGATAACAGGACCCACTTATTTAGAAAGATTTTGGATGCATTTTAAGCCAAACCTTCCTTCCCAACCCTTCCATCTAACACAAATAGGTGACCTGCAAATAGCAGATTAACCTGATTGATTTTTGGGTCATAAGGTGAATTTTCAAGGTTAAAGTGGCCATCTGTCCACATGTATGTTTCTGAATGATAACCCCATTTTGGAATAACATATTGGTTTCAAACTTTATTTATATCAGGTCCACCAAAACAGTAAGAACTCATTTTATTTTTGGGTCATAAGGTCGAAGGTCAAGGTGTAATCTGTTCACATATTGATTTCCAGATGATAACTCCAGGTTGGACTGACATATGGATATCAAACGTGACTAATATATAGCCCACAGCTTAAATAAGAATCCTTCTGATTTTGGGGTCATGAGATCAAAGGTCTTTACATCTAAAACCTCCCATCTTCCACGTTTCGCTTACCTATCAATAGTGGAAGATACTTTGTTAATTGGGGTCAAAGGTCAAGGTCAAAGGGCCATCTGTCCACATATTTGTTTCCAAATGATAACTCCAGTTTATATTAACAAGTGGATATCAAACTTGATTAATATATGGCCAACCAAAAGTAAGAACCATTTTGATTTCGGGGTCATGAGGTCAAGGTCAGGGGCAGCGGGTCCACTTTAGAAAGACTGTGGATGCATTTTAGACCAAGCATTTCCTTAGTAACCTTCCATGTTTCACATGTAGCTCACCTACCAATAGGGGAAGAATCTGTTTGTTTTTGGGGGTCAGAAGATCAAGTCACAGGACCCATCCATTCACAAATTAGTTCACGGAGGCTCCTGCATCTTTGATATAGACCAATAAAGTGCACATTATTAGTTCGGCGAATATATTTTAATGTTTAATTATCACCGGTAAGTATGGACATTTCCTCTTAGCTTATTAAACTCTTATATATATATATATATATATATATATATATATATATATATATATATATATATATATATATATATAATACTTATAAAAGGAACTCGGTTCACGTTTGTTCGCAGTGTTCTCTATAACCGCGCTGTGTACAATATTGTGCCATACATCATTTTAAAGGTTATTATCCCCGCAGTGACATAGGCGATATAAAAATAAATAATTTTTAATATACATATAATTTTGAGTGATTATTCCGTTTTTTTACCGAGCACAGCCGAACTGCCTTCAGCAATCACCGGAATGCGTGCATCGTGGTCACTTAACCTCTAACACTATAAGGACTATTGTTCATATGAATAACTCTTGCTTTCAATGAGGGATTTGACCGACGTGCGTGGTCAGTAAAAGAGAAGAACACATGTTTCTTGCTTTATGAAATGTAGAGTTCAACCCAGGAGGATTATTGACAAAACCTAATTCAAGGTCCCAATTTCTGGAACAGGGCTGGGGTGGTGTCGGGGGTTTCAGGCCCCAAAATTTGTCTGATACGATGAAATAAAAATTGCGGCGATTGAAAATGAATATGGACCCTCTGCATGGAGTCCCGTTGGGTCCGCTTCTGCTACTTACGAGGTATGCATATATCTGTTTCTTTCTTCAGGAAGAGTTTCCTTGCAACGTACACTTAATAAGTCTTTCATGTGTTACTCACATCAACCTGTAATCGTTGTACGTCCACCGATAAAATCCAGTCAAATATCATCGAAAACCTGAATGCCCCGCGTCTCATTCCGGTTCGCAATGTCAACACCATCACTGGCCAGGTCATCAAGGTAAACATACCGGGCTATAAATTTCTTGCCACGAGGACAGAATCACAAAATAAATGTTAAAAATATTGGAGCGACTGCAGGATCATTCACGCACTATCTCCATGCACCAGGTTATGAGTTTATACGGACGGACGGTATGATGTTAAGGATTCATGTAATTTAAAAGTAAGTGGCAAAATTAAGTTACAAGCAGCTGTACCTAGAAACGTTTTCTGTTCACAGAAGTGTTGTGCCTCAGAGAGGTGCGTGAGTTATTCTGCAGTCGTTCCAAAATGTTTATACATATCTTATGGAGACAGTTTCCCACTGAAAACCTATATTTTCTGTTAACTTTTAGAATAAAAAAAAAATGAGCCAACATCTCACATCTCCGTTAATAAATCTCCCTAACCCCGGTAATAAGCCCGGTATACCGGGTCTATCAGCTGGTATGTATGTATGTATATATATATATATATATATATATATATATATATATATATATATATATATCACAAAAGAAATAAGTATATTTTGCATTTGCTAAGATTTTCCAAAATGTAGCTGTGCGACGTGACCCATGGATCCTTCATTTCTTTAAAGGCAATTTCTAAAATTGTTCCTTGATTTGTTGTGTGCCATTTTAAACGTCAAAACTAATTTGCGAATTACTCATTTTATATATATAATTTGATATTTTTATTATTATTAGTAGTATGATTGTTATTTTTATTCTTCTCCATTTTATAGAATGCTGTGAACGAAGGACTTTAAAGCCCTTTATGAGTACACTTCCTTTTTATGTTGTATTTATGTTTTAACAGCAAATGTAAAACCTAAGGGCTTACTTGAATTTACCGGATATTTTTATCAAAGCTACATTTTACAATATGAAATATGAGTTCGATGATTCTTTTGAGTTGTTATTTCACCACACATTTATATTTAATTGCATGCACATTTATCTGAATTAATTATTTCTTCTGTAACCAGATTAACTTACAAGATACACGATCTTTTGCACAAATAACTTATTATCCACTGTAGTTAAAATTCTTGCCTTGCTTTTTATAGCCATTTTGTGTTCCTTTTTACGCGCGGTTTCTGCTTTTTATACTTCTTTTATGTTAGGTATTGAGCTAGCAAATTTATTTATAACGGATCAATGGGCAGTTGACCTAGTTGTATAGCAAGCGCTATCCACATACTTTATATGGGCACGCTTT
Source organism: Sipunculus nudus (assembly GCA_026874595.1). Classification (NCBI taxonomy): domain Eukaryota; kingdom Metazoa; phylum Annelida; class Sipuncula; order Golfingiida; family Sipunculidae; genus Sipunculus; species Sipunculus nudus. Next base: position 80,157,098 of record CM049312.1, on the reverse strand, counting down.
TTAAAACTATCAGTGATAATATATTCTTTCACTAGATAACTTACAAAGTTTTGTATGCTACACCTATAGTGTCATTTACATTGCGCACCGCACTACCTTTATTTTTCTTGTCCTTTTCATTTTAAATCAATGGTTCAAATATGTGTAAATATGTAATGCCTTGTAATACATGTAAAAACATTGATAAAGATGCTAAGTTTCTCCGTTTTAAATTTTAAGAAGATATATATTTCAGAAAATATTCTTTAAATTCAATTATCCCAAAAGTCCTTATCCTTTTAGTTCAGGTGCCGCGTGTCCATTTACAGATATTGTGGTTAGTCTATGAAACCACATTGTCAAATGTACCTTGGGTATATGTAATTTCTTAGGTTATTTGTTCCATTTAAATATGTAAACAAAATCTAGGCTTCCTCTCAGATTTCAATAGCGGTTCGCCATATCGAGTAAACGACAATCAAGCCTGTTTTATTATTTGATCATTTTTCCACTCTTCTTAATTTTTCTATAGCTGTCATACTTATAAGAAGTATAAAGATGTAATGAGGTGGCCAGTTTAACTGCATAATTTGGCATTTAGCGTTTATCATTTTTTTTTCTCTATGAGTGACTTTTGGGATGTTGGGGGGGGGGGGGGAGAGGTACTTGAAGATAGTACAGAATGCCGTATATTTGTATTTACCGTGCATTATTGAGTTCATATAACTGCCTTAAATAGGAGGGTAGGGTTACTGCTTTGTCTCGGCTGACGGTAAGATACGAGAGCCACGTTTTATCCGTCACCAGTCAGACCATTCTTTTTAAATTAACTGCATATTTTGGCATTTAGCAATTATCCATTTTTCTTTTCTTTATATGTGATTTTCGGGTTATTGGGGAAAAAGAAGTAGATGTAGATAGTACAGAATGCCGTATATTTGTATTTACTGTGAATTATTGAGTTCATATAACTGCCTTTAATAGGAGGGTAGGGTTGCAGCTTTGGCTCGGCTGACGTTAAGACACGTGAGCCACGCTTTATCCGTCACGAGTCAGGTCGTTCTTCTTAAATTAACTGAACACAAATCCAAACCCTTTGACATAGAATCTCTATAGCTTATATCTTTGAGACAACCCCTGAGAAACAGTATAGGTCACTGTAAATTCTTGCAGTACATAAATGTCTGCCTTTCTCTGTTCATTTAGAAATCACATTAGGTTTCCTGTGGAAAAATTGCTGTAAAAAACTGTATATAAAATAAAAACAATTGTGTGTATAGTTCCCAAATGAAACATTGTCAACCTGTGAAATTTGAAGAAAATCGGCATAGTTGGCATTATAAATGCGAAACTTTAGCTAAAACTCTTTTTTCCTAAGTTGAATTATCTAGATATTTTGCAGAGTTGTTTACATGGAATTGCCTTTTCTACTGTGAACTTCTAATGGCGCCACCTAATAAATTATTTTATCCATAATTTTACTCAAACTTCCTCCTATGTGCCAAACACACAAATCATAGCCGTCATGTAACAACATGAGATCATTAAACAAATTATGTTCAGTAAATTCAAATGGTGAAATAATACATTTTCTCCGTAAGGTGAAAGTGATCAGAAAACCTTATTAGGTGAATTTAACATCAGAAGATGGGTTCTTGAGGTATGAAATTCATAGAATAAATATAATACAGTATGACAAAAAATACTCTAGTATATTTTACTATTATTTCTTTATTTCACTTTTGATATGTAAAACTCAAGAGATTTCCTTGAAACTTAGGAAGCTCATTGATCTTATCAATTCATTTTAGGTTAACAGGATTTTACTCAAATGTTTCATACTTTCAACATACAGCAAATGTGCCAGTTTCTAAGCAATGAATTCAAGTATTCTCCGAAATTTTGTATCCAGTTGAACAAAACTGGTTGCGCCATCATTCTTTTAACTTTATAAACATAGTACTTGTTGCTATGGATAATTATTTCAGTTTTAAGCAGTGGGTAAAAAAACTGAAACTTGGTTTGGTTGTTGCATCAGTTTAGTAGCATAAGATAAGCAAGACGGGTGGCCCCACCTGTATATAATTAGCTGATCTTTGCGTTATAGCTATGGCGCGAGGCTCATGTGTCGTCCGTCCGTCTGTCTCAGCAATGGCAAAGGCAATTCTAACCAACCTTTTAATTAACATAACAGATCAAAGAAGCTTGTTTTTGTTTGAATGTTTATTATATAATAAACATTAAAACAACAACAAACCTTTTTGCAATGTTATGTTCCAGTATCCAGTACCCTGTCAATCTTATTGTGCTCCCGAGGACAAAAGGATCAGTGTCAGTCATTTACATGCTTCCTCGATACGCATAAGGCATAATCTCGTAAACTCGTAAAGTCTCGGTACAAACTACGCTGTTAGCTTCATTCTAACAACATTCACCTGATGATCGGGTCGCATCCCGTGAAACAGTCTGTAGTGAATTTACAATGTTTTATCGCACGTGTACACCGTCAATCTTATTGTACTCCCGAGGACAATAGGATCAGTGTCAGTCATTTGCATGCTTCCTCGATACGCACAAAGCATAAGCTGGTAAATTGTTAAAGTCTCGGCTTTTCAAACCACGCCGTAAGCTTCATTCTAACAACATTCACCTGATGATCGGTTCGCATCCCGTGAAACAGTCTGTAGTGAATTTACAGTGTTGTTTTTCTTCAGTTTATATCGCTCTGGCCTAGTCTGTAGGCCATAGAGCCCTTAACAACGGGGAGTAACTATACCTTCTATATATAGAAATATACATGTGTAAGTACCTTCGCCAAAAAGATGCATATAAATTGTAAAATTGTCAAAGCAAAATCGGGCGTTCTGTTGCGGGAACATATAGGCCTATTGCCTGACGACCGGGCACTTCACCATATAACCTAAACCTTAGATTTGATCATATTTGGTTACATTATTCTAACTCACAATTTTCGTATGATTCTCGGCTTCGTGTAACAGGGACAATGACGAGGAACAATTGCAACATGCATGCCGGTATAAACAATCTATGACTGTGTATAAAAATTACTAATGTGTAATTTTAAATAATAAGATCATTTTCGAATCATATTGATTTGTAGAATTGGTTTGTTCGTCGTAAAAGGTAAAAATGCATTTTGTAAAAAAAAAAAAAGAAATAGTGCGGCAGAAAAAATAAAACTCAAAGTCGTGCGACATATAATGATACACTTGATCTCCTGCTCAACTAACTGTGCCATTTTGCTTCCCGTTTGTATAGGTTGTTTATAGTAACCATGCATCGATATGAGATACAAACTGAAGTTGATCTAGAGAAAAAGTGGATTCATTGACATAAGAAAATTGATCTTACATATATCTTATAATTATAACGTTTCATGATCTCTTATTATGCTACTTATATATCTATGTGATAGACTTGCAGGTCGATCTTAATATCTAAAGGAGAGTTTACCTGACCTAAAATTACTGGAGCAATACAGATGGCCATTTGTTGAGGATCATCTGTCTGGCTATCTTTCGGTTATCTTGATATAAATTCAAACCGTAATTACCACACACGTTATAACTCACTGTAAGGTAGAGCTCTCTAGATGCCGCCAAGCTTTTTAGAATGCACTTGATTCTTGCTGAATCATTTAGGAATACAATGGATAGGGCTTATGATTTAATGACTGTAAGTCATCTGAGCTATAGCGATCACTCTTTGTCCGTCGTACGTCTGTCCGTCTGTACGTCTGTCTTTCCGTCGGTCCGTCCGTCTGTCCGTTAACCTGACACAAATCGTAACCGCTGGACCTAGAATCTTGTAACTTTACTTTCTGAGAGGTCCATGAAAAATCTCCTTGGAAACAAGAAATTAGGTCTCTGTTACCCATATCCTTTGAGCTATGGAACCCCAAAGTACCCCCACCCCCCAGAATATTCAAAAATTTCATACAAAAACTTCAATATCTCATTAACTACATCACTGATGATCATGATTTTTTGCATACATATTGATCATGAGAAGTGTCATCAGTTCCTGTAGACTGGTGGCGCCACCTGTATTTTTCAATTGTTTAAGAATTTTTTTCTCTATTTTTGAGACCTTTAAAAATGTGAACATCTGTTAACAGGGCACAAATCGTAAAAATTGGACCTAGAATCTTAATTCTTGACACACTGAGAGACCTATGAAAAGTCTCCATGGAAACCTGAAATAAGGTCTCTGTTACCCATATCCTTTGAGCTGTGGGGCTCCCAATTACCCCCCAGAATAATGGAAATTTGATAAAAACAAACTGCAACATCTCAATAACTGCAACACTGATGGTCATGATTTTTGGCATACATATTGATCAAGAGGTGTTCCATCAGTTCCTGTAGACTTGTGGTGCCACCTGTATTTTTTTCAAATTTTTACAATTTTTATTCTTCGATTTTTGAGACCTTTAAAGATGTTGTTATCTGTCAACAGGGTACAAATCGTAACGACTGGACCTGGAATCTTCATTCTTTATACAAAGGGACACCCATGAAAAGTCTCCATGGCAACCTGAAATTAGGTCTCTGTTACCAATATCCTTTGAGCCATGGCACTCCAAAGAACAGCGCGAAAAATGGAAAAATTGATACAATAGCATCTGAACAGCTAATGCAGAGATCACCATAATTGTTTGTATGGATATTGGTCATGGAGTGTTTCATCACTTTTTGCAGACTGGTGGCACCACCTGTATTAGTTCGGGTTTTTTTATAGAATTTTTTTCTCTATTTTTGAGACCTTTAAAGATATGAACATCTGTGAACAGGGCACAAATCATAACAACTTGACCCAGAATCTTCATTCTTGACACACTGGGAGACTCATGAAAAGTCTCAAAAGAAACCTGAAATTAGGTCTCTGTTACCCATAGCCTTCAAGCTATAGGACTCCGAAGTATCCCTCAGAATAATGGAAGATTTGATACAAAAGCTGAAGTATCTGAACAACTAATGCAGAGATCACCATGATTCTTTGCATGGATATTGATCATGGAGTGTTTCATCAGTTTTTGAGGTCTGGTTGCACCACCTGTATTTGTTCGGGGTTTTTTACAAATATTTTTCTCTATTTTTGAGACCTTTAAGGATGCTGTCATCTGTTAACGTGGCACAAATTGTAACAACAGGACCTAGAATCTTTATTCTTGTCATGCAAGAAGGCCCATGAAAAGTATCTGTGGAAACCTGAAATTAGGTCTCTGTTACCCATATCCTTCAAAATATATGACTCCGAAATATCCCTCAGAATAAGGGAAAATTTGATACAAAAGCTGAAGTATCTGAACAACTAATGCAGAGATGACCATGATTCTTTGCATGGATATTGACCATTAAGTGTTTTATTAGTTTCTGCAGACTGGTGGTACCACCTGTATTTTTATTTAAAGTTTATGCATTTTTTCTCTATTTTTGAGATATATAAATACAGTCACAATCTTGGCCTGTTGGTTAATCGGTTTGATGCTTCAGTTGAATGGGTATATACTACCATTCAGATGATAAAATTTCCTTTGGCGAATCTCTTCCCATTCAGCTGAGCTTCATGACCCTTAGGTCACTTGTTAAAAGTTGTATGTCTATTGGGATTCCTATAACCGACGAAAGAAGACGACTTGCATCGGTGAGTCCTTTACCTTTATTCATTAAAAACCTTCTAAAAAGGATATTACCTTTTTTAAGTTTCCTAAATGCAAGATGTAAGATGTAAAATGTTTCAACATGAATGAGAACAAATCCTTTCTCAACCTTACTAGGGTCGATCCACGGGCATGATAACTTTATTTTATTTGTTTGGGTCGACAGAATCCATCAGTTATTTCGAGAACAAGGGGGTGATGACAATGGGTGAGTTTTAAGGATAAGACTGAAGTATTTACAAGCATACCTGTAGTTAATGTTTTACATTTGGATGATGAAAATGAAAACCCGTGGGATTAGAAGGATAAAGATGTAAAGACTCTTTGTCTTGTACTAGCAAATCGGGCCGCCAAATTTTACAACACGGATGACTTTCAGTCACAATTGCGATCAGCCGGACGTTCGGTCGTCCGTTGGGATGGCACAATTAACCGCAAGACCAAGAAATATCTAACTGCATATCCAAGGAGGTCAATAACAAATTTCCTTGGAAAGCTAAAATTAGGTCACTGTGACCTTAATCATCCGATCTATATTTCTTCTTTGTGCACCCCAGAATAATTATAATTTACAGATGGAGACAAATCCTCCACTTGTTTTCTACTTGTTACCTTCAAATTTAGGGATTGGAGGCCCATAGGAAGGGAGACGTCTGTCTGTTTTTCATTGCAAAACTCAGTTTATGTCTTTTTTGTTTGTTGATATGTATATTAAAATAACCTATGTAAAAAAATAATATGAGGTATTCATTGAAAATATCTTAACAAGTTTACAGAAAAATTCTATATACCACCATTTTATGCTCGTCAAACATGAATAAAAAAATAATAGACGCAAACAGAAAATAGATTAAACTGTTATTTTGTTATTTTGTTATATTTGCAGGATTAGCCAGGAATACTTTGGCGACATGTAGTTGCTAGTTATCAGTTAGGAAAAGCATGGATCCAGAAGGGAGAACGTGAGAAAAGTATTCACTCTTCAGCATGCATATGCTTTTTACCCTGACAATCTGATGGTTTGTCAAAGTGGTTTATCCTGAATTTGGGCCATGGATTATAACTAGCTTTCTTGAATTTATCCTGGACGTTTTACGTCCATGACCAACTACTAGTTTACTTGCTGCTATTAAATATATTTTTTATCTAATCTAACTACTATATACATAACATATTTATTCGAGGTCACGTAAAAAAATATGGTATGGTCGAAACATTGCGATGAAAATACCTTTCTTTGTTCCTTTTTTAGCTTAGCTGACTGGATGTCATCTAAGCTATAGGGAACACTCCGTCGTCCGTCGTTCTTCTGTCTCTCCGTCTGTCCGTTAATAGGGTACCAATCGTAACCGCTAGATATGGAATCTTCTAACTTAATATGTAGAGAGATCCATGAAAAATCTCCCTGGACACCTGGAATTACGTCGTTTCCTCCTGTATTCTTCGAGTTATCGGGTCTGTTTGTGCAACCCTGAATAATTTAAATTTGATACAAATGTTCAAGTATCTGAATAACTAACACATTGATTGCCATGATTTCTTTGCATATATATCGTTGACAATTTAATCAGTTCCTGAACACTGTTGGCACCACCTGTGTTTTTTATATTTTATGTTCTTCTTTCTCTGTTTTAAGACCTCCAAAACTTACCGTCTGGACGTTGAGTGGGCACAAAATGTAACCCTTAGACCTGAAACTTCTTACTGTACATCCATAAAGTTAGGCCACAGTGACCTGAATTCTAGGAGCTACTGGCTGAAAAGTGTCAGACGGGGCACAAATTGTATCCATTCGGTCTAGAGCCTTCTTATGTAACATTTTAAGAGGTCCCGGGTAAATATCCTTGGAAACAGGAAATTAGGTTACCATGACCTATATTTTGTGAGCTGTAGGTAAAAACCCGGTTTGAGCACCCTGAAATTCAGATGGGCTCAACTTGTACCCGTCCGGTCTAGAAATCTCTGTCTCAAAATCGACGAAGGCTGTGGACACATTCTCTTGGAAATCTAAAACTAGGTCAAAATGACCTATATTCTGTGAGTGACTTACCAAAAATGTGATTTTAAGCACCCAGACAGTCAGTCAGGGCACAAATTTTATCCGTAAGCCATAACTTAATGTAATATCCAGGGGAGTCTTTTATTCAGATCTCCTCACAAAGCTGAAATTAGCTTATGATCACCTATATCATATTAGCTATTGGCCAAAAATATAATTTTGGGTTCCCAGACAGTCAGACAGAGCACAAATTGTAACCTTTAGGCCTAGAATCTGATAATATCAAAGGAGGTTGAAGGCAAAACTTCTTGAAAACCTGAAAATAGGTCCCCATGATCTACTTTCGGGAAAAAGGTCACAAAATATGTTTATAAGCATCCAGACAGTAAAACAGGGCAAAGAATCTTTACTGTTGGTCCTTTAACTTTGTATATAGACATCCAGGGAGATCATCGGCAATTCTCCTTTGATTACTGGAACTAGATCACTGTGACCTGTATCCTGTGAGATTTGGGCAGAAAACCTAATTTTTAGCACCCAGAAACTGAGACAGGGCACAAATCTTAACTGATAAATCTAGAAATTTCATTCTCGATGTAAAGGGAGGTCATTTTTATCGAAATCCTTGGACATCCAAAATACGCTCACTTTATTCTGTGAGCTATGTGAAACAGCATGATTTGGATAAGCAATAAGTCGGATGGACATAAGTTGTAGCTGTTTGATGTAGAAACTTCTAACTTAGCATCTAGGGAATTCCTCGTAAAACTTCTTGAAACATTAAATAGGGTCATTGTTACCTATTTTCTTAGGAATGTAGGCAAAAAAACATAAGTACTCATAATATCCATTGTACATGGTTCCTTAACAAATACCCCACCCCCTCCCGATCATACCATCAATCACTAATACATCCGTAACCCATGTTTCAAATTCAGCTGGGCGTCATGGCCCAAGGGCCGTTAATTACTTGTCAATAAACGGTAGTTTTTATTTAATCATTTCAACGGAATGATTTATTTAATCATTTCAAGGGATGGCTCAGATTTTTTTTTTACATCTGACTACAAAGGATTTATTTTACCTCTTCAGGCAAACAGTAACTAGCAGTTTAGATTTTAGACATCAACAACGTAACTCGGTGATTTTAATGGATGTAATCCCTTGTATATTGTCTCATAAATAAATATTTTATAGCAGATAGGACATAATTCTTTTCACAGTATTCTGTGTATCATATTCTATATAGTTCCCAATCGACTGCTTTATCCGAGCCTTAACTGAGAAGACTCGTACAGGCTCATGTCCGATTCTTCATTTGCTCCTTGTGGTGATGATTGTTTTTGTGATTTCTTATCAGATTGATTTATCTGTTTGTGTTTTAGAAAAGCAGTGCATATCGTGTTTTATTATATCCTTCTGCGTCATGTGGCAGAGAAAATAAATATGATTCCATGTTAGTATAATATTTAGTCATGTAGAATCAGCGACTTTTAAATATGCATAATCGATATAATGTTTTTTTAATGTCCCTTTTTAAAATGCCACTTTAAAATGTGTCAGTCACGTAGAAATATTTTTGTTAGCTCAGTTTGTTAAACGTATTGTCAATAACGACGGTCCGGGTACACGTTTATGTGCTACACTTTTTATTTGCTGGCTGGCAGTCAACAGCAACATAAAAATACGTTTTCCTGTCTTCAGCCTGTCTGTGAGTCCGCTCTTCGAATTAATCAAAAACTTGAGATGGTGGAGTGTTAAATATTTTAAATTGATAGGTGCTGACATCGACAAAAAATTTGAGCAGAATGATCTTTATTTTGAGAACAGGTATTAATCCTTTTTTCTTAAGAAGTTATCGTGTACGTTGATGTCACTAAACCTCAAAAAAGTCTCTGATATAACTCATTGTATTAAATTTGCGCTAGTATTAACGTTTTTTTGTTGTTGTTTATTTATTGTATTGTCGAAAATTATAAATTACAGTCATTGATCCATTTTAGCAGGAATCACAGTGTAACCGTAGACTACAGGTTCACTTCAAGGATGATCTTTACGGGATCCCTCAGAAGAATTGAAATTAGGTCAATATAATCAATATAACCAAGGTATGACGCCTATACATAGGTTCGAGAACTGGCTTGAAGTTTTGGTTTGACTCTTTCTTCTGACTGGCTTGGAGTTTTGGTTTGACTCTTTCTTGTTTGTTTCATTGTTCTTTAGATCAAGGGTAAAATAAATCTAAATAAATTAAATATAGCCTGCTCGACTTATGGTAAGGAATAAAATCAAATCTTTGGTCATTTTTAAGTCCAGTCATATTGCGACATGAGTTTTTTAGATAAATGCATATTGATTCGTTTTACACATGGGTAGTACAGAAATATAAATATCCTCTCTTTAAAGAATACTTGTTCATATTATAACCTATATGTATTTTTATACAGTTGTGTGAATTAATGATTTCTGACTGTTTTGATATCCTAACTGACTCTGCTTCTTCTTGGAAGGTGTGTGGCATTCAACATCATGATTAAAGGAACATGGACTATGAATAAGCTCCTTTACTGAGACCATAGGATTGAACAAAATAAGTTCAGATTGAAATAACATTTTCAATTTTACTATTGTACATATATTTATATTTATTGCATATATGTTCAAATAATAATAAAAAATTGTTTTAATCAGTCCGATTTATGATTTATGACTTGGCCTTAGAGTTAATTAATTTTGAAACTAAACTTCCAGTGGACAGGATGAAAGTGAAACGGCTTTCTTAATAGTAACAGCGGCATTTTATTACCAGTGCCAGTCAAAGGACAGGTATATAAGTCAAGTTTGGTCAGGTAGGTTGTTTTCCTGTCCCTCTGCTGACGCCTGAATCTTTCAAGCAACACATTCTCGAGAAATTAGTACACGCGAGAAACGCACTGTCTCTCTTTATCATTTTCAGAGCAATAGATGCTATAACGATCTGTGTTGTAAAAACAGCGCAATACGAATAAACCATTCTATTAATCTAATTAAATGAGCCAGGAATTGCGGATTTATTTCTTTTTTTCATTCTGAGTAATTTTATAAGCTCGTAAGATACTAAAGACTAATTTAGCAAAAGCCCATAAACCAAACACTAAAACTTCGAACGTTTCCAATATTAAGCAAGAAATAGTTATCCTTATATATTAGGTAATTAATAAATTATTGGTAATTAATTCATTTGATCCTGCCGACTAGTTTAATTATCATTAATAATCATATATTTTCCTGGACAAACCCTACTCGCCATTCGAGGACTCCCAACAGTGAACATTACTTAGTCTTTGAAAAAAGAACCGGTCGAGTGCTAAAGCCAACAGTGACACTGCGTCAGCAGGTTCTTCTGGTTTTGCCACTTGACTATGGCTGTTATTTTGATATTTCGCAAGCGTGTGAATGACAATTCTGAAGAAATAGTCTTTTTCTTTAAACTACATATAATCAAAGATATATTTGCTGGGATTAAGAACATTCCTTCACTCTTCAGATTGCTTGTATGATACAAGTTTGTCAGGCATGAGCAGAACTTTATACCTGCTAACTGCAGGAAACAAAGTTCTAAAACTATGAGAAATGTAGGGGAAATATAGGTGTCTTCGGAAATGCCATAAATACAACCTATACCACTAAATATATATCTGTGGACAGATTTGGGTGAATATGGGAGATCCACTATATAACAAATTTCAGCTGCATACAAGAAGGTTTTATAGATATAAGGGCTCACCAATCGTTCGACCAGTACAAGGTTCAATTCCCCATTATTTAGACTAGTATATGCTTCATCTATCCATTCTTTGATCAAATGCAAGATTTAGCCTTCATTCCTTTGGACTTATGTAATGTCCGATCACCTTTATTTACCCTTTAACTATTGTCACTTTCACCAACAAAGATTCCACAGAATTTGCTATCCGTGTGGTTTTTGTGTGTTTGTTTTGTTTTCTCGTTCAAAAGAACAAATACAACATTTTGATAAGATAGTAAGCTTGATATGCAGATATGAATCTCGATCCCGCCATATTCAGTCACTATTTGGCAGTTGTTTTATTCGTTTCTTCTTACAATTTGCCGAAGAAAGAATAGTGTCTAGTTAGAACCTACACGAAATAAACTTCCTGGACGCGAAAGAAAGAAAGAGGGTACTGGTTAATGAAGAAAACTACGCAGCAAGTGGTGTTTAAAAGGTTGGTAACAGTTTCGGACAAACATTCAATCATTCACAAAAATAAACCATACCAACAGCGTTCCAATGATCCGCTATAAGTTTCAACCAATTCGCCTATACCATTACCCGCCCTATCCAAAGCTTTCAGTCAAACTTTTGACGGAGACAGATATTTAGAAAAGAGCACATTGGGCGTAACCAGCACGAGTTGAATTTCAAATACTGGTCGGTATGGAAGTTTTTTTTTTTTGTTTCCAGTATAGTTTCTGGACAACACATGTGAGAAATACACAGACCTGGTATTCCATCGATGAGAGGGGTCAGCATCGGCTACAAAGATCTATGGGTAGAGCACAGGATCCAAATCCGGGAGATAGTGAGTACAACCCTCAGCCAGAGGATTTTTTCACAGTCCTCTTGAACTCGCTCTGCAGACTCAAAGTTAAAGGAAAGATCAAACCTGACTTCCGCAAATCACTCACAAACGACTGTGCTTTTCGGGGGTTCCTCGAGACCCACGAATTGGGCCGATTACAAGCCCAGGAACCACAGGTATATGAGTCACTGCTAATGGTTAACACCTGGATACAAAATAAGATGAAACTTGTGCTATCGCATAGTCCGAAACCAGAATGGAATTCTGCAAGTGTGCATACGTAGTAAGGCTAGCATTTAATTCACCAAAAAAAATGAAATAAAATATGATATGTATCAAGCACATAAGCTTTCCTAAATACGACATAATAGCACCAACATCGATTGAACATTATCTGTTCAAACTTTGTACATGTACTTTCAACCTATTTACTGTTGTGACATCACGTTTCACAAACTAGCTTATCATTCAATTTTAAATAATGGATACAAAAGTTTTAAATTGGGAATTTCTTTTTCATATAATTTTATTTTCTCAACCAAAACAATGTTGTATAGATTGTATCCACATTAGCCAGAATGTACAGCGTATTTTCTAAGGCACTTGCAATTTGCTTAAAGTATCTTGTATTACCTTTAGTGCTTGGTAAATTAGAGGCAAACCTCTCTTTGATCATTTCAAGACCAAATCCATTATAACAATTACATTTTAAGTAATATCTTACTACATAAATGTTCCTTATATATCGTCAACGGTTCGTATTAATTATACAGATTCATAATTTATCTCTGCATCTCCGGCTTCAGTGCTTTATTAAATCAAACACCATATATATCATACACTTTATAGAGCACTTAAAAGTCACTTGCTGCTGAAATGTTTTGAATTTCCGCATACAAGCTGGACTCCCGTGATGCTTGGTTAACTTTTTCTGCTGGCTGCATAGTACTGCCATCGCTGGGTTCATGTGATCTTTCGGACCACGGTGCAACGACATAGCAAGGCGATAGGCATGGCCATAGCAACTAAGCATACACCAAGTCCCGTAATGAATAATTGAAAGAAGCTTGAGGTTTTACATGGTGCATAACAAGGTTTCTCCTCCTTACTAAAACCGGCGTTACTGCTCTTTGTTATGCGTCTACAAAGGTCACTATATTCCGTATGTTTATAACCTAGTTTTGTTATATCTAGGGTAATATTGCACTTTGTAAAGTTAGATGGTGTACCCTTCATTTGGCAAGTTCCGCTACAGTTGAGGAACACGAACACTGCTGTTTTGTTGTTCATTAGTTTGTCGGTAAGAAGACACATTTGATTCTGTTCAATTAAAAGATTGCCTTCAATTTTCTCTGGAACATAAACGTTTAGGTAACTGTTCCATTTAAATTGCACGACTGACGTTTCCCTGCCAGATCCCACACTCTGTGTATCAGGACAAAGCCACACTGAACGACCTGTCAGGTTTTTATTAGACGTGACGGTTGAGTCACAGGTACAAACATACCTTTTTCTCGATATGGATGACTGTCCCTGTACACTGCCTAGTAGGCAGGGATTTATTCCTTTCATGTTAATCCATGTTAATATACCTGGGACGCCCTGGACCACAATTGAATAGATTAACTTGTTTCCAGACACATTCAAATACTCCAGGGAAGATAATCGTTTAAATACATAGAAATCAAGTTTTGTTATGAAGTTGTCGGACAAATCCAGGTATTTTAATTTTTCAAAAGCATAAAACTCATCCTTAAGCTCAGATATACAGTTGTGACTGAGGATAAGTGTTCGGAGTTTCCCATAAAATCCATAAACGTCTTTTTTTGAACAGTTACTTAAATGTGGAAAGCTGCTTAGACTGTTCCATGATAAGTCCAACCATTTCAAGTTTGGTTCCGTCATCTCAGCGTGATTATCATTCACAAACCCAAATACCATACATGGATCATTAGCTGACTGCCGGATATTATTATGGTGTAAATAAAGTCCATCTAATCGTTTCATCACTGTCACTTCAGTTATGATGAAGTTTTGTAATTTGTTATATCGCATGTATAGTTTCTTCACATAAGGAAAGAGAACTGGAATAAACCTCATGGAAGTTAAATTGTTATAATCTAAATACAGGTCTTGCACTTCATTGAACGATGCATTATACTTGGCGCACGTTATGATGGATTCGTCTGAAACCTTCGCGTTTGATAAAGAAAGTCTCTCAACATTTGGAACCAAATTTCTCACCTGTCTCAATGATCTGACTGTATTGTGAGCTATGTAAAAATCTGAAACCTTTGGTAATGGATTGCCAATGTACCTGTCATTAAAGGTAAGACTGTTTCCTTGAATACTTACGTTTCTTACCATTGGAAACACTTCGGTAATTCCTTTTAGACTTTTTAGATTATTATAATCAAGGTTCAATTGGAGCATTGCCCGGCTGGGTTTGCCTGAACTGGTTATGTTCATAATTTCATTGTTTGACAAATCTATGCGTCGAACCTCCTTCGGAATATTCAGCGGTACCTCATTCAGACCCAAACCTGAACAGTTCCAGTCATGTGTTTTACATCGACAACCATTATGACAGCAACAGACCCCAGCTGCTGCCAAGAGAAGGAATATTAGTTGATGATGGGCTGTTCTATACATTGTATATAAAAGCAAAACTGCGATGGAGAACTGTTGTATAACGTGCAAGCAACTGTGTATAACTACCAATCTTGCCCGGCTTTTTATAGCTTGCTCGGCAGTGCTGCATAAAACAAACGAAATGTGCGGAAGGTTTGTGTGGTGATAAATTCCCTTTATCTCTTTGTAACACCATGTAACCTTCTAAATTATTAACAGTGTAAAGTTTCAGCTCAGCTGACAGTTAATCATCTCAGCTACAGCGATCATGCTTTGCCCGTCGTCCGTCCGGTCATCAGTCCACCCTATTCACGTGGCACTGATTGGAAAGGTTGGACCCAGAAACTTCAAACCTGATATCCATGCAGATCCTTAATATATCCATTAGACTTCTGAAATTAGATCAATAGCACTTATATTCTCAGTGGTTTGGGAGCTTGTTTGTGTCACCCTCCATAAAAATATACACAAATTAAACAGCAGGCGGTGTTACTGGTACAGGCAAAATAGCCTGTAGGTTACGTCGCCGGTACGGGTTTAATAGCCTATTATATAAAAATGGCTATGTTAGAAGCTCAAAAAAACTTTTTTATTTATTTTATAACTTAATGGGTTATTAATTTAAAGGTTTGTTGGCCTTTCAGGTTAAATAACCTATTGCATAAAAATGTGTATTTTATAACTTAATGGGTCTACTCATATAAATATATGAGCCGTGTAAAGCAACTCTTGAGTTTGTGTCACGTTGGGCACATTATAAAAGGAAGTATCGATTTTATTTAGAATGGTTATTTATGAGTTTGTGATTGAGTCAAAATGGTCATCGAGATAATCGGTGTACAACTATCTTTATTGCGTTTCTGAATATAGATGACATTCATACAAAATGAAATTGTATGTACAAAACATGGGTACCAAGCATTTTCTTCAGTTGTTACACAACTAAATACTTGTTTTATGGAGTGTTCTTACCTGTGCAGGTAAGAAGCTGCAACTCAAGGTTAAGTAAACCTATTCCACGTGCGTTTGTTATGTGATAGGAGGATTTCACCCAGATCCCAGACTTTGCCCTGATTTGATTGGCTGGTACACGTGACATTATGAACTGAATTTATCAGGAACTCAGATCTATTAATACATATTGTTTTTATTTTCTACTGAAAATTTGGGACTGACAGTGGCAGAAATACTGTGCTTTTACTGAGATTTAAAATTTAATGTCAAAAGGGGTTTTCCAGTGGCTGCCGTCAGTGCAGAGCTGACAGTGTTCATGTCTGTGCTGATAGCTCCTAAACAAATCACACAACCTCTGTGTTTTTGTGTAAAAATAAATAGGAAAAATGTTTTTCTGCCAGGAAATGGTCTCATTTTATATAAAATCTATATTAATTAATTATCTAGTGGTCAAAGTGTTACATGATAATATAATCGGACCTGGAATAGGTTTGCCTAACCTCAAGGCAGGAGCCACATACAATGGTAACTCTTAACTACTTCCTTTGATGTTTCAACATCCACTTCATAGACTTTGCAAATCATAAAAGACCACACCTCTCGTATAGATATGTAGCACAGCAACCAAGCCATCATCCGCAAAATACTGATGGATCAGATTAAAATGACGCTTTATTCATCATATTTGCTGAAATACATTAGTACTGCCTCTGACTACACAGGAATTTGAGCAACTCAAAAAACTACGGAGACAAGTTTTCACTTAGAACTCACTGGAGTCATGTGTTAACTGAGTCTTTGCCACAAACAAACTGACATGATTTCACAAAGTCCTGTGTTAATTGTGTAGCTGTGACACAGATATTTTCAATTTACCACAGTGCGAGACTTCTTTGAAGGTATGACCACTATGACGTAAAATGACCCACCTAATTTGAAGGTGCTATACCTCTTTTTATGATGTGAACAGTACTACACTTGGTATACACAGTTCATCTTAATAAATGAGTAGCCCAATATAATATTTTAAACGTGTGATCAAAAACAAGTTTTTACTGGGCTCCTGTATATAACCGGCTACATAGATATTTGTATCCGATAGGCTAATTTTCCTGTATCTGTAACATAGGATGCGGGACTATTTTGCCTTTTTAACCAGCAACATGGCCTCTGCCCATTATAAATGTATTTATTGCTAAGATTCTTGCTTTTTTTGTCATGGACAATTTCATCGGGTGCTAAGATTGATGGGGCCACCTGTATTTTGTCTGTTTGACGCATTTTCTTTTCTGTTGTTGAGCCTGCTAACTTTCATCGAAGATATCAATTTCTAATGCTTGGTTTCATCTATTGTCCTGAAATTAGACTGGTGGCGCCACATATCTTTCTTTTTTCACCCATTTTCCCTCAAATAGCAGCAAACGTTGTATGTTGAAGCCTGAAAACTGTTAGATCCCCCTGTATTTTATTTATTTATGGATTTTGCTCTGTTTTTGAAATTGCCAATTTATTCAAAGTATCAGTTTCTCAGCTATAGTTTCAACTAGTGCCTTTAAACCTCATATGTTAATTTATCATAACAAGTCTTTTGAGCTCCTGAAAGCTGTATTTTATCTATTTTAAGATGCATTAGCCCCTCTGTTTCTCTGACTGTAATAATAACTGATATGTCGTTTCATCTAGTGTCCTGATGCATGTTTTGTTTATTGATTATGATTATTTTTGTCGGTTCCTTGGGACTTCTGGTGCCACCTTTATTTATAACTGTATTTGATACAGTTTTCTTCTTTTTCACGCTGTAAAAAGTGTCGTTTTGGAACCGTTTCAAAAACGCTGTGACATGTTTAAAATGAACACGTTTTAAATGACAACATGTTGGAAACATGTGGACGACATTTTTGCAACATGTAACACGGTTTTTCAAGGCGGCAAAAAAGACCGAAACAGCATATCATGTTTGATTCATGTTCAAAACACGAGTTTACAGCAAATGTCGTGTTTGATACATGTGTAAAACATTTTTCCAAAAAGGACTCGTGAGTTTATAAGTTAATACTGTTTTATCACTACTCGCGCGTGACTTGATTTTATGTGAAATGTTTTTCATATTGTGCTAGAATATTAACAATAGTGATTCTAATTAATGTGAATATCTGAAACATGTCTGACTGACACGTGTCTACCACCTGAGTCATGTTTCTGAAATTTACCGTTATTTTCGCGGTACAATATATACATCTCACCGGTGTGATATATTGCGTAGTTCTCGCGCAGAACTATGGGTACTTTGGCGGTGATGTCAGCTGAATTCAAATGGGTTTTGGAATGGGTAATAGAAAATGTACTACCAGGAACTGAAGCATGTGAACTCGTCCAGAAAAGAGTGAAAGGTAAATATGCACCAGTTTATCAGTCGCCAACCTATCAGTATCAGTCCTTTGCTTTGGTGTAGGGCTGAGAATTACCACTGAATACACACTGGGGGACACGGGCTGCATACTCAATATTATTTTAGTTATAAACCCATAACAATGCCAATCTATACTATAGGGGGCTATACTTCTAAGACCCATTTTCACCTTAGTTTTCGTGATATTTTCTATACAATGTACAAAGTAAAGGTAAAGCTGAACTTTATAAAGGCCAAGTTGTGGCTCTGTTGTAAACACAGAGCTTCAGGGCCCAGTCTTCATTTATCTATAGTCAGTTCCACCAACCGTGACACTGTTTTTTCGCGTTTTCTTCTCTGCCTTGTTTTCCAATGTGTGTTTATAGCGGTACGGCGAATGCCGAGAAAACAACCTTATTTTATATGAAGTTAGCGAAAATTGATGAAAAACAACTAACATCACCACGTCTTTATGTGAGAACTGCATGGTCAACTCAGCGCTGTATGTGAAAACTTTGCCGTCATAATGGACTGACGTAACCTTGACGTCACGGTCGTCGCGTGAAATTTCCTGAATACACGTTATGAAGAGGCCAGCAGGTGTAACCTAGGTCAGCAGCCCAAGCTAAGCTCTTCTATTTTATAATACTTAATATGGCCGATTTTTAAAACATAGTACGGTACACAGAGCCCCGGTCATGCCAGGCCCGAAGCTTCATTCATGTCACTGGTGGTATATGCGTGATAAATCGCTGATATGATATTGTAACTGGGGTGTTTCCATGTGTCCGTCAGCTTATATATGATCGGAAATAGCCACAGGAGCGATTTTCACGTATAGGATCTGCGTGATCTCAGGGATTCAGGGTAAAATGACGTCACTTCACCATGATTTTGTGGAAGACCTTTTCGATCCACTGTACAAATATATACGTCTGCCAGTTCACGCAGACACGCATATACGCGAACTGTGCACATGGAAACACCTATTTTTTCACACATATACGCGTACATGGAAACACACCTGACCTTTAATTTTTAATTGAGCAGGTGCATCTTCACCATGATTTATGGAAATATTACTAATTTGCCCCGCAAAAAGCTTGATGAACAGGATATGATGGAACACAGTTCATCCGTTCACGCAGAATTATATAGATATATATATATATATTTATATATATACATATATATTATATATATGCCGGGCACTGCATAGACATTAGTGCTGTTCAACTGCATACATATATATATAAATATATATATATATAAATATATTTATATATATATATATATATATATATATATATATATATTGTTACGGTCCCTTTTCACACCAAACAACTCAGGCCGAACCGTAACACATATGCTCAGACACGTTCTCCTCAAATGAATACGTAACCAAAATATGGGTGCAAAAACAGTACTATATTCCTATATTACAATATTTACATTCGTACACAAATAATATAATAGTCAATACATAACGTAATTTATAACAAAGTCTCTGAAGAAAAACTGAGTCTCTAAATAACGAACTGCAACGAAATACTTAACTGAATCCGGTATACGAGAAACTGAAGTCCATCATCAACACTTAGTTCGGGCACACACAAAACTGAAGTCCTGTATTAATCCATGTGGCACCAAAAACCATAAAGTCTCTCCTCTTCCTAAATAATAAAGTTCATGGCGTGGTTCATGGCATTCCGTGGGCTTGTGGACCAAGAGACTACGGTCACGGTCCCCGGGGAAAACAGCAACGTGGCGTAGCAAAGTCGATAGTCCCGCCTCGTACTGCAGGCGAGTTCGTTTTATAGGCTTTCAACAATGGGTGGAAACCGCAGAAGTTTGTGGTTTTGCTTGAGAGAAACGATAGCGCCGTCAGAACTGCAAAACCAGTACTGAATGGTCCCAGAATAGTTTTTATGTTTCTCAAAGCGCGTCAGTAGTCACTGATAGCGGGGTGGATCCATACGCGTGGAAACGGGGGCGGCCACACCACTTCGTGGCGCCATCCTCCGATGTCCGGGTGACGTCCATGCAACACCCCAACCCTTAAAAGAAAGAAAGTAAGGAGAGCAAAACATTAGCACTGTATGACGAGTATATGAGTAGTTTGACATCTTAAGCATTAGTTTATGCTTCTTACAGCTAATTAATTATCATCAAATACTTCAAAGTGCTGTAACGCCATCAATAGTGACAGAATTTCCTTTTCAATAGTAGAATAATTCTTTTGATGAGGTAAAAATTTCTTTGAATAGTAGCAAACCGGATGACTTATGTTAAAGTCATCGTCTTGGATGAGCACAGCGCCTACACCGCAATCGCTGGCATCCGTCATGAGAGAAAACGGTTTATCAAAATTTGGAGCCTGTAACACAGGTGCACTTTGTAATATAGCTTTGGCTCTTTCAAAAACATTTTGACAGTTTTTATTCCAATGGAATTTTCTGTCCTTTTTCAATAGGTCCGTTAACGGATTTACAATTTCGGCAAAGTTCTGACAAAATTTCCTGTAATACCCAGTCATTCCTAAGAATCGCATTAGTTCCTTGCGATTAGTAGGAACTGGAAATTCTACGATAGCAGATACTTTACTGGCAATTGGTTTTACACAACCTTGACCTACTTCGTGCCCTTAATATGTTACAGTTGCACAAACCGTTTGGTGTTACAAACGCAGATATTTGCTTAGCCCGTTCGGTAAGAGGTACCTGCCAATAACCTTTTAACAGATCTAACTTGCTAATATACGTAGCAGATCCAATCCTATCAATGCAATCTTCCACTCTGGGCAAAGGGTAAGTATCTGTTATTGTTACAGTGTTAACTTTTCGATAGTCTGTACAAAATCTGTAGGTCATATCAGGCTTCTTTATCAACAAACATGGGGATCTCCAGGCACTACTGCTGTTTTCAATAATATCATTCTCTATCATATACTTGATTTCATTCTTTATGACTTGTAACTTTTGGGGACCAGCTCTATATGGTGCCTGTTTAATAGGGGAAGCATCTCCTACGTCTACATCATGCTGTAGTACATTAGTTCTACTGGGGACATCAGGAAATAAAGAGTCATAATTTAGCAGGATTTCCTTCAACTCTGATAACTGATCGAAATCCAAATGTGACAATTTCTGATCTAAATTATTTAAAATATCAGAGTTGTTCAGTTTTACAGGATGTTCAGTTTTCTTCATGAGAATATCCTCGGCATTCTTTTCAGTTTCTTTAATGAGTACCAAATTTGTTTGGGGAGGACTAGATTGACATGTTTCCGCTGATCTGTCATGATATTCTTTCAACATATTTATATGACAAAGTTGTTGCGACTTTCTACGATCAGGAGTATCAATCACATAATTCAAATCTGATTTCTTCTCAACAACTTTGTATGGTCCAGAGTATTTTGCTTGCAGGGGATGTCCTGGAATTAGGAATAATACCAGAACTTTATCACCAGGTTTAAATTCTCTTTTTGTCGTCTTTTTTGTCATACCATACCTTTATTTTGTTTTGGGCTTTCTGTAAATGTTCTTGGGCGATTTCATTTGCCCTACTCAATTTCTCCTTGAATTCCTGAACATATTTTAACAAGCTACTTTGACAACTGTTTTCCATCCAAGTGTCTTTTAACACCGCCAGGGGGCCTCTTACACAGTGCCCATACACTAATTCAAAAGGGCTAAACCCTAAGCTTTCTTGCACTGCTTCTCGGGCTGCAAATATCAAAAAGGGTAAACCCTCATCCCACTGGTTCCCAGTGTCAAGACAATAAGCTCTAATCATGTTTTTGAGAGTTTGGTGAAATCGCTCTAGAGCACCTTGACTCTCAGGATGGTAGGCACTGGATTTGCAGTGTTTTATGCCTAGCTCTGCCATAACCTGGGCAAATATATTTGACATGAAATTTGAACCTTGATCCGTTTGTATTGTTCTTGGTAAGCCAAAAGTAGTAAAAAATTTAACCAGAGCTTCAACAATTTTCTTTGCAGATATAGCTCTAAGAGGAATAGCTTCTGGAAATCTAGTTGCAGTACACATGATTGTTAGAACATATTCATTGCCATGTTTAGTTTTTCTTAGCGGTCCACACAGTCAAGTATTATTGATTCAAACGCATCATGTGTTGTTGGTATGGGCGAGAGTGGCGCAGGACTAATTTGGTGGGTTGGTTTTCCAATCATTTGACACACATGACAAGTTTTACAGTATTTCGCCACGTCTCGTTTTAACTTGGGCCAATAGAAGTGTTGGAGAATTTTGTGTTTGGTTTTCCTGACACCCAAATGTCCTGCCATAGGATGATCATGTGCAAGTTTTAAGATTTCTGGGCGATACTCGGGGGGAACTACAATTTGATAAAGAGTTTTCCATGTTTCGTCCGCTGGTATGGTGGGAGGTCTATATTTTCTGACTAGTACATCATTCTGTAAGGTGAAACAAGTTGGAACTTTATCTGCTTCCTCTTTAGTCAAGGCATTTTCTCTAAGGGAGGCAATATCAGGATCTTTCTTTTGCATTGCTATCAAATCATCAGTTTTCATGCAAACTTCTACGTTCTTTATACTCCTATCCTTCTTTAACTGTTCATGCCCATTTTGATCAGGCGATTTCACGCCGTTTGTACTCCTTTGGAGATTTCTATTCAGGGTCTGATTGCCCTGTACTACATTTGTAGTCGAGTCCTTTGGACTGGGTGTGCCACTTGGGTCACATGCGGGCGATTTGACATTTACTCGCGTAACGGGCTTTAAGCCACTGACGTCATCGTTTGAATGCGCCATAAAGGTTTGCGAGAGGTCAAGTACAGAACTCTCTGGTTTCAGACTTCCCTTTTTACTCATCGCTCGAGTCACTACACAGACTGGAAATACGCCCGGAAACTCCTGCTGGAGCAGGTCTGTGTCCCTATCAGTGCTCGGCAATTTTGTCATTCTGGGATCAATTTTCACTCTGTCACCAGCTAAATCGTTGCCTAGGAGGAGCGAAACGCCCTCTACTGGCAACTTTGAACAAACTCCTACAGTTACAAATTCAGAGACTAAATCAGATTCTAGTTTCACTCTGTGTAATGGAACTTCAAAAAATTCCGAATTAACGCCCTGGACTAGAACTGAACACCCCGCGTAACTCTCTTTAGAGAAGGGAAGAACAGATTTCAAAACGAGGCTTTGGGTTGCCCCGGTATCCCTTAAGATTTTAACACGGGCCTTTCTTGCATGGTTACCCTCTAACTGAACAAAGCCATATGACACAAAGGGCTGAAAGCTCTCGTGGACAGGGCTTTGTGTTTCACCTTTAGTCTCTAGTTTACTGGGCATTGTTACCGGTTTCATGCTCTGCGTAACAGTTAATGCATTAGGTTTAGGCTTACTTTGACCGTATCTTTTTATATAACACTCAGATTCTGTATGCCCCTTGAACTCACAGAATGTACAATATTTGGGTCCAGTCCTAGGTTGTTCCTCTTTATGTTGAGCAGGAGAGTCAGATTTACTTTTATACTGGGGTTTACCATGATCGGACCGTGGTTTACCTGAGCCGGAGTGACCCCGATAGTAGGGACTACCCTTTCTCCGACCCAGTTTTGGGCTTTTGCTACCCTCTCTTTTCTCACCATACCTCCTCTTGTGACTGGTATAACTGGGGCGGTGCGTCAAGGCAAATTCATCTGCCAGGACACCAGCCTCGTTTACATTTCTTACTTTATGTTCATCCAAAAATATTTTAATGTCACTACGGATATGCCTTTTGAACTCTTCTATCAAAATTAGTTGTTTGAGTTTTTCAAAATCCTGACCAATTTTCATAGACTGACACCATCTATTAAATGCACTTTCTTTGTCTCTAGCATATTCAACATGAGTTTGATTTTCTCTTTTTGTGGCATTCCTAAATTTTAAGCGATACGCTTCGGGGACTAATTCATAGGCTCTCAGAATGACCTATTCTGCTAACTTTTGACCGCTTTGGGCGTACTTGCCTTGCAATATGGGCGATCCCATTTTAAGGTTGGGATGACCCCTTACACTTAGATCATTTTATACACTAAAGACATTTGTCCTAGTCCTGGGACACAGGTTAGGACCAAATTCATGAAGAAATAAAACCATATGTTCAGAAATAACATTGTACACAAATTGGTATGTGGTGATAATCACTGTATCTGTTTTCCCTTTTAGAAAAAGGGGGAGTGCTTGTTTATGAATATATGTTTCTGCGATTACCAATAAATTCAGATTAGGCCTACAAACTAGAATATAAATCCATTTCCAAGGAACATCGTACAAAAATCAATGCAAGGCAGACTGGAAACCATCTTAATCAAATACTATGCTTGCGACAGCCATTTATTTAAACTTTGCAAGAAAAGGTAATGTACGTATTCAAATGACTGAGTGAGGAATTGTGTTTATGGGCGAACAGAGTTCACTGGAAAAATGCCTGACCTTGAAATTGACAGATTGAAAGGACCGAGTGACCCCTACTCAGAGACCCGCCGGTGATACAATAGCCCCATTTACACACGTTTCTCTGGCCAAGTCCCCCGAACGCGCCAGATTTCGAGGATTTTCGGTCTGGAGCTCCAGCAAGACTCGGCGGTCATGTGACTGGGATTTACCAATGCGCACAAGTGGGAATCCAATCTAGACCGCGCTAGAATGCAGTATTTATCTGCGTGTAAACGCAATCTTGATTCCAGGCCGGCCAAGTGCAATGCAGCCTTACTTGACTGGGATAGTGCGCTCTGCATGGTAACTTGGTCCGGCACAGTGTGAACGCAAGTGAAAATGTAGCCCGCTCTACATTTTTCTGGATCGGTCTAGCGCGCCACATTTTTTTAGTGTAAATGGGGCTATTGTAAATAGTTTTCGCTGGCACTGCAGGCCCGGTATACGTGCCTTGGGGAAATCAAGGGCACACATACACGGTGTACAAGTTTTTTTTAGTTTTGTTATTATTATTAACACTGGCACTGCTTATGATCACTCAAAAAGGATACTAATTAGTACCCTTTAAGCTATATCTAAATTGGGAGGGGGGATTGAAAGAACTCTTTCAGTAGAAACAGCGGTGAACCGGGGTGATTGTTTCGCTCGTGGCAGTTTACTACCCTCAAGTGGGTACTTAGGACATCAGTCAAGTGACGATTGGACTACTTACGCGTAAGCTTTTTGTAAAGTCGCGCAAAGCATTGTGGGTATAAATGGCTACATTCCGGTTGATGCATGTACAGACTGGACATTCCTATTATAATGATTTCAATTTTTTAATATAAAAACAAGTATATAAATGTAAAATAAGAATAATGAAAACAATAACTTTATAAAATGGTTCAGAGTCTGATTAAAATAACTATAAATAAATATGCATAATAACCTTACGAAACACACTTAATTAATAAACACTTAAATTATATATGTATTTATAAATTTGGTTGGACAACGATATATTCTACGCCTACTGCGTTTTGTCTATAGCAAGCACGCTGCGAGCCGTGAGGGTTTTGAAGATCGTCAAACAACATAAAGGACTGCAGATCATGTTCTTGTCTATAAAAGTTTGCTGGAAAGAGTTGCTTCTTTTGTTGATGTTGATGGCTATTGGAATGGTAATATTCTCCACTATGATATATTACGCTGAATTCAGCAAAGAAAATGACTCGTTTCTACATATCCCTATCGGTTTTTGGTGGAGCATAGTCACCATGGCGACGGTTGGCTATGGCGACACGCATCCAACTTCCGGTTTGGGCTACATTGTCGGAGCCGCATGCGCAATGGCTTGGATGTTGGCTACAGGGCTGCCTATACCGATGATAGCTAACAGCTTTAATATGTATTACACACATGCTAGAATAAAAGCAACTATACATGAACGAGAAAAGAAAATTAAATCCGAAGCTGACAGAGACATATCACAAAAACTAAGTGTGACAGATGGCGCTGAAGTTCCGGCACAGGCATGCGCACTTTAAAAATATCTCGTATATTGGTATCATGTGAGTAAATGCTAAGATAAAACATATACCTACAGTAATCTTGAATGTTGCAGGTCATGAAAATTAAAACATGAAAAAATTCTTTACATAATTATTTGCATCATAAACTGTAAAAAAGAGGGAAACGTTTCAACTCTTGTCTTTTTTTTAGAAAAGCAATATTGTTTATATGGAAAATAATAAATAAAGATAATGCCTCATTCTCTCCAGCCTTTGTGTATTTAACCTGCAAGAAATGTATTTCTAAGGAAAGGTTGGGTTTTGGATATACACTCCGTTGTTGCATGCATGGTGTGGCTTTTATTGTCTGGTATTATTCAACTACGGTTTAAATAGTCTCCAATCGTTTATACTAATCGTGCCCAAAACTAAGATGGAAAATCAACCTTGATCACAGCCCTATGATACTGGATACGTACGAATTTTGTTTAGTTTAAAACTCAGCCGACCTCGAATATTTCCGCGAAAATATCATTTCTAATAAAAACGAGATCATTACTTGTTACAGGGATTTGAACACAAGCAACGCGAGCACCAGGCTGTGTCAATCATTTATATTAGGAAAAGACATCTTGATTTTGTCCTGGCAGGCTACCGCAAATCGCTCGGTGAATTAAGACTGTTCGTGGCTGCTCATTCTGCGCATGCATAAAGTTATTCGAATATATATGTGCGTGTTTGTGTGTGTGTGTTGCCGCCTGCCTGTCATACCAGAGAGCAGCTTAACAATAACGACCCAGTACGGTGAGGAATAGTCTTTTATTCATTTGTGGATTCAGTAGAAACAGTAGTTGTTTGTTGTGGATTCTACAAATATATTATAAATAATAAATAATGCGATACCAACATGTCTACGAGACATATACACATTCTGACAAGACAGAGAACATACAGTACTGGAGATAATAATAAGAATAACGTTATGGTTCTCCTTGAAGGTTGTAAGATATACATGTAAGAACAATAGAACACTGGAGGGAATGGAATGACCTGTTTATTACTGATATCTGACTTCTAAGTGTAAATACCTATTTACAGTAGCCATATAATATAATAATAATACAATGACATGCTTCTCCCCCTGTGCTAGGAATTGTATTATTATTAACGTGTTCTGTTCAAACGTGTCTGCAATATGTGTGCACTGAGTGTTATATGAGAACCAGACCAAGAGCTAATGAGAAATGACCACTTCCGGGCAGGTAATGTTATGGCTTGTTATAGAACGCAAGAACGGTGGCAGTACAGTGTAACTTTGTAAACAATAGAACAGTTCTGGCTACCGCAAAGGTATATGAAATGTGAAGATCTGTAAAATAAAACTAACATTTATACACACACACACACATATATATATATATATATATATATATATATATATAAATATTACTGAAAGGGTTTGATTGCCATTCCAGGACCAAAGTGCTCGATACAAAGTAGAGCTGCTATATGTTCATAAAATTATTAAACCACCCACCTAAAATCATCAAGCGAATTCCAGAAGCGATCGGCAAACGAATATCACATCTCCCCTACGGCGGAGAATCATTCAGTTCAACCGTCCACATCTATAACGACACAACAAAAAAATTAGCTGCAACCCCCCCCCCCCCCCCCCCCACACACACACATACAAACAGAGGAATAAACGGGGACGAAACATCATTTGGTTTATCCCTGTGTTTTGCAAGAGCGTGAAATAACGTCGGATAAAATTTTTGTGAGCCTGATAGACAAACATTTCCCACCCGGCACACCTCTTCACAAACTCTTTAATAGAAACATTATGAAAGTCAGCTACAGCTGTCTCTAGGCGGCAGCATCAGAAACCACAATCGAACAGTTCTACAATAACCATCAGATCTAGTGGTGGGCCGATCATCGAGTTTTATCGATAGTCAGTCGCTTTGCTGCCACTTTCAAGCGCTCGATTACCAAAGGCAACTATCGATTACACCATAATCATGATTGTTTTTTTTCCAGAATGCCTTAATGTTATAGGCAAAAATTATTCTTCCTTTTTTTACAACATCCCGCGCTTCCTTTAATGACTCTGTATTCCCAAATAACTTCCGTATGTAACGGAGTATGACACGGTAGATGGTAAAACGCATCATTATGATCAATCTGATAACTGGCACTGAAAATCAAACAACAGTGACCTAGCTTTTCAAACTAAAAACAATTAGAAATAATTACCCCAAAGCCTTTAGGCAGTTAACATTATACAAATAGATCATACTTGATTTAAAATATTTTTACATTTCGATCACTTTTTTTTTAATTTTTACACAAAAAATATATGGGCCTGTCATTTTTCTGGCATGTCGGCAGCCATCAAAATTGTTATAAAACGAAAGGAAAATATAAAAAAGGCAAAAACCCCTTTTCTTAAGGTAGAGTTACTTAGACATGCTGGCTGGATTAAGAAAGTATAGTTTCACAGACAATTGTATATTTCTTTATATATGTCTGAACCGATTTATAATCGATCATCGATCGATTTGCTCAAACCGATGATCGATTATGAAAAAGAACCGACACCCACCGCTAATCAATCCCCAACACAAGCGAACTTGCAACTGCAGGAATAAAGGAGAATGTCCACTGAACGGCCACTGCAAAATAACAAGTGTTGTTTACAAAGCTGATATAACAACAAACAACGGGACCGTCTCATACATAGGAAACACAGGAAATACTTTCATAAGCCGCTATGCGAACCACAAGAAGTCCTTTAAATGCCAGCAGTATGATAAAGAAACAGAACTATCAAAACATTTGGAAACTCATACGCCAAGGCATTTCTCACAGTATTACATGGTCCATTATCGCTAATCCAGCTATGACAACAATGGTTAACAGATGTACCCTATGTAAACAGTAGAATCTACTAATCATGACGTACAAAATAATACCACTCCTTATTTATCTCACACACTCACGCACCCATACCTGAACAAATATAAACCAACACCATTTACTTACCTGATAAGTGCCATGAAGTGCGCACGAAACGTGCGGGTAGTAACATTAATGCATTGATGCATTTTATGAACTTATACACAAACAAACACATACGCGTATGTGCGTACATGAGAGGACCTTGCTTTCAAATTATACTTCCGAGGACTAACAGTTCTTCTAGTGTTACTAAGAAGAGCTACTGAGATCCTCAACACTTAGGGTACGCATGTTTCCTCGCACACTTTTTTTAAGGCTGGTTTGACGTGAGAACATTTGCATTGACTTAGCGCATAACTTGTGAGGACAACCTGCGAGGAATTTCAGTTCATGTTATGTCTTCGTGTCATAGGGAGGACCTACAAACAGCATATCAAGCACACTTGATTTAAACATATTCATTTATAGCAGGATTACAAAAGTAGCCAATCAGGCTAATGTACATGCTTCCCTGTATATATATATATATATAAATAAACACAACATTATATAACACATCACGGTACAAATAAAAATAAATAAATTATCTGAAGATTTAATATGTTTAGATTAATGTTGTAATTCTATGAAAAGTTCATAATCTTCACCAAAATGGAACAAGACACAAGCAATACGATTAGAACGAAATCAATGAATAATGTAGCAATATAATGATGTAACATGCTCTCTCGATAAAATAAGTGCAAAATGCCCAAAATAAATAAATAAATAAATAAAATAAACACATATTTACATATATTTACACTTGATGGAAAGATTAATTTTTTAATCATATAAAACGTTTTGTGTCTATTATAAACTTGCGAACCAAGCCGCTCAGGGTTTATCTTGGCAGATCAGACAGATCATGTAGATAAGAAAATCTATTATTTATTTTTTTTCCTGTTTACTCCTGGAACCCATGGCAATATAAGGTTCTAATTCTAACCTCTCACGATCTAAATAAGATCTGATTCCGCTAAACAGGTTGGGTAACCAGTTTAAACATATTATCGAGAACCCGGCTTACTACCACACACTTTTCTAACCATCTTGCAAAGCTCTCAATAGATGTCACACACACATAAAGCAAATTACAAGCAAAACTTTTTTTTCTGAGGACTTGTGGGAAACTTCCCCTACATAGTTTTCCCGGCTTTTAAATACTTTAAATATGCTTAAACAGATTTTCGTTTGCGAGAACCCGGGTGTAAGTCCTCACAAAAAGAAAAAATCTTCGCGCGTTTGGTGTGCAGTCAATATTGTATCCTCATAAGTACGTTCACACACACATATATATATAAATATATATATATATATATATATTTAACACTGAGTATTATATCGCCAAAGAGCACTTTACACCGTAGGGTACTCTACCTTATATATATGTGTGTGTGTATGAGAGGGTGTGTGTGTGTATGTGTGTGTGTGTGAGGGTGTGTGTGTGTATGGTACAGTGTACATAGAAAAAAAAACTCATCGACGAGCACAATAAAGATTATTAGATCTTTAGGGACTCCCATTAGACTGAGATATCAGATATGTTATAGCATCTGAAAAATCAACCTCTCAGACCATACTACATCAATATCCGTCGCAATCGTGCACATGTTTATCGACCAAGAGGATTTACTGACATCTGGCGGTGAATATTTGAACAACCCGTTACCTTTTCATGGACCTTTTTTTTCCGGATGACTACTTGACAACTCTTTTTCATAATCTATGAATGCAAATACAATTTAATGGCGAGGTGGATCTTTAGACTATAGACAACATTTTTCTGTACGGCCAACTGTAAGAGCTGGGAGAACAACCGCTCTGATATAAAGGCTAGTAACTTGTTGATATTACAGTTATTTTATTTCAGCGATGATCGAAACAATTTATGCGGTTATATATATATATATATATATATATATATATATATATATATATATATATATATATATTAATATTTATATATAACGACTGGGTATTCGTTAACTTTCAAGTGACCATAAATAACCTTCACCTTCATTGCCTTTAACAGATAAAAGATATCATTTTTTTCCTTATACGCTACAGCTTTCAAGCACATTAGGTCTTCTGAATATTATTACTAATCAATCATGTGCACACATACACATACTAGCAACTAACAAGGGACAATCCAAGGCCCGTCACGCGTGTCTTTCACAAAGAACCAACAGAAGGCCAAATAATTTGGCTTTATAGAGGACCAAACAATAGCCAAAGAATGCTTAATTTGAAATCACATTCATTTAAGCATTCCACTGATATAAATGTCAACTGATATGCCATACGTGTTAAAGAAATAGCGACAATGAACAAATGGAACAATTGAAGAGTCCATTAATACCTTACACATAGCGGGTTAGGAAGGCGATTCGCAGATGTTATAGTATATATAGTATGTTTGCATTAAATATCGGCTCGACGTAGGGTGACATAGAGCACAAAAGCATCTCTTAGGATCTCCTATACACTATACCAGCAAAATTATTTCAGCCTTTAGCATACAATTGGGAGAATTCGTAGGTATTAATAAAAATCGACAGATTTACATTAACCTGTCATGCATTTCTTAAAATGTTTTCAGTACATCTTTTCAAATATAGCTGTATTGGTTTGAATAATGGATATTTGTATACAATAGTTCCATGCGGCTTGACGTTTAAATGTCATGTTGACAGCTATAAAACAACTTGTCATATTGACTGAGCCAGCGTGCAGACTTCAATATTCTATATGGACTGAGCTAGTCTGCAGCCTCTAATATTCTTATTCAGCTATATTTTATTCAGACTATGTTCTGTCTACACCAGGAGTGCAATCAGGTAAGTTATACGGTGAGATATTATTTCAGGAAAGTAACTTCCACGTCATTAATGTCAAAATGAGCAATATTCCTCACATATATGTGACTTCACTCATGTTTACCCTTTCAGATGTTGAATCAGATCATGTAATATTGAAATCATTATGTATGAATCTTAAACATAGATAGTTGTAAAATGGTGTAAATGTTGGACCCAGATGTTGTTACTATTTTTTTGCAAGGTTCGGTAATTTCAGGGTTAGGCATTTTGAGACTAATTAACCACGCTTGTCAATAAGATTACCGACTTATCGCTTTTGTGATGTAGCAACAACTACTAAGTCCCCAACAAGCGTCAGTTATCTGATTATAGCCCTGGTGTGGAGACCAACAAGCGTCAGTTATCTGATTATAGCCCTGGTGTGGAGACCAACAAGCGTCAGTTATCTGATTATAGCCCTGGTGTGGAGACCAACAAGCGTCAGTTATTTGATTATAGCCCTGGTGTGGAGACCAACAAGCGTCAGTTATCTGATTATAGCCCTGGTGTGGAGACCAACGAGCGTCAGTTATCTGATTATAGCCCTGGTGTGGAGACCAACAAGCGTCAGTTATCTGATTATAGCCCTGGTGTGGAGACCAACAAGCGTCAGTTATCTGATTATAGCCCTGGTGTGGAGACCAACAAGCGTCAGTTATCTGATTATAGCCCTGGTGTGAAGACCAACAGGCGTCAGTTATCTGATTATAGCCCTGGTGTGGAGACCAACAAGCGTCAGTTATCTGATTATAGCCCTGGTGTGGAGACCAACAAGCGTCAGTTATCTGATTATAGCCCTGGTGTGGAGACTAACAATCGTCAGTTATCTGATTATAGCCCTGGTGTGGAGACCAACAAGAGTCAGTTATCTGATTATAGCCCTGGTGTGGAGACCAACAAGCGTCAGTTATCTGATTATAGCCCTGGTGTGGAGACCAACAAGCGTCAGTTATCTGATTATAGCCCTGGTGTGGAGACCAACAAGCGTCAGTTATCTGATTATAGCCCTGGTGTGGAGACCGGCAACGGCATACACCACGGAGTAATAAGTCCATGCTCGAACGTGGTTAACTTTTAGCTATATTAGATTTTAAGAAAGGATTAATAACAACATGTATAATTAGCCTTATACAAAGAATCAACAAAAACCTTTATAATTAGGCTTTAACATAGAACAGCAAAAACCACGTATGGTTGTTCAATAAATAGCGGTCCAGTATATTTATTCTGTAACATGTCATCACCAAAATCCTGTATAAT
Organism: Sipunculus nudus; assembly: GCA_026874595.1. Lineage (NCBI taxonomy): Eukaryota > Metazoa > Annelida > Sipuncula > Golfingiida > Sipunculidae > Sipunculus > Sipunculus nudus. Next base: position 80,123,799 of record CM049312.1, on the reverse strand, counting down.
TTGGCATTAACAGATAACTAATAAAAGCAATATTATTTGACATGACAAAAAAACTGTATAATTTCGATTAATAATAAAGCACCAACAAAACCCTGAATAATGTTGCTTTCACTAAAAACTGATTAACCCTGAATAATATGGCTTTCATTAAGAGCCAACAAACCTCGAATGATATGGCTTTCAAAAAGAGCCAAAAAAACCTGATTAATGTGGCATAAACAAAGAGCCAACAAACTTTGAATAATGTATCCTAAACAAAGAGCCAACAAACTCTGAATAATGTATCCTAAACAAAGGCCAACAAACTCTGATTAACGTATCCTAAACAAAGAGCCAACAAACTCTGAATAATGTGTCCTAAACAAAGAGCCAACAAACTCTGAATAATGTATCCTAAACAAAGAGCCAACAAACTCTGAATAATGTATCCTAAAGAAAGAGCCAACAAACACTGAATAATGTGTCCTAAACAAAGAGCCAACAAACTCTATATAATGTATCCTAAACAAAGAGCCAACAAACTCTGAATAATGCATCCTAAACAAAGAGCCAACAAACTCTGAATAATGCATCCTAAACAAAGAGCCAACAAACTCTGAATAATTTATCCTAAACAAAGAGCCAACAAACTCTGAATAATGCATCCTAAACAAAGAGCCAACAAACTCTGAATAATGTATCCTAAACAAAGAGCCAACAAACTCTGAATAATGAGGCTTTAATATGAATGGTAAATGGCTCAATCATTCACTTCCATTTATGTCAACTGATATGTCGTTCGTATTACGTGTTTGAAGAGGAAAATTGAAGAGAGGTCCATTTATAACATTTCACATGGTGTTTACATACTTTTTTCATGCATGAAAGGGTATAGGGTTTGTGTAGTTTGTCTTTTTGACGTGAGGCAACATGATGCATATAAAAGTACTCCTCAGGTAGAGGCGGTATCAGTGAACGCTCTATTGTTCCAGCTTTTAGCATATATTTGAGTACAATACACATTTACAGGTACGCATTAACACACATATATATATTCAGCAGTACTTTTGTTGTCTTATGTTATAGACAACCAAACAATTGTATCTGTATTGATTTTACTCTACCCTGATAATAAAATATGGAAAAATAATATAAAATTAACCTTTTGAATTAACTGAATCAGTTGGTAGCCTATGTGATTCTGACACAGACATATTTCATTCAATAATTTGCCTCTGTATCCGAAAAAATACACGAAATAGAGCCGTTTCTGTGTAAGTAATGAAAACATGTCCAACTGGATAAAGACTTCAGCGATGCATATGACACGTACACAGGTACAACTGAACTAATTTATGCTTCAAATTTCGTTTCAGGTTTTCAGGAATCGCCAGAAGAGCTATGAATCACATATACACGGTAAAGCTTAATATGAAACAGAAATGTTGGGTTTTTGATGTTAATTGAGACATTACAGGTTGTTTCCTGGTTCATTGTGTATGAGTTTCTGATGCAACGTTTCATTCTCATGAAAATATTGTCTTGCACATTTTTTATTGGATGTATAGATATATATATATATATATATATATATATATATATATATATATATATATATATGGGAGTGTGGGTGTTTGTGTGAATTAAGTTATATGATTCTTTCAGCCAAAAAGAATTATATAGTATTGGTCTGGCGGGAAAAGTAAAATAAGACACCGTTGATTTTCTTGTCGTCGAAAAATGCTGTTATGAGAACATGGATGGAAGCAACCCGCCGAAATTCATGTTCTATTGATTACATATGATCATACCATTTTGCACAACGAAAGAAAACTGATGACACAAAGTGCGAAATCTGTACTTTCGTCAAGATTTCTTCAGAAAGTATCGTGCCCTATATTGTAAAGTCATACTACGTCTAAAACCATTTAATTTGCAGGATAAATATAGTATAAAAAGTTAGCAGGACAATCTCGGGTGTAGCTTGTTTTGTACCTGTGTACTTTGGTCTCGAATGAATTTAAACTTTAATATCTTTGATACTATTTACAAAGCATGTTAAGGTATTTCGACTGACTTTATATACTAGACTTCTATGAAAAATCAACTGACACTGTGTAAGCTTCGTACGCTCATTTACAGAAATGAATAACATTTTCTCCACGTGGAAAATTCAAATTTTACCCCTCGTTTGTCATCGACCTAAATATCTAAATCTTCCTTTATACCAGACCAGGTTATTCTGTAAACCTTGAGTAAACATACGCTTTTGCTCATATATCATATACTTCTCTTCTTCAGGATTTAAGCTTTCCTCTTATCAATACTTTCTTTTGAAAGTTTATTTAAAATCGTGTATCTTAACGCATTTTTCTCTAAGGCCTTTTCACGTGCAGGAATGTGCTTATATTTTAGACAATTTATTTTTATTCTGATAGAAGATTATATGAATTATACAGAATTATACAGGGATAAGGGTTATACATGGAATGATATAATGTTTAGGAAACAGAGGATGATAATGGGCATTCAACTGAAGCATGACATTGGTCCCCCGCAGTTGTCAACGGTGTCTTGAACTGCGTGATGGCCGACAATTAGATATTAAAACAAATGAGACAAATATTCACACCCACTAAAATACAGTGACAGTGCATTTCCTTCTTAATCAATGATGCCTTTGTGCCATTAATTCCCAGTCATCCGAGTAGTTTATGTTTGACATACAGGGGCGAAGCCCGGGGAGGGGGGTCAGGGGATGCAACCCTCCCCTCGCATCCAGTGCTCTCCGTCATTTAGAATTTCACTAAGTCTAATAATGGTGGAATTTTTAAACACAATTACGACATTCCTGTCACCAGTATCCGCAGATTTGTGACATTTCAATATAAACAGTTGCACATGCAGTAATTGATGTATTGTTTATTTATAATTTTACATTTCATTAGGTTTGTTCCTGTAAATATGATATTTATTGATCTTGTTCAACTGATATTCCTAATTGGAACATGTGAGGTGTTTTATATATATATATATATATATATATATATATATATATATATATATATATATATATATATATAATTATGGGTATAAAAATAGTCTTCTCATCGTTTCCATCCGAAAAGAAGTACAGGAACTCAGAAAACTAAAAGTCATCACCGATGCCGACAGAATCAACTTAGATTTTATAAAAAGCATACTGGTTGGAATCGAACGAACACCAGCTGAGAAAAGGCGACTCCGTGATGAACGAGTTGACGCAGACTCTGATCTAAACGAAGAAGAAGAAAAAGAGGCGCTCAAATCCTACACATATGAAGAAAATCTGGAATCTGAAGACTACGACAAGTCATCTCCAGAACAAAGACCACCCAACCTTTCCAGGCAACCTCCAGACCAGAGATCAACCAACCAAAATAGTCATCTACCAGTCAAGAGAATAATCACACAACCAAATCACCAACCAGAACAGAGACCAAGTATTCAAATATCGCAAAACCCAAGTCAGCTCCAGAACCGAAGAAGCAAACTACTCAACCCGAAGTGAAAAATGGAAGAAAACCATATTTAGGAATATCAATCCACACGACTGGAAGTTATGAAACATACAGAAAATCTCCGAGAAAGTTATCTGAAACACTATAGGGACCATTTAGGTGGAAAAGTCTATCGGCGCCTGCAAACGGAAATCATTTTATCATTTATGACTGCATACACTGAATGGATGCATTAGTTGAATGATCGACTATGCTGGTGTTCAGGTCTAGTACGAGTAGAATGCGGATGTCAATGATAGCCTTTTTGATGGACAACTTATATTGCTTAAAATTGGATTTTTTTTTTCATTATAGAATAGTAGATACGCCGTGGTTTTATTTTACCAATATGATTTTCATCCATGGTCATAGGTTTGTAATTGTTTCTTCCATATAAAGAAACGACACTGTACCAGTACTTCTAGTACTACTACAAATATTACAGCAGCTACTTCTAATAATAATAATAATAATAATAATAATAATAATAATAATGAGAAGAAAAAGAAGAATCAAGTAGTTCAAGGACCCAGGGTGCCTGTGAATTATATATTACTTTATTTTGTCAGGGTGTTCTGGTATGTACGGTGTTAGTTTATGGATGTATTGCCGAAGAGGAGCCCTTAAGTAAGTTCAAAGTTACATTCACACGTTTAAACATAACAATCACCAATATTCATATAATATAATTTATATATATATATATATATATATATATATATATATATATGCAATAGGATTTACGTTTGAACACGTTTGTTGTATTTTTAACAAATTCAAACATGGTTCTTAACATATATAGTTTCGTTAACTTAAATTGATAAAAGTATGACTTATTAATGATTTGCTGATGAAAATGTTTACAGCACCATATCGGAAAATCCGGATGTTGTTCCTGGTAAGGGCAAGTATCCTGAGGGTTACGTCACCTACATATGTCAGTGCAAAAATCCAACGATGTGCAATAGAACTTACCTTGGAAGTCGCAGACGATCGCAAGGTTTCTGGCACGTCAGAAAACTTGCGAGTCACCTGCGATCCATTGCTACTGTTGCGGGCATGTGCGATTGCTTGAGATGCAATTAGTGACTGGCAACTGAATATCATTCAATTGGTTGCGGGTTTGTGGTAAGGTGACTGAGTCTGCTATTAGTCCCAGTAGCGGATCCAGGGGGGTTCAGCAGCCCCCCCCCCCTTGTTTTTTCTGCCGCTGCAACCAATCCTTAAAGGTTTAAAACCATGCAATTGTTGAGGCCTGGCCCTCCCCTTTTCCAGACCAGGGGACATTTTGTTAGGGTTTGTCATTAGACCTCCTGGGTTGGACCCATCCTTGTCCTAACTCCTGGATCCGCCCCTGATTCCTACCATCAGCTTGGACACATCTTGTCAATTTTATTGTCTCCAAATAGGCAATACAGGATATCATGAAGTGGAGCCTGCGGCTTTTTGCCGCGAGTCTGGTCGCAGAAAAATCGCAGTAAAATCGCCAGTTGCAACAAGCTTTATATATTCTTTTTTCAGTTGAGAAGGTTTTAAGTGGGATTTGTTGAGGTCTCGTTTAGCTGCCTATGATTTTGAACACTATTCTTAGGCATGCGAGTGCATTTCAAGAACTGATCATAGCTATTTATAACAACATCCATGCGGGCAATATGTGGAGACTGAAACTGCTTGATAGTTGAACGTTGTGTTAGATAAAACCCTAAATCGGCAATGCTCATGACGGCGGGACAGATTTCTGTACTACCTGCCGTGCTAATCCACACATAATTGACAGCTTGTGTATTAAAAAAAACTGTTTGACCTTTAGCTGGTCTAAATGTCTTAATGGAATTTGCATACCTGAATGACTGTACCTTTTAATAATGCAGTTTATCTCGTTATGAACAAAAATGTGTCTCACTGTAACCCGAGGTTTTTGACATTTTCAGAGACATTATTTATTGTGTGTCCACCAGTTCCGAGCTTATCTTCTCGTATCAATCAATCCCTTTGATCTCTTACGTGTTATTGCTCTCTACCTACTTTCCTTTGTATTCCCTCACGGCTATTTCAATTGCACATGAATCTATCTACTCGATCATGATGCCCAAACTCTATCCATTGTTCTTAATGTCACGATATACCACTTATGAAAAATGTGTGAGACTGCAGGGGTAGCTGGGGAGAAACACTTGGTACTGGTCAAATTTGCGATGGCCTGCAGTCCATCAGGTGTTGCTCCCTACGGGCCACCATCATAGTTATATGTCTTTACCGTAATCTTTTTCTAATACAATATGGCCATTTGGAGTGGTATAAACACGTGCTTGAATATTAGTGTTCAAACACTCACACAAAATGTGTTCAGGTGTTATGCATGGCCACTGTCCTTTTGCACATACAGGTGACCAAAGATACCGAACGGGACTTGGAGCTCGGACACTTTTAAATGTGAACGTTAGTTGAAGTTTAAAACATTTATATGGTTTTATCGGGATTTATCTTTCTACTCATAATTATCTATTTTTATCAGTTCTCCAGAGTTATGACAAATACGGACTTAAAACCATAAAATATTTGACCATTGACTATTCGGCTTTTACAGGTATCCAATAAAAAGTCAGTATTAAAGATTATATCATTTTTCTCTACATAGTTATAAAACATCCGTGCCTTTTTTTTATATTTTGAAAGACATATCTTTATATAAATGGTCGAGTGAAGGGTCATAAAGATAAAACCTATAAATGCTTCTGACGCCATGTCAACATGATAGTACCAATCTTCTCAATATTTTGAATGTTCCGACTGTCAAGTCAACTGACATTATGCTTGTGACAGCATCCAAAGGATATTAATAATTCTGCTAGAGGCGGTTGTAAGATTTATTTCCTGATTTCTTAATTGCAGTTGTTGAGATAAAACATATTCATAAAAGAGGGATATCTGGGCAAGAGTGCGCTGTCCTGTGTGAGCGGCAGCGGTCTCCTGCTTGTAACAGAACAATCCATTCTAACAACCTGTGTCGTCTGATGTCAGATCCTTCACATGTTAAAAGCATGAAATCATGTATTCCTTACAGTGGTACGTTATAAATCTATTACATTGTGGCATAGGATTAGATAAAAGCACTCTACTAAAACATGTCAAATAATTTAATCGGTACCTACAACACAAAACTTACTTGTTGTTCATGTAAAAGTAACGCATATAATCTTTTAAGTGATGAATATAATATATAGGTATTTACACTTAATATAAATGTGTTAAAAAACTGACAACAAATTCAGTTTCCCAATGGAAGTTATAACATGTTGGCCATATAATTAAACGACAAAACTAAATGCTATTGGGTAAACTGTTTCTCTACTAATTACCAAATGCATCAGACTTGTGTGTCTTGGAGTTTATAAAGCAAGATACTTAGACATATACTAGAAATTATATTTTGATATTATATTCCAGTTAAATACGGTACACCAGTACACAATGGGTACACCAGTACACAGGGTGGAAACTGGAACAGACCCGTGGAACTATGCCAAAACGGCTCCTGCTACGAGTACTTTCCTGTACATTTAAGTTGGTATAAGGCATGGAAACTCTGTGCTGGTCGCCAGGTCAACGTAGAAACCTCTGCGCACCTGGTCAGCATAGAGACACCTGGAGAACAAGTTTATATCGAACAGATGCTGCGAAGCTTCGAAACTTTAGGTAAATCCTACATATTTTATGTTATCAGCTCCGCCAAGCATGCTATGCTTTTTCATTTTCTCATCCATGCGGAGCCATTTTCCAATTGCATAAGGGTTAAAATAATGTAGTAGGCTTTTGTTCGCGATGGTTTCAAATTCGCGATATTCGCGATAGGAAATTAGTCGCGACAATAAATCCATTGAGAATAAGACGCCACGTGTGAACAGGTGATTTATTCTGTAGCCTCAATGGCAGCTCACATAAATTGTGCAGGTAGCGTCAATATCACCATACATTTTATGTCATCCGTATTTCAAATATTGATGATTAAAATAATACCCAATTCACTATTGCTGGAAGAATTTCCATCTGTTCGATGCTCCTTTGGCTCCTCGTATAATCGTTAAGATGTTGCGTGCATATTAGATAATTGATATAATAATTATTACGTACATTGTGCAAATTGTAATTTGGTATATCGCAAAAATAAAACCCTCGCGAAACACTGCAGAAGTGAAAATCGAGAATATTTCAAGCCAACCACGGTAAGCATGGGATTGACCAATAAACATTGGTGCGATTCCGGATAAAGGGGCAGGTACGGTATGACTGCTTTGCCTCGGCGTAGTATATGCTCCTACAGAGCGCCGCTCCAACGGCGATATAGGTCTTGTATTGACTGTAGATGTAATGGGATAATAGTAATAAGTAATAGTAATATTAATAGACTATTACATTTTTTCTATGTAATAGTATTTAGCTGTATTAGTAAAAGTAATAGAACAGAATGCTAAGTTATAGATTTGTTGTAAAACATATTACTTCCTATTACTTCCTTTGACCCCCTTGGTCATGAAGAATATCAGCAAATAATGCTGAGCAGACTCAGTTCTTGTCCAGTGATTACCCAGGTTGTGCTGATTTATAAGGCAAACAGGGGCCAGCTGCCATACAGCTGGTGACCACTTGTTTTAATTACATAAGAGTACTGGACAGAGCTGGTCTCAGGCAAATAAGTTACCCTGGAACTATCTGACTTTTGATTACTAAGCCATAGATAAATAGAGGCATGTTTGATATTCAGAGTGTATTAATTATTATTGTGACATGTACATCTTACCTCACATCCATCAGTCCATATGCATATTCTGAAATGCACGTAGACTTATTTTCACCAGCCAGTTAGCATTTTAATATTACAGATTGCAATAACACACAAAATTTAAAGTACAAGATTGTTTAATACCAAATTTATTATCAAAATGATTTAAATAATACTTTAAATGTTTGAAAATTGATGTAAGTTTTTATATCTCTCCACTTTCGTAAATTACCCTAGGCTGGTTTTGACAAAGAAAAATCTGGATATTGACAATCTAAGAACATTTCTCACATCTGAAGAAGTGAAAATGCTTAAAGAGATTACTGCAGTGAAGAAGGGGATGGCTGTGGAGTATATAGCTTTAGGCCATGCATGTTACCAATATTGTTAAGTTTACCACCTCTCTGTCAACACTCAACATATCCAATGCAATTTGATAAAACATTGCATCATATTCAAATGAACATGTACACCTGAGAAGCTGGGGTGCTTTAGGTTCCAGTTTGGTTATGTCCATAATACAGTGGTTGGCTTCATATTCGCGGGGTTAATATTTTGCGATTTTCAAATTTTCGGTGTTTTGCGAGGGTTCCATTTTCGCGATCTCACAAAACCATTATTATATAAACATAACCGTTATTATGTGAATTAATTATATCAAATGTTATGTGCACAAAATCTTATTAATAAAAATATTGCTAGTTAATGGCAAACAACTGGAAAGATCTTATATCATTAGAAATATCAATCTTTGACAATACATGATTATTATTATTCATAATGTCAGTATTTTACTTTTCAACTTTGCCTTCAGCGATGTGACCTCTTTTTTACGAAGGTTTAATTCTCATTTCTCGAAAATCGCGAATGTGAAACCTTCGCGAACAAAAAGGCAACCACAGTATATTGATGTAAATGGTATTTTTATTTAATATATCAATTAGGATTGAGAAAACAGGGCATAGCTTTATATAAATTCCTCTCTTGATACATTCATAATAGACTGATTTTTCGGCTTTGATACTTAATTATAAATTGCAATAATCATTAATAATTCCTCTGGTGACAATTTTACGTTGCACTGACATACTTTACGTATTAACTACGAGGCGGAAGATGAAATTTAAACCAAAGTATATATTATAAAATAAATTTGTTAAATATATATGAAGACAAAATGTACAAATAAGCATATAAATCAATATTTTACATATGCCAGGGCCTTTACAATGGGTTGCTTTCAAATTAAAGAGTTCATACAATTATCTTATAAGTTCTACTTGAAACACCCACTTAACGATCATTGGGGTTTTAAAATATATGGGAAAGAATTAAAGATGCTGATATGATAAAGATATCCAGTATCATTAGGCCTACTGTAAATGACAGACACAGTATAAAATAAAATGTGTATATAACTTGGTGATATAAGTGCTTGTGATATTAGTTTATAAATGTAATTGTGGTGCAAGGTCTAGAATCCTCCCATCAGTATAAGTAATGGAAAAAGTATTTGTAATAGTAATAAATACCCAAGTAATAGTAATAGTAATAGATGATAAAATGTGGTAATAGTAATAGTAATAGTAATATCAGAAATTGAAAGTAATAATAATAGTAATAGTAATAGAACAACTGTAACAGACCCCATGTCTGACAAGGTTACATGCCTTTAAATATATTTGCTGAAAGACAAAACCTGCTTTAAACAGCTGGTGCTGATTGTCAAATGTTAAACGTTTATAAAGTGGCACTGAAGCTTGTATTCCCCATTATACATAGATGTACAATCATCTTCCTGCAAGGCTTGGTTTCTAGTTATAAGGGCCGAAGCTATTCTTCTTCCCGAAACCTTATCGACAGCCCTTTAATGTTATGTATTTTATTTTATAGAAGATATTTGGACATCCGGGCACAAACCAAATCCACTGAAGAAGCCTTTTCCTGAATGGGAATGGACTAAGACGTCGGATCCAAGGAGGATTTCATACACGAATTGGGCACCAGGCAACCCCGGCATATATCCAGTTGACTCATGTCTCCTGTTGGCGAAAGACGAGGGGTTTAAATGGGAAGACAAACCTTGCATTCACAAAGCTAGTGCACTGTGCGAAGTGGCAGCTTTTACTAATGTATATGGATAGACATGAGTTACAATTAGAAATTTAGGCATGAGCAACATACTGAATAAGAAACCGACACTACAAATAAGTGAACAATTAACTGTGTTTGGCAGCCTGTTCGGTGGGATAATACGTCGCAATATCCACTTTTCAGTAGTTCGCGTTGGTTTAATTTTCGCAATCTCAAGATGATATACAAAGTAAAAAATCATCATATGAATTATTTATTATCTAATAATTTGTGTTCAAAACCTTAATACTAGGGAGATGACCCCAGGGAACATCAAATGAGTTAAATTATTGTTCATTATTTTTTGATAATTAGGAAGAGCTGATAGTCTTATATATATATATATATATATATATATAGAGAGAGAGAGAGAGAGAGCTGACAGTCGAGGGTAAAAACTCTCGGCTGTTTCATCTGCGGACCCGGGTTCGATCCCCGGTGTAGGTATGAGAGGGAGTTATAGTGGCCCGTTAACGGCCGGTGGTTTTCTTTGGGTTTTCCGGTTTCCTCCACCTGTAGACAATTCAGAACGAAACCACCTGAGTGCCTAGAATTAGTTATATTGATCACTTGTATAATTCCATGAATATTTTTTAAATTTTAATATATCATTAAAAAATAGCAATCGTTGAATATACAAGGTCTATCTGTATTTATATTGAATATCAATCCTTTCGACTTACCCTCCCATAATTTGACATCTTGTTCACGAAGGATTTATTTCGCGATAATTTCCCTGTCGCGAATATCGCAAATTTAAAAACCATCGCGTACAGGCAACCACAGTATTTCTTTATATGAGCGTGATGAGTATATGAATAACTAACGTGAGCTATATTTATGATAATTTTTTATATCCTGCACTTACAACTGTAGATATAGAATGGACAAGGGGAAGAAAGTACTTTAAACAAATGATTAATTATGAATATTATATTATCGAGTTTATATAGAAAGTGAAACAGAATCCGATTTGAGGCGCTATTATAAGAAAATATTTAAAGCTAATAGGTGTCATGGCAGTCTTGCTGATGGAATATATATTTAGAACCTTGAGAATGTGGACGCTGACAATATTTAAGGTGGATTGGTTATCCACGCACCAGAGAGAAAATGGGGAGTTAGCAATATGTATATTAGCAGTTATATTAGCAGACGGTCATACGACTCTTTCTAGTCATATTTATTATCTTATATTATCAAATAAATTATATTAAGGATGGCATTTTATATGTGCAACGTTGGAATAGCTTCATATTGTCTGCTTCAGCTGGTTAAATTCGTTATAAATTCAGCTGGTCTTATGTGGCTGTGGCTGCAAGGATGTAATAATTGGGGATCATTCTGATCAGATATAATTGACCAAATCCTAGGTCTACTTGTTGGATTCTGTTTGGTCTTTTGATTCGATTCAAATAAGACTATGGAAACATTTGTGGACGTCAATTTGTTCAAATCCGGCAAAGATCATTTTTTGCATATTTGCTGTTGATGGCAGTACAATATCGTTTTCATCTTCGAACGTATAACGCAGATATTGAATCGACCATATCAGACACTGATGGTGTTAACTAATTCAAATCGAGCTTAAGGGTTTTCTAGGATTAGTGGTAGGTTTGAACATCGTTTTTACTGTCGTGAATATGGTCTTTATTGTCGAGAAACAAAACAAAAATATTTCGACAGCCTATTGAGTAATATAATCTGACATTAGTATTGGCAAGTTCATATTCCTTTAATCATTCCAGATAATGATAATTTATCTATGATTTGATTAATATAATTTGATTTCTGTGTATATCTGGTGTGGGAAGTTTTTTAAAGAGAAAAAGAAAAAAACACTCAAGCTTAACACGCAAACTGGTTTACCCATATGAAAACATGATGCGCAGAAGTATTTTTCATTTGTAGCAGATATGCTGGAATACATTATTTTTAGGCTAGAATATGATATTAATTTAAATATTCTAAACAACTGATACAATTAACCAGATTTAGAGGGCGCAAAATTTTCAAATACCAAAACAGAGCATATTCTAACCCATTGAGGGACCCCAGCTGTTTCTCTTTCTTAAATATTAGAAAGAACAACTGAAACAATGTATATACATGGTCATAAGACAGTCTTGAGACTTTTATTAATACTGTTTCTTTCCTGCAACTTGGCGGTTTCACCAATGCTCACTCTGTTGTTTTGTAAGTTCATTAATTGTTGTTCATTCTAGTGCTGAAAGTAAATAAAAATCTTAATATTTTCTTTTTGTTTTGTTTATTGTATTCATGACATATTTATTATCATGTATATGACGAGGAAAACCTTTGACACTTCTAGTGCAACGGTCAAAACAAATTTCTCCCCCGGATATATGATGGAATGTTTATAAATAGCAAGGTGACATTCCTTCATTCCAAGTACTTTAACTACAGTAAAATAAAGCTAACAACATATTTTACTGTTATTTTCTTTGTGCAAGGTAAAAGGCAAAGGTGACGGAATCTTCTTCGGAATATTCTAATATCATTAACGATGTCAGTCTCATCTGACTTTACACTCTATTCTTTTAGCTTTTCCCGGCTCCCTAGGGAGCATACATACCAAACAGCCATATCAGGCGCTAGAAGCTTATTTTGTCTTTATTTACCTGCCGCCCATGACCAATACCCATTCATTCCTGTGTCGAGAGAGCCCACTCTTGTGGTAAAGACCTTGGCTAGAAGTGTTAGCGTAGACGGCTGTCAGAACTAGACTCGAATCCACAATCTCGCAGTCCCAAGTCCAGCGCTAATAACCCTTACGACACCACGCTCTATATAAAGGTCTGAAATATCACCACATAGACAAGATTTCAAGTAGTAGGAATGTTCTGACTTGTATAAGGATATTCCCTTAGGATAGCCTCAGGACCTGCTGGTCTCTAATATTGATTGAGATTGAAGGTACCAAATGGTAAGAATGATCCATAATTCGTATGCCTACCGGATTTCGGGTTTTTATTGAACGGGGCTTAGAATAATCGCAACCTGTCAGTTAGAGAAATGAACTCTCTAAATTTGAAAATGGCCCATTTACTTTTGTTGTTTTTTTTCTGGGAAACCTACGCTGTAGTCCAAAGTTATAACCTTTAGGCTATGTCCCGGTGAAATTATATTAATCAGTTCATGTCTCTTGTCTAAATCGACCCAACCATGTACTCTATGTGAAATTAATCGCATATTTGTTCAATGAATAATCGTAAGTAGAGCATTTGCGAGCAACCTATTAAGTGACCATTTGCAATGTCAACAACCAATCCCCTGACAAGCGGAAAATTTGCATAATGTTGGCGACTCTCCCAAACAGAATTTCCGTACCATGCACTGTAGTATGTATAATCTGTAAGAGTTTCCGTGTCTACATGTTATTTTTTCCGGGATATTTTTATACAACGGAGACTGCTTAAAAACGTTCTGGGCTAAACGTTGCTGGAGTAATTCCGCCGACTGTATGAAGTGGGAGTAGGAGTAAAAGTATGAGGTGGCAGTAGAGGTAAAAGTATGAGGTCGGAGTAGGAGTAAAAGTATGAGGTGGGAGTAGGAGTAAAAGTATGAGGTCGGAGTAGGAGTAAAAGTATGAGGTCGGAGTAGGAGTAAAAGTATGAGATGGGAGTAGGAGTAAAAGTATGAGGTGGCAGTAGAGGTAAAAGTATGAGGTGGGAGTAGGAGTAAAAGTATGAGGTGGGAGTAGGAGTAAAAGTATGAGGTGGGAGTAGGAGTAAAAGTATGAGCTCGGAGTAGGAGTAAAAGTATGAGATGGGAGTAGGAGTAAAAGTATGAGGTGGGAGTAGGAGTAAAAGTATGAGATGGGAGTAGGAGTAAAAGTATGAGGTCGGAGTAGGAGTAAAAGTATGAGATGGGGGTAGGAGTAAAAGTATAAGGTGGGAGTAGGAGCAAAAGTATGAGGTCGGAGTAGGAGTAAAAGTATGAGGTCGGAGTAGGAGTAAAAGTATGAGATGGGAGTAGGAGTAAAAGTATGAGATGGGAGTAGGAGTAAAAGTATGAGATGGGAGTAGGAGTAAAAGTATGAGATGGGAGTAGGAGTAAAGTATGAGATGGGAGTAGGAGTAAAAGTATGAGATGGGAGTAGGAGTAAAAGTATGAGGTCGGAGTAGGAGTAAAAGTATGAGATGGGAGTAGGAGTAAATGTATGAGGTCGGAGTAGGAGTAAAGGTAAGAGGTGGGAGTAGGAGTAAAGGTATGAGATGGGAGTAGGAGTAAAAGTATGAGATGGGAGTAGGAGTAAAAGTATGAGGTGGGAGTAGGAGTAAAAGTATGAGGTGGGAGTAGGAGTAAAAGTATGAGGTCGGAGTAGGAGTAAAAGTATGAGATGGGAGTAGGAGTAAAAGTATGAGATGGGAGTAGGAGTAAAAGTATGAGATGGGAGTAGGAGTAAAAGTATAAGGTGGGAGTAGGAGTAAAAGTATGAGGTGGGAGTAGGAGTAAAAGTATGAGGTGGGAGTAGGAGTAAAAGTATGAGATGGGAGTAGGAGTAAAAGAATGAGGTGGGAGTAGGAGTAAAAGTATGAGGCCGCAGTAGAGGTAAAAGTATGAGGTCGGAGTAGGAGTAAAGGAATGAGGTGGGAGTAGGAGTAAAAGTATGAGGTCGGAGTAGGAGTAAAAGTATGAGGTCGGAGTAGGAGTAAAAGTATGAGATGAGAGTAGGAGTAAAAGTATGAGGTGGCAGTAGAGGTAAAAGTATGAGGTGGGAGTAGGAGTAAAAGTATGAGGTGGGAGTAGGAGTAAAAGTATGAGGTGGGAGTAGGAGTAAAAGTATGAGGTGGGAGTAGGAGTAAAAGTATGAGATGGGAGTAGGAGTAAAAGTATGAGGTGGGAGTAGGAGTAAAAGTATGAGATGGGAGTAGGAGTAAAAGTATGAGGTCGGAGTAGGAGTAAAAGTATGAGATGGGAGTAGGAGTAAAAGTATAAGGTGGGAGTAGGAGTAAAAGTATGAGGTCGGAGTAGGAGTAAAAGTATGAGGTCGGAGTAGGAGTAAAAGTATGAGATGGGAGTAGGAGTAAAAAGTATGAGGTGGGAGTAGGAGTAAAAGTATGAGGTGGGAGTAGGAGTAAAAGTATGAGATGGAAGTAGGAGTAAAAGTATGAGGTCGGAGTAGGAGTAAAAGTATGAGATGGGAGTAGAATTAAAAGTATGAGGTCGGAATAGGAGTAAAAGTATGAGATGGGAGTAGGAGTAAATGTATGAGGTCGGAGTAGGAGTAAAAGTAAGAGGTGGGAGTAGGAGTAAAGGTATGAGTTGGGAGTAGGAGTAAAGGTATGAGATGGGAGTAGGAGTAAAAGTATAAGGTGGGAGTAGGAGTTAAAGTATGAGGTGGGAGTAGGAGTAAAAGTATGAGATGGGAGTAGGAGTAAAAGTATGAGATAAGATTAGGAGTAAAAGTATAAGGTGGGAGTAGGAGTAAAAGTATGAGGTCGGAGTAGGAGTAAAAGTATGAGGTGGGAGTAGGAGTAAAAGTATGAGATGGGAGTAGGAGTAAAAGTATGAGGTGGGAGTAGGAGTAAAAGTATGAGGTGGGAGTAGGAGTAAAAGTATGAGATGGGAGTAGGAGTAAAAGTATGAGGTCGGAGTAGGAGTAAAAGTATGAGATGGGAGTACGAGTAAATGTATGAGGTCGGAGTAGGAGTAAAAGTAAGAGGTGGGAGTAGGAGTAAAGGTATGAGATGGGAGTAGGAGTAAAAGTATGAGATGGGAGTAGGAGTAAAAGTATGAGGTCGGAGTAGGAGTTAAAGTATGAGGTCGGAGTAGGACTAAAAGTATGAGATGGGAGTAGGAGTAAAAGTATGAGGTGGGAGTAGGAGTAAAAGTATGAGGTGGGAGTAGGAGTAAAAGTATGAGATGGAAGTAGGAGTAAAAGTATGAGGTGGGAGTAGGAGTAAAAGTATGAGATGGGAGTAGGAGTAAAAGTATGAGATGGGAGTAGGAGTAAAAGTATGAGATGGGAGTAGGAGTAAAAGTATGAGATGGGAGTAGGAGTAAAGTATGAGATGGGAGTAGGAGTAAAAGTATGAGATGGGAGTAGGAGTAAAAGTATGAGGTCGGAGTAGGAGTAAAAGTATGAGATGGGAGTAGGAGTAAATGTATGAGGTCGGAGTAGGAGTAAAGGTAAGAGGTGGGAGTAGGAGTAAAGGTATGAGATGGGAGTAGGAGTAAAAGTATGAGGTCGGAGTAGGAGTAAAGGTAAGAGGTGGGAGTAGGAGTAAAGGTATGAGATGGGAGTAGGAGTAAAAGTATGAGATGGGAGTAGGAGTAAAAGTATGAGGTGGGAGTAGGAGTAAAAGTATGAGGTGGGAGTAGGAGTAAAAGTATGAGGTCGGAGTAGGAGTAAAAGTATGAGATGGGAGTAGGAGTAAAAGTATGAGATGGGAGTAGGAGTAAAAGTATGAGATGGGAGTAGGAGTAAAAGTATAAGGTGGGAGTAGGAGTAAAAGTATGAGGTGGGAGTAGGAGTAAAAGTATGAGGTGGGAGTAGGAGTAAAAGTATGAGATGGGAGTAGGAGTAAAAGAATGAGGTGGGAGTAGGAGTAAAAGTATGAGGTGGCAGTAGAGGTAAAAGTATGAGGTCGGAGTAGGAGTAAAGGAATGAGGTGGGAGTAGGAGTAAAAGTATGAGGTCGGAGTAGGAGTAAAAGTATGAGGTCGGAGTAGGAGTAAAAGTATGAGATGGGAGTAGGAGTAAAAGTATGAGGTGGCAGTAGAGGTAAAAGTATGAGGTGGGAGTAGGAGTAAAAGTATGAGGTGGGAGTAGGAGTAAAAGTATGAGGTGGGAGTAGGAGTAAAAGTATGAGGTGGGAGTAGGAGTAAAAGTATGAGATGGGAGTAGGAGTAAAAGTATGAGGTGGGAGTAGGAGTAAAAGTATGAGATGGGAGTAGGAGTAAAAGTATAAGGTGGGAGTAGGAGTAAAAGTATGAGGTGGGAGTAGGAGTAAAAGTATGAGGTCGGAGTAGGAGTAAAAGTATGAGATGGGAGTAGGAGTAAAAGTATGAGATGGGAGTAGGAGTAAAAGTATGAGATAAGATTAGGAGTAAAAGTATAAGGTGGGAGTAGGAGTAAAAGTATGAGGTCGGAGTAGGAGTAAAAGTATGAGGTGGGAGTAGGAGTAAAAGTATGAGATGGGAGTAGGAGTAAAAGTATAAGGTGGGAGTAGGAGTAAAAGTATGAGGTGGGAGTAGGAGTAAAAGTATGAGGTGGGAGTAGGAGTAAAAGTATGAGATGGGAGTAGGAGTAAAAGTATGAGGTCGGAGTAGGAGTAAAAGTATGAGATGGGAGTACGAGTAAATGTATGAGGTCGGAGTAGGAGTAAAAGTAAGAGGTGGGAGTAGGAGTAAAGGTATGAGATGGGAGTAGGAGTAAAAGTATGAGATGGGAGTAGGAGTAAAAGTATGAGGTCGGAGTAGGAGTTAAAGTATGAGGTCGGAGTAGGACTAAAAGTATGAGATGGGAGTAGGAGTTAAAGTATGAGGTGGGAGTAGGAGTAAAAGTATGAGGTGGGAGTAGGAGTAAAAGTATGAGATGGAAGTAGGAGTAAAAGTATGAGGTGGGAGTAGGAGTAAAAGTATGAGATGGGAGTAGGAGTAAAAGTATGAGGTCGGAGTAGGAGTAAAAGTATGAGATGGGAGTAGGAGTAAATGTATGAGGTCGGAGTAGGAGTAAAAGTAAGAGGTGGGAGTAGGAGTAAAGGTATGAGATGGGAGTAGGAGTAAAAGTATGAGATGGGAGTAGGAGTAAAAGTATGAGGTCGAAGGAGGAGTAAAAGAATGAGGTCGGAATAGGAGTAAACGTATGAGGTGGGAGAAGGAGTAAGAGTATGAGATGGGAGTAGGAGTAAAAGTATGAGGTAGGAGTAGGAGTAAAGTATGAGGTGGGAGTAGGAGTAAAAGTATGAGGTGGGAGTAGGAGTAAAAGTATGAGGTGGGAGTGGGAGTAAAAGTATGAAGTCGGAGGAGGAGAAAAAGAATGAGGTCTGAATAGGAGTAAAAGTATGAGGTGGGAGTAGGAGTAAAAGTATGAGGTGGGAGTAGGAGTAAAAGTGTGAGGTGGGAGTAGGAGTAAAAGTATGAGGTGGGAGTAGGAGTAAAAGTATGAGGTGGGAGTAGGAGTAAAAGTATGAGGTTGGAGTAGGAGTAAAAGCATGAGGTAGGAGTAGGAGTAAAAGTATGAGGTGGGAGTAGGAGTAAAAGCATGAGGTGGGAGTAGGAGTAAAAGTGTGAGGGTGGAGTAGGAGTAAAAGTATGAGGTGGGAGTAGGAGTAAAAGTATGAGGTGGGAGTAGGAGATAAAGTATGAGGTGGGAGTAGGAGTAAAATATGAGGTGGGAGTAGGAGTAAAAGTATGAGGTGGGAGTAGGAGTTAAAGTATGAGGTGGGAGTAGGAGTAAAAGCATGAGGTAGGAGTTAGAGTAAAAGTATGTGGTCGGAATAGGAGTAAAACTATGAGATGGGAGTAGGAGTAAAAGTATGAGGTGGGAGTAGGAGTAAAAGTATGAGATGGGAGTAGGAAAAAAAGTATGAGGTCGGAGTAGGAGTAAAAGTATGAGGTCGGACTAGGAGTAAAAGTATGAGGTCGGATTAAGAGTAAAAGTATGAGGTTGGAGTAGGGGTAATAGTATGAGGTGGGAGTAGGAGTAAAAGTATAAGGTGGGAGTAGGAGTAAATGTATGAGGTCGGAGTAGGAGTAAACGTATGAGGTCGGAGTAGGAGTAAAAATTTGAGGTCGGACTAGGAGTAAAAGTATGAGGTCGGATTAAGAGTAAAAGTATGAGGTTGGAGTAGGGGTAATAGTATGAGGTGGGAGTAGGAGTAAAAGTATAAGGTGGGAGTAGGAGTAAATGTATGAGGTCGGAGTAGGAGTAAACGTATGAGGTCGGAGTAGGAGTAAAAGTTTGAGGTCGGACTAGGAGTAAAAGTATGAGGTCGGATTAAGAGTAAAAGTATGAGGTTGGAGTAGGGGTAATAGTATGAGGTGGGAGTAGGAGTAAAAGTATGAGGTGGGAGTAGGAGTAAATGTATGAGGTCGGAGTAGGAGTAAAAGTATGAAATCGGAGTAGGAGTAAAAGTATGAGGTGGGAGTAGGAGATAAAGTATGAGGTGGGAGTAGGAGTAAAATATGAGGTGGGAGTAGGAGTAAAAGTATGGGGTCGGAGTAGGAGAAAAAGTATGAGATCGGAGTAGGAGTAAAAGTATGAGGTGGGAGTTGGAGTAAAAGTATGAGGTAGGAGTAGGAGTAAAAGTATGAAGTGGGAGTAGGAATAAAAGTATTGGGTCGGAGTAGGAGTAAAAGTATGAAGTCGGAGGAGGAGTAAAAGAATGAGGTCGGAATAGGAGTAAAAGTATGAGGTCGGAGTAGGAGTAAAAGTATGAGATCAGAGTTGGAGTAAAAGTATGAGGTCGGATAAGGAGTAAAGTATGGATCGGAATATGAGTAAAAGTATGAGGTCGGATTAAAAGTAAAAGTATGAGGTCTAATTAAGAGTAAATATAGGAGGTGGGAGTAGAAGTAAAAGTATGAAGCAGAAGTAGGAGTTAAGTATGAGGTCGGAAAAGGAGAAAAAACGTATGAGGTCGAAATAGGAATAAAAGTATGAGGTCGGAGTAGGAGTAAAAGTATGAGTTCGGATTAGGAGTAAAGTACAGGTCGGAATAGGAGTAAAAGTATGAGGTCGGAGTGGGAGTAAAAGTATGAGGTCGGACTAGGAGTAAAAGTATGAGGTCGGAGTAGGAGTAAAAGTATGAGGTGGGAGTGGGAGTAAAAGTATGAGGTCGGAATAGGAGTAAAAGTATGAGGTCGGAGTGGGAGTAAAAGTATGAGGTGGGAGTAGGAGTAAAAGTATGAGGTCGGAGTAGGAGAAAAAGTATGAGGTCAAAATAGGAATAAAAGTATGAGGTCGGATTAAGAGTGAAAGTATGAGGTCGGAGTAGGAGTAAGTTATTAGGTTGGAATAGGAGTAAAAGTATGAGGTCGGAGTAGGAGTAAAAGTATGAGGTCGGAGTAGTAGTCCAGGAGCCAGAAGATATTGGACTACCAAATTACGGGACAAAAACTTATATATTCATTGGTTTGTTTGATGTTTAAGTATTATAAAATAATTTTATTGGCTTAATAAATTCCAAACTTTATAAAAAATTTTAAGCCTTTTATACACTGTGTCAGTTGTGTTTGCCCGTTCCATAATATAATTAAAATTTTGACATAGTAACGATTTTGCCAGAAATGAACTGATATAGAAAATTGTTAATATATCGTAACACTAGTATCCAGCCCATATCCTGGTTTACACGTAAATGTTTTTATTATCATTTCATCGAAAATGAGAAAAGGCAATAGATAAAAAATGAATATTAGAACATCGCTACTTTATGCATATCCTCTCTCTCTCTCTCTCACTCTCTCTCTCTCTCTCTCTCTGTCTCTCTCTCTCTCTCTCTCTCTCGCTCTCTCTCTCTCTCTCTCTCTCTCTCTCTCTCTCTCTCTCTCTGTATGAATAGACCTACTTAATAAAGAATTTTTAGGTTAGCTGACTATAAGTCATCTGAGCTACAGTCATGGTCCTTTTGTCCGTCCGTCCGTTTACAAGGCACGTTTTGAAACCGCTGGATCTACGAATCAAGAATTTTGCACACAGTTAGATGTCCCGAAAATCTCTTACCATATCGAGAATCGGGTCACTAGGACATCGTTCCTTCGAGAAAATGGAGAAGCCCCTAAATTTTCAATAAATAACCAATTGTTGCACTTCAACATTGCCTTATATCAAAACCTCTGATCTGACTTTGATCATATTTAATGTGTTAGTTTTTATACATCACAGGATGTAAATAGGCTGAGCTTGTCACATATTTGGTGATACTGACATCTAGCGGGATTGATTCGAACAACACTTTATCTATTTTTTTTACTCTGACAAAATCATTCTTCAGTGTATGGTTTAATTTTAAGAACGGTCATCAGACCAACTTTTCTGTTTGTATATGGCTGTGATTTTTATCTATTTATTTTTGTTCAATTCTTTTACCTTGAATAAGTAAACTTATGGAAAGGTTAATTGTGACTGGCCTAAAATGAAAGGCGAGTCCAGATTTAATAGTTGTCTCTCTGTACTACTGTCTTTATGAATGAGAAACCTTAAAAATTCATTCCGATTTCATTTTTAAGAATAGGTGGGTCTGGAGGAAAGAAAGTAATTATTATGGTTTTGTTCGATATAGATAAGTCTAGGGTGTTAGCGGAGGTAAACCGCTCTTTTTATCTCATTTTTAAACTTCTCATGATTTATGCTATTTCCATAACTTTCTACCCCCCCCCCCCCAACCTTCTCACGGCTATGTTTAAGAATTTTTAAGATGCCTTGCTAAGGATAATAATTTTTTTTTATTTATAAGATTTTTTCCTTGTATGAGTGCCCACCATTATCTCCACTTTACCCCCCCCCCCCCCCTTCCCCGTATTAACTGAGACACGTATAAGTACTAAACCCCGTTACAGGGGTAAATATATCTATGTAAACACTATGCTGATAGCCGACACGTAAACGTCGTGTAGTGTTATGTGGGTCATCCTCGGAACTGGGTTACTGTGACATTATTAAATCACACGTGTATCTGATGTAAACATGTGGATTACTGTACATAGCCAATACACCGGATTATTACTGCTTATTTATGCTGTTTACATTATGTGACCTCTCAAAAGACCACGTCCATCAAACCGGCCAGTAGGGTAAGTTGTACAACTAGTTATAAATATTGAAAATAGTTTACGGATCTCGTGTTTATCTTCGCACGTGTGTTTATATGCACCCGTGCACATTGTACCAGTTAAGGAGTACTCAATGAAATAAGTACATTAGTACTGCAATACCATGTCTTTCATATAATTACTACCGCATATGTATAATTATTAAAAAAACCAGAAAACAAAAAGTAGATGGTTCCTTTACAGGAAAAGCTAACCATGTCGGGGGCATATATTGAGGATGTCTCACTCTTATTTGGCAAGCTGTTTTATTTATCAGTAACTATTCATACATTAAATTCTATGCAAGGTACAATTATATAATTATTTTCGACAAATCTGTAAGTATTAACATTTATTACGTCACCATGATCATCATATCAATGATTTTGTATTAGATTTGTGATTATTCTACTTTTTGCATGATATGAAAGTCTGAAAATTAAAAAAAAAAATGGATTTAATTTTACTTGCACACGTTGCTAAATCTGTATTAACGAGGCATATTTAGCAATAAAACTGCACAATAAATGATGATTATATCCGATTAATAATTCTGACGTCAATATAAGAAGGTTTCCCCATGTTTCATTTTTTATACACTTTAAAACAAAACAAATTAAAATCCGCATTTTGGAAGATTCATGTACATGAAGGAAATTTTTAATTTTATATGGTGAATATATATAATATAATTTCAACTTGAACTGCCAAAGATTCATTGAAACATGATAAATAATTTATATTCTTTTATATGCTTCGATATAACTAAGATGTTTAGCTCAGCAAACTGAAAGTCATCTCTTTGTCCGTTGTCCGTCCGTCCATCTCTATGTCTGTCTGCCAGTCTGTCCGTCCGTAAACAGGGCACAAATCGTAAACGTTTGACCTAAACTCTACTTACTTCACACCCAGGAAGGTCAATAAAAATCTCATAGGGCACTTGATATGAGGTCATTGTGACCTATATATTGTCCGAGTTATGGGGCCCCTATTGGTGCACCTCAGAATAATTAAAAAAATGATACAAAAGCTCCAGTATCTCAAAAAATAACACATTGATTGGCATGATTCTTTCCATGCAGATTTATCATGGAAAGTTTCATCAGTTCCTAGAGACTGGCAGCACCACCTTATTTTTTTTCATTCTTACCCATTTTATTTTCAATTTTTTGGCAAAATTGTATTAATGTGGCCTAGAATCTTATAACATGATATTCATTAAGGTCCTTGTTAATTCTTTGTAAATCTATCGGTTTATTGTGTCAAATTCTCAGCGTTTATCGGTATATTTTGTCAAAATATCCGGGCTTATCGGTATATTGTATCAACATCTCAGGGTTTATCTGTATATTGTGTCAACATCTCAGGGTTAATCTGTATATTGTGTCAACATCTCAGGGTTTATCTGTATATTGTGTCAACATCTCAGGGTTTATCTGTATATTGTGTAAACATCACAGGGCCTATCGGTATATGGTGTCAATGTCTGGTATCGATAAACAATGTGAGTATATTGGTACAATCAATTGCCTTAAACCTGTCTTAAGACAGTTTTCGACTTGTTGGTTTCTATCCGTACAATGTGCGTTAGAAACACTCATTGACGTAAAGCGTATTTAATCAATAGATGTAGCTCCCAGAACGACTAACCAAACAACTGGCTCTCTTAAGCATCAGGATGATCCTGTGACCTGAATGTATTCATTAACAGCCAGATAGATGTTATCATAGAACTAATATAACATCCGGTAACGCTCCGTGCCTACAAAAACGGTCTTTTTATCAGCGGTGACATTGGTTTTAAGCATCATGTGTGCCAATAATTATCAAGTCGTAATTATATCTGCCCACGTGAGTGATGAATTCACCAGCTGACACAGAATATAACCCCCCCCCCCCCCAACACACACACACCCCTACCTCCACCCCCTGCCATGCAAGAATATATATTATTTATTTCTTATAACTGTAATAAATTAATTATTTGGTACATGAGATGGTTCCATCGTGCAAATGAGGTTAATACAATATTTTCCACATTTCGTGTCACAGAGGTCATAGAAGTTAAAGGATTTTTTTACTGATTCGGTGAGATACGCCACCTGTGGGAAGATACACACATTACCTGAAGCCGACCTCCCATCCAACTTTGTTCTTTTTTTAAATAAAAATATAGAAATATCTGCAACTGACATTGACGTCTCCAGGCACATCAACCCAGGGCAAGGTCAGCATTGAGAGGGAGGATGTTGCCGGAGTTTTGGTGTATATCGTGACAAATGGTGCACAGGTGCATATAAATAAATATATAAATATAAAAATAAAATAAAATATATAATATATATATATATATATATATATATATATAATTACACAAATCTAAATAGCATAAATGAAAATCTTATATATGTATGTGTGTGTAAAACGAGAAGTCATTTTTTGTGAGACAGATTTTGTGTGCTCAGAAAGAAAGACGCATAAATATTAATAGACATTACGCTATATTCCCATTTTAACTGTTCATTTGGGTCACGACCCACCTCTTTAATAAGTTATATATTATTGCATAATAACGTTTGCCCACAAGGACACACAATTAGGATTGTTTAACCAACGCAGATTTGGTTGCCTCATGTGACGAATGGGGTGTAAAGAGAATCAGTATACAGTATACCATGTGGCCTTAATCTCTGTTATGGCGCCGACACCGGATATGCCTACATGTGACCAGGATATTTAGTTAGACAGGCTAAGTAAATTAAGTTGATACACAAGGCACTCATGTTTCAGAATCCCTACAACACTACCAACTCCAGAGTGTGTTCATTTATTTGGTATTGACTGAATTTGTTGTTGAAATATACTGTTCAGATGAATATATATTAATACAAATATATATATATATGTGTGTGTGTGTGTGTGTGATTCATTTCCTCTATCATTCATATATATATATATATATATATATATATATAATACATTGTGTATTTGATTTGGTCTATCACATCTTTAATATTACCAATTTACCATCAAGTTTAAGCATTGAATATCATTATTCTATAATTTCTCTGGAATCATTTTGCTAAGCCAACTTGAATTATTAAATATTAGAACACATTGCAAGACAGTGTGGTCGTTAAGGGGTCGGGACAGCGAGAGGTCCTAAAATGATTCTGTTGATTATTTTTTTCATGATAGAATATAATTATTATACCCGACAGGTTATACTTTACACTTTGACTATTCCACAGTTTTTGTAGAACTAGTTATAAAGACTAATAAAATATAATAACTCTCCATTGCCCGGGATCTAATGTTCGATCGCCTGAGAGGGTTAGAAGCAAACGGGGAACCAGGAAAAAAATGCTGATCTTGACGGGTCACTACAACCCACTCTCATAGCCTAACTGGGAATCGAATACGGGTCGTCAGCAAAGAGAGCCGCAGTTGTTACCACTTGCCCTTTGGAACAAATTGGTTGCTAGATGTGTCACTTCGAAAATCAATCCTTAGCACCTCTTGCACCTGGGCAGGAAATGGTGGTCTACTTTTTATAAGTGAAGTATGAATGTAAATAAAATCTCTCGATTAACTGGATACGATAAAGCGCAAACGATGGTTACTATGTACTAAGCTAAAGAATGTTTTATAACACCACATTTAAACATAGCAGCCAGTAGTTATCAGGCGCGACCCCATTTTTTTCACCATTTCAACTGAACACTTCGAAACATCTGATTTCCGGTACTAGCTGTCGTATTATTAAAGTTGGCTGTTCACATCTGTTATTCATTCATTCATTCATATATATATATATATATATATATATATATATATATATATATATATATATATATATATATATATATATATGCATTCGCATGACCAATGCAAAGAAATTGTCGATGCCAATATTATTTTTATTTGACCTCCAAACATCTCTGATGTTTGCATTTACTATGCAGTAAACTTTTGCAAGAGTGCAAATACTGCATTTGCATTTATATGAGTAGTAAGCTATGGAATGGTAAATAGGTCCCCGGGGGTTGCAATGTGCCCTTAAATGTCTGCTTCTTTATTTATTTTTTACTTTCTTTCTTGAAGGTAACACATAGACATATCTGCAACAAACGTATTGACAATACAGGTTTTTACAGATCCATTAGTGGATCATACAATAATAACCATATCTGAGAAGCTAATAACTCAATTAAACTCTCAACTCTCCCCCCCCCCCGGCCGTGACTACCATGTCCGTCGGTTCGTGTACTGGTGTAAACTTCCTGGTTCTCAGGAGGAAGATGATTATAATAGTTGCCTTTATTTATGGTTATGATTCCTGTCCTATAACGTGTTTATACACGACGCTATTGAAATTAATTAAAGGTAGCCAACAAGTTCCCAGAAAAACAAAGCGTTTTCACCTGAAATCGTTATATTGCAGCAAATACTGACATGAATCTTCCTGTTCAGTCAGCAAAAGTGTGTGTGTGTGTCGGTGTGTGTGTGTGTGTGTGTGTGTGCTAAAAGATACCATACATATCTACTTTATTAACTCAACTTTTGATCGGAGCAGAATCAGTTTGATTTCACATGGGTATGCTGGATGATCGATGGCTTCCTTTAATGAGGATATAGAATGGTATACACACATAGGCCTACATACATACTGAAAAATAAACCTTGTAGGTACATGGATAAGTCTCGCATGGGCCATGACGCCTATTGCAGCACGCCGGGTCCGCTGTTCTATTAAAACCCTTTGCTTCCTACCTGCGACGAGGTATACATAGTCAGTTATCCTGTACTATATGTCAGTGACCCGTGTATCACAATTGGAAATTGGAAAATTGGAAACTAATGTAAATGTTGGACAGTTATTTTATTTACCTATACTTGTAGTTAATTGATATGTGGTGTGATGTGGTCCTTGTAGCATATACCAAGGATTTTCCGGGACCATCTCATCTCAGTGTCCTGTATCCTCTTCTGTAACTCCGCTGTCATGGTCCAGGACGAAGCAAATATAAGACTTAATAGGGTCGGGCTCTAAATAGTTTAAAATTCAAATAAGCAATCTAGACGTTGATAAAAAGTCTGTACATAACACCACATCACGCAGTCAGAATTGTCAAAGGCATCTAGGTTACACGCCATGTTAAACTTGCACTGAAAAGCATTTGAAAAGGTCCTTGATTTTTCTTCACAGTGTATTTGTAACAACATCACATGTCGGAGCGTTGGCTCCTACATTTTCACATTGTATTAATTAAATCCATGTTTTAGTTCGAGGCATCGGTAAACTCATTGTAGATGAATTTGGTCCTATCTGTTTAAAAAGACACTATTCGCTCCTACTGTTTTAACAAGGTTTGATGATAGCAAGTTGCTTTTATCATAAGGTTACCAGCCCCTTCTTAATGAATCATCATTTTCTTGGTTTGGTGTCAAAAGATTCGAAACATTTAATTGAACCCACGCACGTTTTGAGTTCGTTATCGGAAAAGAAATAAAGCCTTCGGGAATAGGAGGACCCATTCTCGATCTTATAATTGTTACTCTTCCTAAAGTGATATTAGATATTTCAAATTATCTCCTTTTTAGGATGAATACCGTTCGATTTCATTTGGTTCCCGTCGAATTTGTTTAACAATTTTGCACAAATATTGACTAATTAATTAATTTATTATAATTAATTAATTTAATTATGTATATAATATTTGTAAGTTATTACATGATTGTATTACAAACAATGAACCCTCGCGAAACAAATAATACGCGAAAATTGCGAAAATTCGCAAATATGAAGTCAGCCACAGTATATGAACAACAATAAATCTCAGTCATCAGGCTCACCATACATGCAGCCCACCTACACAGTCCATTGCTATATGTGATACCATGCACCACGCATGGTGGATCCAGAATTTAATAGAAGGGCGAGAGGGGGGGGGGGGTATGATCAATAATTTTCAAGGAGATCCGAAGACTGGCACACACAAACCTTTCATGTATGTGTATATGGAGTGTTACATGTGTATTAAGTCTTGCTCAGTACTGGCAAAGAGTGGTCTAATTGACAAGTGGTCTGGTCAGAAAGGTCAGTCATAACTAATGTCAATGCTTATGGTTTATTTAAGGTTGGTCTTAAGAGACAGGATATTTTGTTATGAGAGTGGTCTTTCAGAAAGGTGCCATTGTATACACACACACACACACACATATATTTATATTTATTGGGTAATCGGTAAGGTTATATACGCAAATTCTCTTGCTCAGAATTTACTGCTTTAACGGTGACGGCAATTTTCGTAAAATTAAATAAAAAACCGTTATCGCTCAGAGATAAAAGCAAAACGAGAGAGAATACAAAGCTGCATGACCCATCTTCCACAGTAATATTCTGTCAGTGACGTCAAAGTTTGAAATTTCTCCGTCCGTTACCATGCGTTTGCGTTTTCAGTCGCTAATTTGAGTGATCGAAAAGTGCTGTATGCGCATGCGTATACATGTATACACATTTATTGAATCACCCAAGAAAATATGTGTTCTATTCCAAGCTACATGTATAAGCATACTTATTGCATACGTACTGCATATGTACGCATATATGGAAAACCACCTTACAAGTCCAAGGTGTCAGGTGTTATTTTTTTTACTTCCATGCGGCTATACAACGAAAAAAAAAATGTGTTGGTTCTAATTGTGATCTCTGAATCAGTGAGTAAAATTATGTAATACCTGAGTTTTGAAATATCATATTCGTTTTGTAATATGTAGTCTTGGTCATTATACAGCAATAATATGGAAGAGGTTATCTCTTGAAGACTAAAATGCCATGGTAAAATAAAAAATATGAAGATGATTATTTCTTGTTTTTTTTCACATACAATCTTTTAGAGCATGCACTTTTCTTTTAATAATAATAATAAGTGTAACAAGTTTCTAATTACAGGCTATATCTAAATTCTATTTTTGATATTTATCTAATTTTTATTTTTATAATTTTAATAAGCCTCTGTGGTTTACTTCCCTTTCGTTGTATTTAATGTAAATTATATTTTTTAATGAGATAAAAATATAATGAGATAGAAATATAATGATTAAAGTATGTATATATGATAAAAATAACCCAAAATTACAAAATTACAAAAATAAGGGTAAGTATTTATAAATTAGCGGATACAAGTGTTATTTTATCTTGACCAGGAAGCATTTATGCAAGTGTAGTTAACAATTAGCATGTCAGGGAACTATTGTTTATTACAATACCCGGCCATAATTATTAATAATACTGTTTTAATACTCAGTCACGACCCACCGGCTGTTTATTGTGCATTAAAAGTACCCATTGTTGTGGAAATACATTACGCGAAAGATAAATGTAATATAAATAAGGTGTAAACTGTAGTTAGGTACACGTAAGGTTATTTGTGGAAGATATTTAGGATACAGGTCCTCCCAATAATAATGTATACAGATGTCTTTGCCAGAGACTGAGTTATAAGCTATCAGCATTTCTTTTACTGGTAAAACTATTTTAACTTCATTCAGTTATCGGGAGTGCTTTTTGCCTTGTCTTGAATATATATATATATATATACATATATATATATATATATATATATATATATATATGTTGACTTTTCTATGTTGAGTAAGACCGACCCCTATAATAATCAATCAGCTCAAAGGTCAAACGTCGGCCATTTCTCGGCCAGTAGTACATGCTTATACCTTTTTAACAGAGCCACAAATCCTAACATTGTCCAAGATTATCAAGCAAGCTTAAGAGAAAGCTGGACCTTGAATTGGCCTTTTTGGCGACCATTTTGTACGGGCCGCGTTCCTTGACTATATCCGTTTCCATTGGCTGAGTGTCGTATAAAAAAAATAGCTCAATTGTTTTTAGCAGCAGGTGATTGTATGTTTGGTGGTATACGCACTGAGGGACATAGCTACGTACCATTTTTGATGCAGGTTATGTTGTCATCCGTGTTTGTCTTGTCCCCCCCCCCCCCTCGCTACCTGTTTGCTTTTCTTTGGGCCCTTTTTTTACCATCTGTGTTGCATGTCTACTACACATATTCCTATAAGTCATCTATTTAGTTATTCTTAATGAGACAAAATGCTTATGGTCCGTTTGTTTGTTTTTATTGGGTGGTTGGTTAATCTGTATATACCAATAGACTGTCCCTGTCTTCCATTTGGGTCAAAGATGATATATCTAATGATTTTGATATTTATACAACACCTGTCTTCTTTGTTAAGATGCGTGTGGTTATTCCTTGTGAACGTTGGTGGCCTTTGACAGGTAGTCGTATTTTCATCCATATATTATTTTAGACCACGTGCAAATAATACTACCCATCTTAAATTTCGCTATCAACATCTACCTATCAACATCTGAAGCAGTAAAGTACACATTAGATAAAAGGCTAGTTAACGTTTGTTCTCTCTGGGTTATGTTTATTTGACCTTGATCATCTAAGACGTATGAGAGGATAACTGATGTGTAAATAATAACTCAGTGTATATGGGCTCCAACAAATGTATGTATAATGTAAACCCACTTCAGGAGTAAATATCGTCAGCTATATTATTAGTCGAGTATATCAATTTTAAAGTTTTCAGTGTTTACACAATGGACTAGTTTTTGATGTAGTCGGTAATGGACTATGACTGCTACAAGAGCCACCTTTGGTCAAGACAAAATATGCAGACCCGTCAAAATATGCGACAATACAGAGAACAATGCAGCATATTAGGTAAACAGTTTCACTGGGCCAACTTGAAGCATGCGATTTTCTGTTGATGATTGGGATTAAAGGAACATAATCATGAGCACTATTATGCCTAATCTTTCAAACTATCAGTTCAGTTTTGCTTTAGACAAAAGAATCCCCAGCAAACCATCCCGGAACATTGTCATGACCTCCCCTTCAGCTTGTTTGAGGTTCTGCGTGTGAGTATACACCGTCCACGGATGCCTATTAACCAAAACAAAGCCGCGTGACCGGAGGTTCAATGCCCGACAGATCTCAGACAAAGAGTAGTCCAAACAAGTACATACATAGACCGTCATGTTCTCTGATATATCACTGCTGCATGGATTGCCATTACGGTCCATGGGCCGAATGTAAATTCATTGTAGAACCTATGTTTGTGCGGTTGGTCCAGGGATCTCTGCTGAAATGACACGTGACCCCGTGTATTGAATAACTGAACCACCGCACAGGTGATGTCTCAGCCAGTGGGCAAAATCGGTCAGGACACCTCCTGATAAACAGGTGTTGTGACCTTAACATGCTCGTGCACGGTTGTGAAATACCGGTTGTAAACCTGAAAAGAAAACGGACAACACAGGTTGCTTTCGCCCTGTGTTTATGTTTGCTCCAGTGATGGCGCCCAGTCCCCCGTATTTGACACTCGTGTGTAGGAGCAAGCAATCGGTTTCAGGGCAAAATTTAGCAGGTAGAACACATTTCAAAATGAAGACGCTAGTGTTTTCGTTATTTAAACATGATTTGTAAGTTATTAGGTCCCTTTAATCCTCAAAAGCAAGGATATCCTCTCCCTTAGGGACACTCCAAATCTAATGTGACTCTTCATGATTTTACCTGAGAATTTCGGACACTTCCTTCTTATTGAAAGCCCATATATATACATATATATATATATATATATATATATATATATATATATATATATATATATATAAACTAAACAGCTTAAACAGTGACGATATTTTAACCACAGATAGATTTAAGGAAAAGGGGAAAACGTGTATTCTAGGGCCTTTTAGAATATCCATGCGTCAATTAAACTATAAATCTTATTTTACTTCTTATTGTTCTCTTTGAAGTTGTGACTAAAATTGTCTAATTAATTAATCAATTTAAATACAACATTTTGCAGGTTAGGATGCACAAGAAAAATACTTTTGTTGTAAGCAGGGCCCTGTTTAATACCTGAATAAGCCTTGCAAAATAAATGCCATTTTGTGATTAATATCGGTCCGATGATTTTAATTTTTTTGCATATGGTTTGTTAGAGGACAAGACGTTCAAATGTCAGATGTGATCATTTTATATCCAGATGGCCGAAAGTAACCTTCAAAAATTTATAGAAGGTTTTTACTTGCTTTTTCACACCTAAACTCTTTTTTTTTCTTTGAATTATAATAAATGTAACCAGTATCTAAATTAAAGTTATAAATTCCATATTAAATGTTTATCAAATTTACCGTGCGTGGTTTTATTGTGTATAATCCTTTAGGGTCCTTTCGGTGTTATTGATGTAAATTAGATTATGTTATTTAACGTGATGTACTGGTTAATTAAAGGGAAGCCTAAATATATAATCATGTAAGTTTGTAATTATGAACTATAATAATAACCACAAAGGATGACAAATATAAGGGTAATTATAAACTGGCAAATGCAGGTGAACCCCCTTATCATAACAAGGAAATGTTTGTGAAAATGTAATTAACAATTAAAAATTTCAGGAAACTATGGTTTATTACAATATCCATCCATAATTATCATTTATTGTTAGATTTATTGGGGGCTTTTTTTGTAAGTAAATTACGTAGTCACCATCCACCAGTTTATTGCTTATTGCTCTTTATTGTGCAAATAAATATTATGACAGATTCATGTAATATCAATTTGTTATAAGAGTTATCAAGTGCACTGCACCTATATGTGGGTGCGTAAAGTTGTTTTGGATGCAAGCCCGTCCAGTAATAGTTTTCCATATTATGGTGTCTGTGCTTGAGACTGAGTCAATACTTTTTATCATATGCACCTTAGCATCAATTCTTTGTCACAATTGGCTGATTAAAAGCCAAGATCCTCAAATTTGTTTACGTAGTCCTTATCATCTACCAACTCTAAAATTCAAGCGTCGGTCACACAAATGTCACTACCGTCGATCAACTTATTATGGCCGCATATCTATTAATACTCGTGCCCTGCATTTGCAAGGTCCCTTTAAGCTCCCACAATGGTCCAACTACTCAAAACTCCCTGAACTAGACTAACCCCGACTCGTCCCTGGTCTAAGTGTGCTGATTGTCAGCTGTATTGAGCAAATAAATCAAGATATAACTACTTCATTAAAAAGTAAAATAAGAAGTATTCATAACGGAGGTCAAATATGTTGCGAGATTATGAATGCGAGATAATTTTATGTTACAAACGTTTTTGACAAAGTGACAGATCATCGACAATCAGACATTTATCAGATATTTAAAGATTGCTCGGACTACCGTTTCCTTTGCATTGCGGTTACGCACAACGCTTTATGTATACTTCAAAACGTTTCTTTTCATATAAAATTTATAATGTAGAATCTTGAAATGTTTATCTGTCGTACGATAAATAACTTGTCATAAGAGGTTTTGGTAATTTTTTGTCACCACAGAATACGTTCAATAAAGCCTTGCCGTACTACACATCGGCCCACTTTGTCGGGCATGGTCAAGCAAGATTGAGATAAGTGCCTACTTTAAACTCATTTGTCGCATTATTAAGCAACGTTTAATTGTTTAGACAGTAAAACTGATTTTTAAAAAAGCTGACATGGTAAAGATTCGATCGAATTAAGTCAAGTTTGAGTGCCGTCATGTGCTGAAATGTCGCGGTATTCTGATAAAAATATTGTGCACAGCTGTACGCGGTGGATGGTTAATAGTACAGACAGCCATTCCGATATCAGCCTGCCTTGCGCGAGCGCTGCCTCGACAGATAGGCCTACCTGAGCCACACGTAAACTTTCCACGGGGATAATTGCTGACGTCGACCGTGTTTATTTTCCCTTGAAAATCCCTCGTTTTCAGGTTTCCGATACGTGCATCAAAATAATTCCAGTTATTTTGATATATTTTTCAGGTGACTAGCGATGTTTTCAAACACACCAGCGACAAGCGACATCGAGCGATGTATAAACGTACTGTTGCAATATTAATACCGAAGTTCGAGGTGCGAAAATGATAAGATTTTCGGGGTAACTCAGGGTATACAATTTTCAAATAATCACATATAGGATTAAAATACGCAGTGGATTGTATAGATAAGCAGAACTTTTGTTAAAAAAATCTAAAAGGAAAGTAGTAGCAAACAAGAATATAAAGCCTATCAAATAGTTTATTCGCCACATTCAGATTCAGTGACATGTTTTACCATTTTTATCCACAAAGAGGTTTTCCCCTCTAACAAGATTTAAATGTGCACAATAAATCCTTGAATGTATAAAAAATAAAACCAGACTTTATTCTGAAGTAAATGATCATGCTATATGCATTAAAGAATGATGGTTGGCAGAACCGTGACATGGGCGAGGAGATCGGTCAATCGATATGGAGCTGCAATCATTAGAAATATAAAAAAATCAATAAATTATCAACTTAATTGTAATTTTTATAGAGATGTAATATTTTTTAAATTATATATTTTGATTTTTTAAATACATTTGGTAAACACCGTAGACTCCAAATCCATCCGGCTTAGTGAAATTTTATGAATGTTTGAACGGCTGTACCGAGTCAATCAAATAGAGGTCGTTACCAGTCACTGAATAATGTCATCCAATTTAATCTCGTAATGAGTGCTGTTATTATTCAATGTTAACAGTTTTAAGTGTCACTTTGTATGCAAATAATTATACAATTTTCTATGAACATTTAGACTATTCAATTTATATAGTTCTGTGACCACGAAGAGTATTCCCTCTGTGTTGTGCTTAATCCATATTATCGCCCATGCACGGGAGCGCCATTTCCCGGCGAGCGGTCTTTCCTCTATTCATTTCGGATAAACCAATTTATGGCCGCACGGTGAGTTTAGAAAATAAAAGGTCAAGATTTTCATATTTAAGATTCTTTTTATGGCAGCGGTGATACAAAAGAGGATACAAAACTTGTGCCGCAGTGGGACAAACCGGCTGGGCAATGTCAAGTTTTTCACGCTACCTTAATATCAAATCGAACCATAGAAGAGTAATATGTTGAACGACGACCGTTTTGTGCGACCCATATTTCTAGAGATTATGCATTTCCATCAGCTGAGTCTCTTGAAAATACACAGGTTCAAATTTCCATTTTTTGTGGCAGGATCTATTTTGTTATCAGCAGGTGATCGTACGTCTGGTGGTATGCCTGTCAGTGGATTTTGTCACATGCACCGATTGACATGGCCTTAAACCAGACACAGCCGGAGGTTATATTGTCAAACGTGTTTGTCTTGGCTTTCCCCGCTCATCTACTTTTCTTTGAGTCCGTCTCTTTCCTTTTTGATTCCATGTCTGCAACACATGATCTCTCAATCAAATTGTTTAACTGTTTAATTACTCTCAAATTGGATGTACGATTATAGTTCGCTTATGTATCTGTCGGATTTGAGGTGCTATATATTCAGAAATCTTGCAAAACTTGGAGTCGGGCCATGGGTGATGTATCGAGTGTTAGATTGAAGCTTGAAAAAAATATATAAATTACCTGTAAAGACGCGTTGTGGGGGTTTTCATTGGAACCATTTGTGGCCTTTGACAGAAAATGATATTAGGCCTATTACACAATATGTACGTTTCTAATACCGGTTACAGATATTATATTATAGGTACATTTGCTATGGTGCGTCTGCCTTACAGCAGTATAATACACGTGACGTGAAGGGAGAGTTAACATGTGTTCTCTGACGAATTTGTTTACTTCGCCTATAATTAAATAGGATGAATGCTCAGATACCGTGACAAGTTTTTAACCTTGGTGTGTATGGACCCATAGAGCACGCATATATCTCGTTTAAACCCATTTAACACCATCTCTGCTGAGAGATAAATGTAACTAGTTATGTTACTGTGCGGTAGTCTCCGGGCCTGATTAACACCACCATTTAAATGAATGCAAGAGTGTGCCTTCCTAGTTTTGGAAATGTACGTACATAGTCAAGTTAGTATTAAAGGTAGCTG
Source organism: Sipunculus nudus (assembly GCA_026874595.1). NCBI lineage: Eukaryota > Metazoa > Annelida > Sipuncula > Golfingiida > Sipunculidae > Sipunculus > Sipunculus nudus. The sequence continues at coordinate 80,087,611 of CM049312.1, read as the reverse complement.
TATACCTTAAGAAATAATTGTTACGTTTAGTTAACAAAGAGAAAACATAGTCATAGAATAATCAGAGATGGGTCATATATTCGTGTTCTGTTATACACCAGCCCACATGTTTGTATTTCACGATAATTTCTTTGAATATTATACGACTTATGTAGAGTTAGGAAACTTAAATGAAACGTAACAGAGCATTAAGGTATTATAACTGACAGAATAAGTGAAAGAGGTGCGTAGAGAAAGGAACACATAAACCGTCTCATAAAATCTGGGATTTTTTGACATGACATGTCACACCATGGCGATAAGGCAAAAAAATAAGGTTTGGTTCTCAGGCAGTTTTTTTAACAGAAATCAATGCAGGCAGGTGGTCTTTTTTATTTTATTTTTTTTGTGTATGTTTGGATAAACATGTCAAATAATAAGTGAAAAGTATTTTTTGCTAAACTAGTAAAAGCGCTACAAAACAAAGGAAATCTTATCAAAATTGTATGATTTTATCTTCTTGAAAGAAATGTGCCAGCGGCTGGAGCCGAAATTGGTAAGTTTCTATTGAAAATCAAAATAAATATTTTTGATGCGGGGGTTTCAATTGACGCTGGCCGTGCCTGAGAACCATACCCTTTATTTAATTTTTTTGGCCTTACTGATAGGGAAATTCAGATGGTAATTCAAACGGCACAAGTACAAGAGGCGACGTGGTTTATGATCCAAAACAACGGTTATACTGTCCCTGAACAGGTGTGGCGTGGGGAGGAGTGTTATGTCTAACTTTTTATAGACCAATCCTCTATTATTTAAAAAATCAGAATCAGCATTTCTAGGTCTGTTGCCAGCAGATTCACAAAAATATAAAAAATATAAATAAATCAAGGAATATTTGGTCACACAACAGTAAACACCAACAAGTATCTAATACATCATGTTACAAACTGACAAAAGTACGGGTTTTCTAAATGGTATACAGCATGGGCCATTATTGTTCTCTATGATGTCCGGCCGCCTGAACACAACATGAGACTAAAATTCTGCATTCGAAGGAATGCAAGCCTCCATCATGTTTGCATTTACTTATTCGGCCCAATATCCCAGGTGCATTCGTGCATAAATGACTGCAAATATGTGGATATTCTCTAATTATGTTTCTGAATCCGGATTATAAGCAGGATCCACACAAAAATCTAATCAATTCTTCATTGGTCCAACCCCGAAATGCCCTGAAATTTTCCTGAGATTTCGTTTTAGATGGCGTGAGTTATGTTGTGATCAAAAAACAAACACACACACAAACGCTTACACAAACGAACACACACACGGAAGGAAATAATCGCTTACCCCAATAACGGAGGCAATAATGCCACGACCCAGCTTATGCCAAGAGCAAAGAAACTAGCCATACCTGTGAATCAGCCGTCATGGCTAGACTGTGGGTTGAACCCGAAATTCAAGACACCCTTCTAGAAGTTCATACTTGTTCACATGTCTTACCTTCAAGTAATATCTATATATATCTTAATCTCCCGCTCTCTCATATATATATATATATATATATATATATATATATATATATATATATATATATATATACTTTCACCCCCCCCCCCGGCCATATGTCGCAGACCCAAATGTCTCTCTTCTTTTTATGTTCATTGACATATATATATATATATATATATATATATATATATATATATATATATATTAGAGGATCGGTCTATTTTATGATAAAAAACATTGAATTTTCAACCAGATTCGGATTACTCTAGACACTTTCAACTGGATACACCCTCTATATGTGTCATAATGCAAATACTGTTAAAGATTAATTGATTACCAATTTCAATCTTGTGATAAGCCACATCCTGCAGACACTGAAAAAAGGAAACCACCTAACAAACCACCCCACTTATATTATTTTAATTCAGAGGAATATAATAACATGGAACTTTATCTTAACTGAGAGCTCAACATATTTTTTTGTGCAATAAAAAAATAACATGCCCCTTATGATAAAGTTTATATTTACAGACAGGCTGAGGTAATATGTGTCATTTATTTTATTAAATAATTATAAACCCTTAGGTTTTACTACCTTTATAATATTAACATCGTGCTGAAAATAGGTTTGTGGGTGTGATGCATTTGCCCATTATCAAGCAGCCCGCATATATGTGTAATTTTATTTTATATAATGATAATGATACTAATTACCACAGAAGATAACGTATATAAAGGTAATTATTAAAAAAGAAAGTACAAATAAACGTTCACATATCCTTATCATAACAAAGGAACTCATATGTCTGTGTTATTAACAATTAATGTTTCAGGAAGTTAACAGGTTATAACAATATTTATCCCGGAGGGTGATTATATTTAAATTAATCAGCGATTTCTCACCAGCTGTTCAAATTTACCATTGTATACGGTATTTAAATTCTCCTGCTAACAGTATCATGTAAAGTGCAAAGGTATTAGTGGTGATGTCATATATTATTGTCTCTGTAGCCTTAGTTTATAATTATTAGTAAATTTATAACTTGCAAAAGTTAGTTTTTGTTCGTGAAAGCTTATTGCTAAAAGCACAGTCGCTTATATCCCTATTTTTGGGTGGGTTCTATCGAGCAATTGAAGAAAATGTAAACTAAATGAGTGTATAGTCGTCGCTTACCTAGTACGAAGATGTGTATTAAAAACAGAGGCGCCCTAAATACGCAATTGTCCTAATTCAATCGCTTCTTCCTATATCCGTTAAAACAAGGAATAAAATGACCTTACTGCAACCGGCCTATGCGGCTCAGGGGTAGAGCACAGACTCAAAGCCGGGAGAGTCCGAGTTCGAATCTGAGCCAAGGTGGTGGGATTTTTCACTGTCGGCCCCACTCAGGTGAGCGCTCTGCAGGCTTAATGGGAAGGCCGTGCCCAACTGCCGTGTTTCACTCACTAACGAGTGCGCCTTTCGGGGTACCTCGGTGGTATGACCCAGCAAAGGGGAAAATTACGTACCCAGGACCCGCAGGTGCAGAGTCACGAGGGCTGGTTAACACCAGTGTATAAAATGAAAGGAGGCGTGTGATACTGCCTTTTCACGCATTCCGACACCGGAATGGAATTCTGCAGATGGACATGTACTTAGTTAAGTTAGCTAGTTAGTTAAGTTATAAGTAGTGCCACTATATGCTTTAATAAGTATAAAGAGACCGACGCTGCAGAAAGCCTCCGGGAGGGGGGGGGGGGCGGGTTTGTTGTCAGGACGGTTCGACGTCTGTTTTAGGAATCCTTTTACTCACAAAGCACGCGATCGTGGCCGTTGGTGACCCTTAATGTAGCATGTTATCATGAGTAAATATTAAGATCTGCATTGCATTGGCATGCATCTACATTGGTAAAATCCATAATGTATGCATGTGGGGCACAGTTTAAGTGTTCACTACGTTCTCCAGTTTAGGTTCATTTGAGTGTAATCTAACAAGAAGACTAGGTAAATGCCCTGACCAATGTTGCAATGAACTAAGCATGAAAGTGTCCTGCACAAATAAACGTGTTATTCAAGAATCATTGATTTATCACGTAAAATTGGACCTATAAACGACTCCGATTCATAACAAGACCAGTCCTTTTAAACCTATTTGTTTTAATCTTAGTAGGTTGATTTTTCTCTGGGAAGATCCAAGTTTAGGCGTCACTGCGTCACTGCGGTTGAAGGTAATATGATAATAGTTAAATGTATACCTTGTTGAAATAAGCCAGATAACACATAACATTTTTGTTCCAACAACTAACGCCATAACTACGAAGCTACGTCACATGTCGTAAAAAGACAAATCATTCTGTGTGAATAATGTTTTGTACAATACTTGTGAAAAATAGCGAAGGACATAATATATCTAAAACAGTATCTACGAAAGAACAACTTTTTCACAGGCCACTTTACATCCAAAGCCAGATATTTTTAGTCTTTAACTTGTGTTGCATTACCCCTGTCCCCCGTTTTCTTTTACGAACTTCTAGTACATACGTTCAGAACAGGAACAAGCCACAATAAAAGCTATGCAAGGGCATACGAAATGGCAAAATATGTTGTATATAAAAAAGAAGCTGAAAGAATACCGGAAAAGGGACCGAGAAAACAAGTTTTGGTATATTCTATACGCAAACGTATGCAGGACATTTATACACTAGCTGACATTATTTTGATCATGTCCATGGAGGTTTTGAAGGAGAAAAGCATGCTGTTGTCAAGCTGTAGATACACGCATGGTTTTGCGATGTGGTTTTTTCCCACGTTTTATGTTATAAATCAGAATTCCCGGCTTGAGGGAAGTTAACACTTCTAAAAGGAGCAACGACTTGTGTGTATAAATAAACGACTGCCAGTTTGCAGTTGAAAGTACATTTAAAGTAAATGTAAAACAAATAATTAATATATAATGAATGCCAAAACCACTGGCGTCATTAAATACTTGAAACTTGCTAAAATGCCCGAATCATAGTTAATATAAAATACTTGAATCTCACATACACATTCATGCGTTCAGGAATTCACCAAACACGCGGAGGGGTTGACCAATATTTTTAGATAAAACAGAATGAATTTTGCTCGTTCATGTTAGGTGTTGTTAGAAAGTACACTAAATATGCTAACAATTGATCTAGTTTATGTCAAATAGAATGCAATAGTAGGCCATAATGCGTTGTCAGAAATGACGAAAATATTTGCATCATTATAGGGCCTTTAAATGCGTTCCTGGTTGAAGGTCAGAGGGCCGAGATGGCGCTATGTTCTACCCTACTTCTGCGGGCGATAGTTATGAGAAAGGGCTTGTGGCATTCACGGCACACTTGTTCACTGGGCCAGGGTAGTGCGCTTCACTTCGCTATTTTTAAAGTCATCTCTCAGCCCAAATCTAGCTGTGAAATGCGTTTCATACACTCCAATTTTTTTAAACAGTCCGCCCCTGTGTAGGATACTATTACATGTTATACAAACATTTAATTTTCCCACGGCTGCAGAATGGCACAAAACACATGATTTACATTAACATTTGGCCTTTCCTTACCCTAGACGGAAAACAAGCATATAAATGACCACGTAACCTTGTCTCAGGTCCTTTTCATTTTGATCAGCCAGGCCGCGGTGATTTGAATAAACAACATCAAACTATACATGTCAAGTATATAGGGTATAAGTTTACAATATTGTTCTACGGGTTCGCCGCTCGCCTTTTTTCTTTGATAATTTTTTTCCAAATGTATATGATAAAATAAGGTATTTAAAGCATGCGGTTTTAATACCTATTTATATTTTATTGTGTTCATATTCGCTTGATAATGCCAGCGTAAACGTATCTTGAAGTTGAGTTATACATATCCTATTATTATTTAATTTTGTAACTATATAATGTGTGTTAATCGCTAGTTTTTTTAATATATGTTACTGATATTATTGTTCCGAAGACCTTTGTAACGTTATATTTTCATTTATTCATGTGATGTCGTTGAGGAAAAGAAAATCATTGAAAAAAATGAAAATTTATTATGGGGTATCAAAAACTGTGAAAAAAAAGAGAAAAATAAATTCATATGAGGTCTTTAGTATTATTTTTAATGTGTTATGTGGCACAGATTCCATAGAAGAATGTTTTTAAAAGAATGGAAAAGGGATAAATTATGTGTAATTTCTATTGGAAAGGTGGCTAAATTCCATGTATTATGGCTCTGCCGGTAGAAAAAATAATAAATAAAATTAATCGTTTGTGCGCACAAAAAGTGTTCTTCCTAAAGTCCGTATGAAAAGGTAAATTTGTTTTTTGTTTGCTTATGCGTTAAAGACCATCCTGAAAGTATATCTATGTATGAACGCAATAGCTTGGTTTATCAAGATTTTAATTATTTCATTCAGGTTTTTTACGTGTATATCATATGTTGCATATAATCTGTTCCTAATGAATGGACCGAACTGGATTTATTTACTGATTTACTTGCCATCAAAAGGCTAGTGCTATTTTAGTTACGTTTATAATTTTGCAAAATTGTCTTTAAAATCAATAAGTTTCAAGTGTAAATCCATATAGGAGGCTCATAAATGTGAGATGCCCTAATGCATGGCAGAGAAAACCTATCAATTAAATACGATACATTCAGAATAACTATCATTCTAAATCGATCACATTTATTTCTGCCTGAGATTTTTTCAGTTATTTCTGAACTGACAGCCATTTATACATAGAAATATTTGGTGAAAAAAATTTAAAAAAAACTAAATATACTTAATTATTATATGAACGTTTACTTTATATTCCAAATTAAATCTCTCTTTTATTTATAGCTATAGGATTTGCTCCAAACCGATGTAATATACAACTATTTTTATTTCAGCGTCGACAAAAAAGCCACTATTTAGATATTTAGATTACTTAGTTGATAACCTCTGATCTGCCATATAACGTACTTTTCAAAACGGCGTCCTGGAAGACGCCCATAAATCACAGAAAGTGATTTATAATAGCGATTAAAGGATACTGTAACAACCATGGTTATAAAATAACAGCTGTGCGTATTCAAATTATGATGACCTTTAAACAACATTAACGCACTACTACAAATGATATTTTCATTTCCTTTCTACGGGGTAGGATATATGGCTGTGTGTATTAATGTATCCAGATTTAATGTAGAAAATTACAGAAGCATTTGCGTGTTAAATTATAACATATATATAATGTATAAGAACTAAATTCGAAAATGGTTTTTGAAGTATGACTAAATATTTTCATTTTACTTGTTAACGGAATAAAGCTCATCCTAAATTATGTCAGAACTAAAAAGCTCCACACGCACCAGCAGTATTTTGAACCGGGTTCTTAATTTCTTAAAACATTATTATAAAGCATTCAAAATACCTATACACCTTATACTGTATCGCAGTTAATTGAAGATGTCTTGTCGAAATCTGTTAAATGATTAAGCAAAAATGATTCACACATACTCAACTTTTAAATTAACTTTAAACACTGAAAAATATTTAACAGTTCTACAGAATGTTAACTATAGGAAAAGTCTTTCAAGACTAAGATGTTCATTACATAATTTAGAAGTAGAATAAGGAAGGCATAGTAATACTCCATGGGATGAAAGGTTTTGTAAATATTGTCTAAGATATGGGGAAGCTGTTGTGGAAGATGAGCATCATTTTATCATGAAATGCCCATATTGTATACAGACTTGAGAATCAAGTATATTGATGATTTAAGTACATTTACATCTCTGATGGCAGATAATAATGCCCATACAATAATGCCCATACATTTTTCATACAACATTTTCATACAAGATTGTATTCTAATGCACATTTGTTAGTTCATGTTATGCTGTTACATTTTTTAATTGTTGAATTTTTATGATTCTTAACACATGCTCTTTATGGAACCATGGGCCTGAGGCCTTTTATTTCAGAATAAATTTCTATTCATTCATTCATTCATTCATTCATTCAAAATTGATTCATTAACAGTATTTCTGTATATATATATATATATAAATTCACATTCAGAAGTGCGGATGCGTAAATTCTGTTGTATCTATAACTCTGGAAACTTGGTGATAACCGGCCAAAAATGATTCATGGGTGTGAGATTGATACAAGACTCTTCCTGTTAAAGATAACTAGTTTAAGTTAGACGTGATAAACGGGTTCGGCAAACAAAATGGCCGCATTATCTATAATACCTGTATACTCTTCGGATATTATCAGGCTGGTTATTTGTCAGCTGCCATGAAGTACTGGGTGCATAATTTTTTGTTAGTATGATTAGACAAAAATGTATTTGTAGGGGAAAACACAGCTGCTTGCGAACATAATTAACTCCAACAAGCTTTAATTTTTATTAATCCTTAACTGTTCAGAGGCTTACAAAATCGCACTAAATACTGCACCTAGAACACCTTCACATGTTATTTCTCTCAGGTGAAACGTATTACATATATATTTTAAGATTCCGAATAACCTCAACCAAACTCTCTCAGTAAGAATTATTGAAAAATTAGTAAAGATACAGCTAAAAAAGATATTGCCTGTAATACATATAAAGATAGTGTCAGACTTTGTTGGAACCGGGGCGGGGGGTAACAAATGAATTGTTTATGAGTACACTTTTATCTAAGTTTTTCGCGTTTTTAGTTTAGCTGAATGTAAGTAACCTAAACTATAGCGATCACTCTTGTCCTGCCGTTTGTCCGTTTACAGGGAACAAATCGAAAACGCTGGACCTGGAATCTTCTCACTTGACATCCAGGAAGGTCCATAATAACTTCCTCGGAAACTTGAAATAAGGTCTCTGTTACCTATATCCTCCCAGCTATGGGGCTCAGAAGTACCCCCAAGAAAAATGAAAAATATGATACAAAAGCCTAAGCATCTGAACAACTAATGCATTGATCACCATGATTCTTTGCATGCATATTGATCATGGAGACTTGTATCATTTTCTGCAGACTGGTGGCACCGCCTAGATTTTTTTTCAATCTTTTACGAATATTTTCTTTATTTTTGAGATCTTTAAAGATGCAGTCGTCTGTCAAGAGGGTAAAAATTGTAACCACTGGATCTAGAATCTTCTAACTTGAGATGCAGGGAGGTTCATGAACAGTCTTCTTGGAAACCTGACATAAGTTCTCTACTACCCACACCCTCCGAGCTACGGTGCTTATAATACCCCCCCCCCCCCCCCCAGAATAATTAAAAATTTGATACGAAAGCAGGGCACCAATCCTTACCAATGGACCTAGAATCTTCTACCTTGATATCCTGGGAGTACCTCAAAAGTTCTCCTCAGAAACCTGAAATTAAGTCACTGTGGCCAATATTCTCCGAGTTACTGGGCATAATTTCCACTAATAATGCAAACTACACGTAAATTGCCAGATTCCTCAGGAACGGCCTAATGGAATGTCAACAGATTTGGTGTGCTTATTGGTCTTGATGAATTAAGCTAATAAGCATGAACGATGATGCCATCTACATCTATCTATATCTATATCTTCTATATAATTAATAATACGGAGTTGGGTTTTTCTAGTCCACGGTTTACCTTTTCCGTTCTGATATGACTCTCCAAATTCGGCAGATGTATCGGAGGCGCGCTCTTCTAGGACAAATTTGTTTTATTTTGCGGGATTATGCCCTATTAAGCTGAATAATCAATAATTTTAATATTTCCCCATTAGGTCCCCCTATTTTTTTGGTGCTGCAAAGTCCTAAACGCCCGTGACGCTTTTTCAAGAGGCGCCTCGGTGATTTTCACTTGCCTGTTAAGACCGTGGACAGAGCGCATGTCCTGCCAATAATGCATCTCCGTGCAATACGCGGTCATGCGAGTCCAATGTATCCCCCATTGATTCCCCCTATCCATTGTAACGCCCTTAAAGGAATTGTCGCTCTCATAACACCCCCGTCACACGAGAAGGCGATCTCGCTGCGATCACCAGATTGGGGCAGATCGCCGTAGAGCGCAGCCGGAATGGCCTTAAGTTTTCATGAGCTTTGTAGGAGCGGGGTAGTGTCGCCTTGGGTCGTCATATGGTCACCATGAACGCCATTAGTGGTGACCAGTTTTGAACATGGACAAAATTTCCGCCGCGGGGTCGCCGTGGATTAAAAGCGCAGTCAGATCGGAATGCGATCACCATTATCGTCCTAGCAGCGCAGTACCAGCTTCCTGACAGCGCAGGTTGAGCGCCTGTGAAAGGGGTAGCATCGGCCTTCCCGTTCCACGGCGCTGGCTCAGCACACTTACCCCGCCGCTACCGAGACCTCGGAGACCCAATGAGCTCTTTACACGTTTCGCACGGTGCTGCCGCTGCCCTTATAACGTCCGAGCTGCGCTCTCTCTGCGCCCAGTTGGATTCGGCGTGAGCTGGCGTCTGCGCTCTGACGAAGCTCGCGGCGCCAACACACGGGATTGCAGTCATACTTTTGGGGTTTTTCCGATGATGAGGGCCCCATCACACTAGATGAAGACCTTACGGCGACCACGGCGACCTAGTAGATCGTCGTTGGTCGCCCTTATGCGTTTCATGTGTGAACACTGTCATGCTTCAGTAACACGAGTTCACCTTGCGAGTGCCAGAAAAAATAAATGCGAATGGGTGGCTTCCACACGGGGACAAAGGAATGGTCCTTTGTCATAATGGTTTATAAGAAAATATATAATGTGGTGATTCTTATTACCTCCAAAATGAAATGGACTATTGATATGTCTTTATCCAACCTTCTACAAATGTTCAGCAAAACGCCTGTCACGCTTTTTCAGGAGGCGACCTGTAATCCCCACTGACCCCCATTTCAATTATATCACCTGTTAAGGAATTTTACTCTGTCAAAAGAAAGTTAAGATTTTAAATTCAAGCATATGTCCGCACATATGTCTTCATGAATCTTTTAATCTTTTTTTCCGTTTAGTGGACACAAACAGCCGAGACCCTTTACACGATCACCGTTTTATAGGTTTACAGCTATATTGATTTTTACACATTCAGAAATCAGAGTTGGGTCCGAGTACTTTAAAAGTACTCGAGTACGAGTACTGAGTACTTTAAAAGTACTCAAGTACAAGTATGAGTACTTTTGCACTTTTTTCAAAAGTACTCGAGTACGAGTACAGAGTACTCTAAATGTACTCATGAGTACTTTAATGACAAACTTGTTTAATGATGTTATAAAATTAAATATATTCTCAGAAAGTAAAAAATATTTTTATTAATAAAAACCCCAGTACAAAATAAAATATATACAAGATTGTGGTATGCTTAATCAAAATACTGAGGCGAAATGCAAACTCTAGGACATATAAACAGGCCATATACAGCTGAAATATATCAAAGCATTAACTTATTAAAGTAGACGGTTTGAATTGAAGAAAGATCTGGTCTCGTAGTTCTCTAAAATATATTACTTTGCCAGGACAAGATATACAATTTGCTTAAGGTTGTATAATGCAAATTCAAAAAAGTAATGGGAATGTTCAGAAACTACAACTACAAACTAAAAGTTAAATTGTTAAAGGAAAGCTCACTTACGTTGTATAAAGCATATAACCATATGTTAACCGTATGTAATCTTATAATAATAATGATAACAATTATAATAACAATAATAATAATAACAACAATATGGTATTATTTATATAATATCAGCTGATAATATGTGACTGTGGCCTAATTAAGATATTTAATGACAACTGGTATATGTGAAAATAGTATAAAACAACATATCTTACAGACTGACAGTGTCATTCATCATGTGTAATAATTTATGAGTATTTACAACAGTTACATCAGTGGCATATTTCAACAAGGAATGAGGCGACAGTTATGCGTAATATAAATAGAATATTACAAGTTATAAAGTTACTAAGAGTAATACTACTATTGATAGAAAAGAAATTTGAACTAGTAATGGTTATAGTACCCCAGTAATAGAATAATAGCTATTACTTTTCTATTACAACCCTGGGCTAACACATCTAATAAATTGAGTGTTTGTTTGATTAGGTTGAAAGAGCACAATAAAGGGCCCAGTGTAGTGTGATTAGGTAATGCTGGGTGCTTTCATGGCCCAATGGGCACTGGACAGAAGGCTTTGGCTACAGGTTAAGCCCTGGTTCTCGTTGCTGATTCATTAAGTAGGCTTGGTTATTAAACATTGGAAGAGTCCTTTTTGAGCGTACACAGTTTGTTGGGCAAGTTATTGTGAGCTCACAGTAGAATTTGATGTTGCAGCCTATGTTGTAGTAGCTACAGGGTGTATGGTCTGATAGTCGCAGCTTTTCACTGGTCAATCAGTTGACAGTAAATAGTTAAGTCTCATTTGTTCTACAGACTGTGTACAGAGCTCATCAAAGACTGCAATTCCAACTGAAAATCTGCCAAAGCTAAACTCACATTTAGTTTCATATATAAATAAATTCAAGCTTGATTAGCCCCGTCCCGGAGCACTGCTGAGTTTATTTTATGATGAACAGGTTCTGAGTATATTTATTTGTATTGAATTGTGGCAAACATAAACTTTTGATTTTGGGATCTTTCAAAAATTAGATTTTTTTCTCTTAAAATATTACTCAGTATGAATTTGCTGATTTAAATTTTTATTGAACACTATGTTGTACTTATCTTGCTTGAAATATATAATGCTGTACACATGAATTGCATGAATGTATTAAAAAATAAAATAGTTCAATTTATTTATATTTTATATTAAATAAAAGAAATAGTATAAGTAATAGAAGCATAATAATAGTAGTCGTTATCGATGCTAAAATGCTGTAATAGTTTCAGTTATAGTAACAGATAGATTACCCTAAGTACTATTATATATGGTATTATATATGTTATATATTAAGGAGATTAAAGTTAATTAAGAAATATATGAAATACCCAAAATTACTCATGAATTACTCATATGAGTACCGAGTACTTTCAAAGTACTCTAGTAAAAGTGCGAGTACTTTTGTGATTTTAAAAAGTACTTTTGGATCCAACTCTGTCAGAAATATCTTTCCATGATTACCATGGTTTTAAAAGTTCGGCCGATTTTGGGTTGTTTAAAAAAAGTAGATTTTATTCTCTTAAAATATTACTCAGTATGGATTTGCTGATTTAAATTTTTATTGAACACTATGTTGTACTTATCTTGCTTGAAATATATAATACTGTACACATGAATTGCATGAATGTATTAATAATAAAATAGTTCAATTTATTTATATTTTATATTAAATAAAAGAAATAGTATAAGTAATAGAAGCATAATAATAGTAGTCGTTATCGATGCTAAAATGCTGTAATAGTTTCAGTTATAGTAACAGATGGATTACCCTAAGTACTATTATATATGGTATTATATATGTTATATATTAAGGGAGATTAAAGTTAATTAAGAAATATATGAAATACCCAAAATTACTCATGAATTACTCAAGAGTACCGAGTACTTTCAAAGTACTCGAGTAAAAGTGCGAGTACTTTTGTGATTTTTAAAAGTACTTTTGGATCCAACTCTGTCAGAAATATCTTTCCATGATTACCATGGTTTTAATAGTTCGGCCGATTTTGGGTTGTTTAAAAAAAGTTTTTTTTTTCAAAAGGAAGCCCCCCACCCCCCACCCCCTGGGGGGGGGGGGCGTTGCACACACTTCTAAGGGTCCTCAGTCTCTCGGGGACTTAGAAACCCCTGCCTGAATCTACCAATCAGTCGTTCGTTAATACGTGCACGTTTTATGTAAAACACTGTCATGGTTCAGAAACACGGGTTCACAAGGCGAGTGGCAGAACAACTGCATACGAATGGGCGGCCTCTACACGGGGACAAATGAATAGCCCCTTATGATTATTCCTTTGTGGATTTGTGATTGTGGCACTTAAGAAAACAATATATTATGGTGATTCTGATTTCCTCCAAAAATGTAATCGATTACGGATGCAGTTTTACTCTACCCCTCTACAAATTCTCAGCAAAACCTGTATATTACATTTTGCTTTAATTTGCTGAAAGACAATTCAACTAACCAAAGCTGAAGTGGTTTCTTTGCTAAATGCTTTCATCGAAATATATCAACCTGCTTTCTTTTTATCTGGGAGAGTTGTCAGTTTTGCATGAGACCTTATTCCATGACAATTTACAGTACTTAAACCAAACTTTTAATACTGTTGGAATATATTTTTCTGGGCCTATTTTTTTCACATTGGCAGCTATACGTTTCGCGTACAAGAGACTTCAACGACATATGCATGTGTATACAAATAACGCATGTGTCTGTTAACATGCCTCAGACTAAACCCTCAAGTGACTACACTGAATAAACATCGTGTTTCACGATGTCACCTGAGCTTCAACTAATAGAAAGTATCTTAGTAGTAGAATGCTTCTTTATACAATCGTTATATATATGATATTTCCCAAGCAATGACCTATGTTGTTTATCGGAAAAAAAAATTCTCACTTAAAAATTCGTATACCCTGTATATGCCTCACGTCTCTTTCCAAAATTTATTTTATGTGTTTTCTGGAATAGAATGATTTTCTTTCTATTTTGATATTTTGGGGGATGGTGTTCCTGGAGAAGTTATCTCTATATCATACAAGTGAAACACATGACAAAAGTTCCTGCAAAAACTCAAGAATTAATATATGCGTCGTTTAGTCCCTATCAGCTCATTACAAAAATATGCATCAGATAGAGCCGTGGATTTTCCATGGGTGCAGCTAGTAATCTAAATTAGTCGCCTGTGTACGGACATTGTCAACATGTCGGTCGGCTGAGCGTCATAACCTATGGGTCACTTGTTAGCAATTACAAAAAGCTTGATAAGATGTGGAGGTAAACAAGAATATCCATAATTAATCGTTTATGTAAATATGACGTGAAATGAAAGTTCATGTTCTAGATCTAGTCTGACATTAACCCTAAGCAACCTAAAAGTTGTTCTGTGACCCTAGCTGTAACACTCTCTTCCTGTCATGGTGAACTCATTTTAAACACACATGTGATAGCGTGACACATGTAGCAACAAAAAGCCCCTTATCCGGGGACGCTACATCATATCAAGATCTCTGTTAACATAGCGGTCAAATAAATAAACGCTGTATTTTAACGGTTGCGTCTCCCCTCCCCCCCCCCCCCCATCTCTCTCTCTCTCTCTCTCTCTCTCTCTCTCTCTCTCTCTCTCTCTTATATATATATATATATATATATATATATATATATATATATGTATGTATTTATGTATATATATGCTGTGAGTATATTGATGTTAAGGTGTGGACGAGAGGTGTAAATTATACGCAAGTTTCGTATAAGCGTGGCACAATTATGCTCTCTGACTTTTCATCACAGATATGCAACATAATGATAGCACTAGGGATTTCCCATTTCAAGGGACACCCGTGCTCCATTTCAATTACATGACACATCGTGCACCTGTTCAATTTGGGTATACAGGGATTGAAATTAATAAACATTTCAGGTGGTATACAAACACTGATGTGGAGGACAATTTGGTACCAACGAGGACTGTAGCTTTTATGGATAACTTGGACTATGCGAGGAAAAAATTAAATGCTGGTTTCGTATGGAGAACAAAATACTGGAGAAAATGCTTGAGATTATCTGTCCAGGGGCGAATCCAGGAATGTCCGACAGTTCGTACCTCTGCCAGTTCGAACCTCCGCCAATTCGTACCTCTGCCAGATTGTACCTCCGCCAGTTCGTACCTCCGCCAGTTCGTACCTTGACACTTCGTACCTCTACTACTTCGTACCTCTTCCACTCGTACCTATCTCTACCTATCCTCAACAGAGGTTAACTAGAAATCAAAATAACACTTACGAATGACTGGTAAAGTGTGTTTTCATGTAACCAATAATACTTTTACCTATTTTAACGTAGTACTTTGTCTGTCTGTCCGTCTGTCTGTCTCACTTCTCTCTCTCTCTCTTCCCCTCCCCCTCTCTCCCTCTCTCTCACACACACACACGATCGATGCAATGAAACGAACACTATTCACGTGTATGGCTATATTAAGGATTTATTTTATTTTTATACATTTAAGTCATGAAGTATTTGAGTCTCGGGACCTATGCACAGTAGTCATTTGTATTCATAATGACTGCAGACGGGATCTGGATTGATAATTTCTACCATAACGTGAACAAATAGTGATATATATATATATATATATACACGTATATATACAGCATTTATTATGAGGCCATCAGACCGAGTATGTAGTACCTAGTGTCAAAGACTATCAATTCTCTGGCCCATATGTAATTTGCATCCCCTTTAACCTTTCAGGCTTAAACGGATACACTTATGTTTCTATAAATTTATATCGCAAAGATAAAGTGATACTGTATCTAAAGAGCGTTTCCATAAACGCCAGGGCGAACCAAGGCCGTCCTAATATTATTATGGACCCAGGGCGAGGCAATAGGTCCCGCCCCTCGTTAACCCCCCCCCCCCCCCCCCCGCCTACTTATGCATGATTGTTACCTTCTAAATTTCACTTAGTAGAAACGGTAAGACGGTCGACGCTGTGCAACAACTCAAATTTTGTAATGTAAAAACACAACCCGTTTTCAACAGATCTACGCATAAAATCTTTATTTGTTCATGTTACAGAAGAGAATGTACAGAATCGTTAAGTGTCTAGTAAGTACATAAACGTTTTTTAAATACTACCAACACGAATCGATTATTGATTATAGATTTATAATGCTTGTCTGGTATAAGTAACATTCTAGGTCAAGTTCGATTCTTGGTCAAGCTAACTTGTCTGTCCCTATCCAATGAAGCGCGCCTCAAGCTGCGGTCAAGCCGCGTCAAGCAAATTTCGAGCAAATATATCATATACGCCCATGCAGTGTCTGCCGTTAATAGAAGTATATAACTAAGCTCTAACTATTTGTACATAATAACATATCACAACTGTAACAAGTAGAGCATATGCAAATGTATGAAGCACATCATTTCGTTTCTTATGAGGCAGATAAATCTTGAATCTTTAGATGCAGAAAAATATATGAATGTTAAAACGGCCCTGCAAAATGTTCGTTTTTTTTAGTTTTTTTTCTTATGACAGTTGATTCAGTTTTGGATAATTTTTAATTAAAAATGCTTTATTTCTTATACACGTCATGTATTAGAATAATACAGCCGGAGACATACTCCATCATGAGCCATAGGATTTATACAGGGAAATACTGATTTCAGTGGTCAAAATATCATTATATCCGACACCTTTATCTGCAGAATTAAATGAAGATTCTGACAGTTGTCTAATGCAGTATACTTAATTTAATTAAATTATACCAGACCAATAACAGCATTCAATTGATTAAGTCTATATACATAGTTGAACCCCACAAGTAATATGACAACCTGGGGATTGAGCAAAGTGGTTCTAGTATGGAGGTGGTAATATTTTTAAAATTCTAACCTTGGTCGAATTTCCCGGCTTGCATATAACACGCCGTTGTTTAATGTGTTTCAGTGCATTTCTTATTTGTGTATCACCACAACAGATTTTACTTTGCGGATGGCCGTAATTATATGAATGTTTGTGGTGTGTATAGTTGAAAAGAAAACTATCTATTTTAAAATATCAATTCATGACAAACAAATAAATATACCGTAAAAAACCGCATATACGTCGAGAAATTTGTTCCCAAAAAATTAATCCAAGAAAGGGGAGTCGACTAATGTGCGGGTCTAAGCCTGAGAGGCAACATTTTGCAAGAACTTAGTCAAACTGCCGGCCTGAATGTCTTAACTGATCGACAACTAGATACAGGGGCGGATCCGGGATTTAGGAAAAGGGGGGGGGTCCAACCCAGGAAAAAAGGTCAGGAAAAGGAGGGACTGGAAAAAGGGGGGGTCCAGGCGGAAAAATTACGTCTAAAAACCCTTAAAAAAAGGTTGCTTCGAGTGAAAAAGGGGGTTCCGGACCCCCCCCCCCCCTGGATCCGCTTCTGAGATATCCGTTTCCGGTGAAGTCAGGTACACAAGTTCCCCTTTCGGTCCAAAAAAAAAAAAGTCTTATAAGGTTTCCGAATATTTTTTTTATCAAATTTTGACCAATTACGCTGTTCTTTCATTTAAATAATGCAGTATATTAAAATATTTACAATTTACATGGTTGATGACAACCAGGAAATGACCCGCGTCTAGCTATAATGGGCTTCATTCACGGCGATTAAGTACGAGTGCAAGAGGCACGGGTATTGCGTAATCACATGGGATTATATCCAGGGCATCGGCCCCTGTGTATTTTACATCCAATAATGTTACAGTATTTCCCAACAAAAACATTTGTGCTTGCGTAAGTTTGCAAACATGTAATATATCGCATGTAATTGTTCATAAGTGCGTCCGTCTGTGGAGGCAAGGAAGACCGGATTTAATTAAAACTTGAATAAAACTGTAGTTTACGGCCTTGTGTTTTCTCAGAATTATCATAAAAATCACTGATAATAAAATTCCTGCCCTAGATACACGGATATGACCAAGCCGAGGACAGCTTACACTGTCACGTGGCCTTTTCAGGCGACTCGCCTGGTCGCGCGTTCTTTTCTATTTAGATTCATTTAGATTCCCTGATAATTCATACTCGGCTTATATGCGAGTTTTTACGGTACATGGATATATGGATAACAAGTGTTATAAATGGTTGATATTGAATTTAGGAATCGATCGAGACTTCTATCGGAAACTCAACAGAGGAGAGGAGGTATTGTTAGAATGGCATTGCCGATACTATCCTCTTCCATTTTTTAACTACGACTTCACAAGATGATGCGAACAGAGATGGTTATGGAGATATATCAGCCATCGAATGGACACAAGTTCATGGTGATGAAGAACAAACGGAACCAGATAATGTTTCCTGTTCCGAACGTTCAGAGTAAGTTATAATATACTATATGTTTTATTCTAAAGCTGTTACTTCGTTGTATATAAGTTTCTAGTTTTTATATTATATAATATTAAATTATATTATATTGTTGTATAATTTCGCCAACACGATTATTTTTTACATATTAAATCGGAAATATTTGGACGACATGCTCGATTTTATAATGTGTTGTTACGGGGTGACATGAAAGCGGACCGAACTGATTATAATAATAAGTGACAGTGAAGCTAGCTTTGCTAGCGAAGCGGTTGGTACGTCGGACTTGTACGCCACCCACCTGGGTTCGACTCCGACATTGGCCCAGGATTTTCCCTTCATTAATTAGTCTTCGCAACTAATAGTGTATGTTTGTGTGACACAGTTTTAAATTATATTATATTACATTATATTATATTGTTGTGTAATTTAATTTCGCCAACATGATTATTTGTTTTTACCATTGTACACTACAGTGACAGGCCCTTGGGGAATCCAGTAGGAGAGAGCACCAGAACTTCACTTCTTGTAGACATTCCCGGTGGTGCTGACGTATCAGCCGATCAAGAGTAAGTTACGTAAGCCATAGTTGCAATAATATATATATATATATATATATATATATATATATACTGGTATACTGGGTAAACTCACAACATTAAATTATACAGATCATTATTGCTCAAGCTAATAAAAAAACTCACAACATTAAATTATACAGATCATTATTGCTCAAGCTAATAAAAAGACAGCAACGTGCACGTCATGCATGATCCGTCAAGCAAAAAATGAATTCAGCCAATTAATGATGCTTCTCTTTGAAAAAAAATCAGGTGGGTAAAAAAATTACCGTTTAGTACAAACATCTTCTGGAAAATGAACATTAAATGATTTATTGACGTAATCGTTAACGTGATAATGTAAGGATTCGTTTGATATTGTTAAAGAATGGCCCAGGAAATGGACTGGGGCGTCAACCTTCATTTGGACTGCGCGGACGCACAAGAGTGAGTCGTCACAGACATCTTGAACATTTATTAATTTATGATATTACATATGAGATTAACACTGAATATCATAAAATGATATCTTAAAATAAAAGCAGTATTATGCACACATACACACATATATATTAAAATAAAGTTAAATATAGTAAAGTATAGAATATAGATTAATAATAGTAAAATATAGTATAATACATTATTATATTGTTTCATTATATCGTACATTACAGGATGCAGACCAGCATCATCCTTCCAGCAGACTACACGCTTGACAACGGACCGCCGGGACCTAGCACGTCGTCTTTCGATATTGACAATCGAAATTTCGAAAACCACGTTGACGAACAAGAGGAGTGAGTTGTCTGCCTAACTGAAATTAAGAGACTGTGTTAGATCCAGATTGGTGTCTTTGGCTGAGAGTGACCTCCGAAAGGGGGAAATTTGTTTTAATTCTAATAAATGTTTATTAAAAAAAGCTATAAATCTTATTATTTGGTTTTATTTTATTGCCGTAATATTCCATAAATCAAAGTAACAAAGAACAACAATACAACCAGTGTCATATATATATATATATATATATATATATATATATATATATATATATATAAATGTAAAACAGATAAATTCATTTTTTACTCTTA
Organism: Sipunculus nudus; assembly: GCA_026874595.1. Lineage (NCBI taxonomy): Eukaryota > Metazoa > Annelida > Sipuncula > Golfingiida > Sipunculidae > Sipunculus > Sipunculus nudus. Next base: position 80,067,522 of record CM049312.1, on the reverse strand, counting down.
TGTTGATTTAACTGAATACTTTTCAAATAACTGCTTTATTTACAGGTCGTTACAAGACCCCGTAATTGACAGCACACTAGAGCTGGGCCCGGTCCAGGTGAAATACGAAGTGGTGGAAACCGGTACGGTGCGGGGAAAGCGGAAACTCGTTGATACCACAGGCTTCTCCTACACAGTTAAGGTGAGGAGATGAACGTATAACATAGATACAATAAATGCTTAAAATGTATGAAAAAATATTGATATATGAATTATTGAAAGGCCTACGATGATATTGAAGTGTAGAGAATAACAGGCTATGTATATATTATTTGCATATCTTAAATTCCCCACAGTATATATGTTGTATACTACTAACAAATACCATAAAAATACAAGTTGAAATATGAAGAGAAAAGAATTGAATTTAAATGAAATGTTCTTCTTTCAGGGCCAAAAATGTGACCTTGTGTACTTGTGGTGTAGTTTACGAAACAAACATGTTTCATGCCCAGCGACAGTGTCCCAGCGGGGCGACCACTGACACGACCACTGCCATCCGGCCGAACCGGGCATAGGCATTAGAACAAAAGTGAGAGCAAAGGTACGAGAAGCTTTTTTTATCATATGTTTTCCTCATAATGGAGTCTTACATTAATATTATGATCCAGTAAAACATAGAAAATGCGATTTTTATTTAAACGCAGTCTTGATCTTTGGGGATAACACTCTGAATAAACCTCCCCCGCCTTGTTCCCGAAATAACCGATGACTCCTACTGACCCATAAAAATATTCATATAACAATGCCCGTGGGCCGCCCCAGTTAGGTGATGGAAAGGTTCGTTTTCATTCATGTTGAAACATGTTCCATCCACAAATTCTTGGAGAGAGAAAACTGTAAAACATGCATGTCATTTTTAAGAATGTTTTAAATAAATGAAAGTAAATAGCTCACCTGTTGTAATCGTCTTCTTTCGGAGGATATATAAATCTCAAGGGAGATACAATTTTATCAAATTTTTAGATAAAAACTATTTAATTTTGCTCGCTGTCTGTGCTAAAGACGTCAATTTCTGAGAATTACATCCACCGAGTTTTAACTGGTCCTTGAACTAGTTACTAAACAGACAGTCCTCATAATTTTAAGGTCAACATGAGGATGGGCTATAAACTATGAAGGTGGACTGCAGTAGCTGTTAACAGGGGTGTTTCATTTTCAAATCTGAGATTTTTAAAGTTTCCTTTAGAGAATTGAAACAACTATTTTTAAAATTAATTCACTATACATGGGTTTTTTTTAATTTACTAGGCAGCTTAATGTGTGTGGTCCTTACAGGTTAAATTTATATCAAGCTAACGGAAGGAGAGCCGGGCAGATTGATCCACTGCCAAGTGGTCTCCGACACTGATTAAGTAATTTCAGGCAGATTGATCCACAGCCAAATGGTCTTCGACACTGATCAAGTAATTTCAAGTCCGCTTACCTCTTGAATCGACAATGTTTACTAAACATATACTATTTCCGTGAACGGAAACCTCTCAGGATTTAGGATCCAGCCAGGGAGGACTAATGAAAAACCTAAAAAAAAAAGATCACCAGGGCCTGAAAAGGGGTCGGCAGGTCCAGGCCGTAAAATTTTGTCTTTAATCATTAAAAAAAAAGCTTGCAGCGGATGAAAAGAGGGGGGGGGGGGGGGTGGTGTCCGAACCCCATGGACCCCTCCCCTGGATCCGCTTCTGCTGTTTGTTTTATTGCAGTCAGCACTGAAAAAAATAAATCATGCCATAAACTAAGGCCACATTGTATAACATTTCTCAAGGATCCTTGGCGTTTATGTAGTGAGAGCATTATAAGACACCTTGATTGTTATCATAGAGTTAAGATACCTGACACCTACCGAGGTCTGTCATACCACTGTTTTTCATATACTGATATTTTGAATATTAAAGAATGCATCTACCATCTTTCAAATATGTTTTTATTACTGTTGAATCTATAATTTTATACATGCAAGAAATTATAAGTTATATGCCCAGGTCACATTTGACATTACTGGGTTCATGTTGAAGCCGATCTCGTATTGATAACATATTACATGTCTGGTTTGTGCCAAATCAATAGATTTATTAAGCATGCGACATCAGAAATTCATAAATGACGACGATGTTGTATTCTGTATTTTAGTATTTTTTTTTTATCTCGCAATATTTTAAATTTTAAATATTTTTATATTATTTTATAAAATTGGTCTGAACTAGTCTGTTTATATCAATGTTAACAAGGCTTATTAAGTGTGCGATATGTATACAGGGCCACATGAAGTAAGTAAAAGGTGTCGTATGGGAATTTTCAGTATCATGATAGTTTATATAGTGAATATATAAGATTAGGAAGCTTATCATAAATTGTTTCGATAATATTGGAGGAGCGTTTCCTTGTTAATACTTTGAGGCTTTACCAAGGATTTTTACTTACAGTGGAATTTGTCTAAAAGACCACCTACCTATTATGACCACCTGTCTATTAAGACCTCGCTTGAGTGAACCGAAATCATTCACATTGATTAAGACTGACCTGTATATATATATATATATTATTTGCCTAAAGTTTGTACAGCATTGAAATCCTTCAAAGTGCTTATGATATTATTTTTTAAATTATTGTGGTTGAAAACAATAGCTGCGAGACACGTTTTTATCGTAAATAAAGTATAACATTAAACATAAAAAATTTCCATAATTACACTTCAGTATGTTTTTTAATCGATGTACATTGTGTATTTTTCCATTTGTGTCACTCATTTTACTCTTGACCAATATTTATATTTGTCGTACAGCACTATTTAGAAAAATACATTTTTGCAAGCATAGGGCTTTTCAGTACTGGAATATCCATAGGATCAGTTATACTTCAGGGTATATGCCGGAATAACATGCGAAAAAACTGTTACACAAATAAAAATGTGTCTTTCGGAAAGAATAATTGAAGGGCACTGCAACTTAAGATGTGTGTTATTTGTTGTAACATCAGAAGCGACAGATAAAGACTTATGTAACCTCTCTGATTAGTCAATATATTTATTTTCTACTTATTTAATGTGAAATACCATAACGTACCTTAGACAAAAAATCGAATCGCTTCATTGACAATAGCTTTCCAGGGGCGTGTCCAGGATTCACGGAAGGGGGGTTGGGAGGGGGTGCCCCGGGGGGGGGGGGGGGGCGCTAAAGAGTAGGGGAGAGGCATATTTGTTGTCCGAGGAGTGCATACATATATACTCTGATACATGCTTTTGTAACACTGAGGATCTATTACTCCAATTGCCTTGTACAATAGCTCCAGATCGTTCAGAACACTGCAGTCAGTTCTTTGCTTTACGTTCCGAGGCATGAACATATCTCACCTGTACTTCGTCAGCTCCATTCGCAGCCAGTGAGACAGGGGTTCATATAAGTCAGCTGATGGTCTTTAAAGCATTAAATGGACTGGTACCCAGCTATATTTCTTAGTTGTTTTAGATGTACAAAAAGAGCAAAAACCTCTGGTCAATCCTGTAAGACTGTCTGAAGCTATCAGTGCCCAGAGCTTACCTTAAGACTTATTGAGAAAGAGCATTTATTACAAAAATGTAGAACATTCTGCCTGTTTAATTGAGAAAGCCAATAGACGTCACTCAATTCAAGGCTTTACTCAATTTACATCAAGCACTTTGATATTGTAAAATGAGAAAGGGCTATACAAATATACACATATATGTGTGTGTGTGTATATATATATATATATATATATATATATAGAGAGAGAGAGAGAGAGAGAGAGAGAGAGAGAGAGAAAGAGAGAGAGAGAGAGATAAATAGATAGATGGATAGAAAAAATAAATAATACAGAATCAGTCTACTTCAATATCCTTGTAATAGTTGTTCCAGTTTTAAAAAGAGGAAAAGTTCGTTGCCTGCATATGAAAGAGTACAATAGTGAAACTTGAAGTAAACATGACTGATGTTTTCATATTTTTATATCTACTTTTATGTTTTAATGTTTTTAGTAGGTATTACTGTCTTGAATGTTTACCCATAATATTACTTGCAAAGTCGGATGGAAAAGGGGTTCCAGCTGGATATGCTCTCCTCTGCTTTCCTACCATGATCAAATCAGAATAAAAAATAGTAATTTTCAAATTATTATAACAATGTCAGGGCCCTGGACAGCTGAGTGGTAAAACGCTTGGCTCTCGCCGCTGGCGACCCGGGTTCGATCCCCGGCGTGGCTATGAGAGTGGATTGTAGTTGCCCGTCCAAGGCCGGTGGTTTTCTCCGGGTACTCCGCTATCCTCCACCCCTATAGACTACCGAACGCCATCACTGGAACATGGAGAGTGCCTCGATTAGTTATAATAACTATTTGTACAATCCATGTAAAAGTAAATAATTTAATAAGTTTATAATATCTATGCAATAGTTGGCGATTTAGATATTCCCATCTGTCCTCGGGTCAATAAAACCTTTGTGTTTTTGGGAGATAAAGAAATATCATGTTTAAACGGCATCATAGAGAGACAGTATTTGAAACACTGTTGATAATTACACAAAACCACTCCAAAATAAACTCTAAACGGCTCATTAAGAAAACGAAATAGCAGATGTGATTACATTCGCATTCATTCGGAAACAATGATTTATCGCCCATACACAATTGTTAATTGATTTTGTGGAAACACAGCTGTTGCGTAAGAAATATATTTGAATGTGCGTTCGTAGAGAACCAATCAGCGTGCTACGTGGTGAATGCCCGGGTGGTTTAAAAGTAAGATAACACATGGAGTGACGAGCAGGGAAACAGAGAGCGCGTGGGGAGCAGGCGCACCGGTGAAATCTACTTGCAGAGTGTGCTCAGGTAAATACACTACACACTAACATTGTTATCTGACTCAAGATGTAATTTACGCATGTTCAAATTTCGAATGGTTGCATTCTTATACTAGTGTTAGAGACACCAGACTGAAAACTTTAGTCGTTAAAGTGTCCTCCTAGACCACGTCTATGTTCACGTAATGAAGTAAATACTTCCAAATATCAGCAATCGTCCACGCAGGCTTATATTAGCACCTTTTATTAAGAAAAGTCACCAAGAGGTTTCAATTTTCAGGTTTTTGCAAGATGTCTGTCATGGTCATCAGATGTTAATACATGCAAGCATGGCAAAGCTAGAAAACTAAGAAATACATGTGCAACCTCGATGTCTGCTTCTGAATCAATCTGCTTATGGTATATATATATATATATATATATATATATATATATATATATATATATATATATATATATATATATATTATGTATATTAATATATAATATGTTTGTATAGTAAAACCAAAGTAATTGCATGACATGGTATGTATCTACAAACAAATACACATATATAACATAGTTAGGTCAAAATGTACTCGTACTCATAGTTCACTACTCAAGAGTACTTTTTTTGAGTACTTAGTACTCGTACTCGAGTACTTTTTAAAAATCACAAAAATACTCGTACTTGTACTTGAGTACTTTGAAGTACTCGGTACTCATATGAGTAATTCATCAGTACTTTTGGGTATTTCATAAATTTCTCAATAATTTTTTATCTCAATTTATTATATAAGTGATAGTTTATTATAGAATATTATAGTAAGATGTTATATATAATATATAACATATATAATATCATATATAATAGTACTTACAGTAATCCATATGTTACTATAACTGAAACTATTACAGCATTTTAGTATGAATAACTACTACTATTACTATTTCTTCTATTTAATATAAAATTGAATAAATTGAACTATTTTATTATTAATACATACACGCAATTCATGTGTACATGTGTACTGCATTATATATATATCCAGCATAAGTACATAGTGTTCAATAAAACATTAAATCAGCAAATTCATACTAAGTAATTTTTTAAGAGAAAAAATTATAATTTTTGAAAGATCCCAAAATAAAAAATGAAGGTTTGCAACAATTCAATACTATTGAATATACTCAGAACCTGTTCATCAAAACATAAACTCATCAGGGCTCCGGGTCCTGGGCTAATCAAGCTTGAATTGATTTATATGTGAAACTAAATGTGAGTGTAGGTTTAGCAGAATTTCAATGGCAATTCAGTCTTTCATGAGCTCTCTACACAGTCTTTGGCACAACTAAGACTCGACTGTTGACTGTCAAATGATTGACCAATGAAAAGCTGCGACAATCAGACCATACACCCCGTAGCACATTGTACTATCAGCTGACTAATAACTTGCCCAACATACTGTGTACATTCACAAAGGACTTCTGCTATGTTTAATGACCAAGCCTACTTAATGAATCAACAATAAGAACCAGTTTTTAACCTCAAGCCAAAGCCTTCTGTCCAGTGCCCACTGGACCACGAAAGCACCAAGCATTAACTAATCGCACTACACTGCAGAAGGAGGGGGTCCAAGGGGTCCGGACCCCCCCCCCCCCCTTTTTAATCACAAACAACGCTTTTTAAGGGCTCCAGACAAGATTTTGCGGCCTGGAATCCCGCCCCCCCCCCCCCCTTTTCAGACCTGGGGACCTTTGTTTTAGGGTTTCCATTAGTCCTCCTGGGTTGGACCCCCCTTTTCCTAAATCCTGGATCCGCCCCTGCACTGGCCCTTTTTTGTGCTCTATCAACCTAATCAAACAAACACTCAATTCATCAGCCGACAACAACTTGCCAAACATACTGTGTACCCTCACTAAGGACTTCTGCAATGTTTAATTATCAAGCCTACTTAATGAATCAACAATGAGAACCAGGTTTTAACCTCAAGCCAAAGCCTTCTGTCCAGTGCCCACTGGACCATGGAAGCACCCAGCAATAACTAATCACACTACACTGGGCCCTTTATGGTGCTCTATCAACCTAATCAAACAAACACTCGATTCATCAGATATGTAACTTTTATATATTAACTTTTATATAACTTTTTATGTTGTAGTTTCTGAAAATTCCCCCCACATTTTTGAATTTGCATAATACAGCATTAAGTAAATTGTATATCTTGTACTGGCTAGGAAATGTATTTTTGAGAACCTATGAGACCAGATGTTGTTTCAATGCAAACCGTCTACTTTAGTAAGTCATTGCCATGACATATTTTAACTGTATATGGCCTGTTCATATGCCCTAGAGTGTGCATTTCGCCTCAGTATTTTGATTAAGCATAACACAACATTGTATATATTTTTATCTTGTACTGGGTTTTCATTAATAAAAATATGTTTAACTTTCTGAGAATATATTTAATTTAATAACATCATTAAACAAGTTTGGTTACATAAAGGAACTCATTAAAGTACTAATGAGTACTTTTGAAAAAAAGTGCAAAAGTACTCATACGTGTACTCAAGTACTTTTAAAGTACTTAGTACTCGTACTCGAGTATTTTAAAAGTACTCGGACCCAACTCTGATATATAAACACCATACATTTTCATACATACTTGCGTTTTAATATATATATACTCATATATTTAGTGTGTAATGTGTTTGTAAATTCTCAGTGCTTTATGAAGTTACGAAAGTAAATACACCATAAACAACACTCACTGTTACAAAGTGACTTGGATCTGTGTGTGTTGTCAATACTTTCTACACAAGTGTACTGCTAGTGTTAAATGAATTCGTGTATTTCGCATTATCGCTCTGTACGAGTTATTCATTTATAAGGATATTTATTCCATATGTAATTTTATAAGAACAATCTTGGTCCTCTGTGGTATTTTATTGATTTACAGTGTCGATAAACCGAAATACTTTTTCAGAGACACGGCTGGTAAAATATCGACTTTTATAAAAAAATCATGATTTAAATCGTCTCTTATTTATTTAAATAAATTAATGATAAATAAATTATTTCTATATTTATCAACTAAATTAAAAGTTTTGTAATACAGACCATTTAGACAATATATCAAAGCATTTAAGAGTGTAATTCATAGTAAAAAAGGAACTAAATAGTAAGATTTTCGTTAATAAAATGTGGCCGTTATCAAAATCTGATTTTCAAGCTGGTCATTTCAGACTAATCATATGCTACAATCCTTTAATTTGCCTGCACACTAACTATTTATGGACCATTGCCAAACAAAATTAAATTGAAATAATCAAATTCTGTAAAATACAGTGATTGAATGAACTGTCAGTCTTCTCTATCTAATTTAATTTACGGTAATTATATGTGGCATGTTAATCCCACGCAACTTTGTTGTTTAAACAGGCGGGGAACTAAATTAGTCCATCTACTCAATAAAACAGCTGGGAATTTCATAACGACCTGTAAATGTTGTACAGGAAACAGGTTGCAAAATAACTGTTATCCATTTGTCGATTTTATCCCCAGACACACTCGGGGATACTATGGTTTTAGCATGGTCCCACCGCCGCCGACGGAAAAGTATTGTAAGCGAAATAACTAAAAAATATCTTGGATCTTTTTCAAACTTGACATGGGTATAGATATGGTTGAGAGGACAAAGCCTATTTAAAATGGGGTCATCACTTTTAACTAGGAGAGTAACCTTGATCTTGTATAAATCCATTTTGGTGAAAATCACACAACTTCTTAAATATCTCAAGAAAGCTTTTATGGATTGATCCAAAAATCAAGTAAACCGGAGATCATGGATAGCATTGTCATGTACCAAAACCTGGTGGCGCCACCATTAATAATTTTTATTTGATTTTGCGCCTTTCAATAACCCTGTCATTGCCACTTGGCAGTACTGTGAGCATTAAAAGTTGAACAATGATAGACATATTCTTTTCTTATAAAGCATATGCATATGGGTTATGGAATGAGGTATATTTAAATTTGGATCATGATCTTTACAGTGAGAGTGGCTTTGGCCTTGAATATTTCCATATTTGGTGAAAAACACATAAAATCTTAATTGTCTCAAGAAATTGCATAGATCGATCCAAAAATCAAGTTAACCGTACATCGTGGATAGTTTTGTCTTCTGCAGGAGACCGGTTGCGCCACTTATTCCTTTTTTTTTGTTTTTGTGCCTTTTATTACCCCCTTCATTACCACTTGACAGTAATTGAACAATATTTCTTTCATATTATGCATATGGATAGATATGGGTGACAGGAAGGAGTTTATGTAAATTGGGGTCATGACCTTTAATAGGAGATTGGCCTTGAATATTTCTTTATTTGGTGAAAAACAAACCAAAACAAAGATTTTTGTGAACTAAATAAATTTTGGATATATGCATATTTTTTCTTCACATACGAATGATACACGAATTGTCTCCAAGACGTCGGACAAGTTCAAACATTTGTGACCTTGACCCTAGTGTGCTTATTACGTGTTAGTATATACTTTTTAAGAAAGGGGACTATTTTACAAGGGGGTATACTTCATTTATCTTGGGATACTTCGGCATCGCCGATGACAGATATTTCATGTTTAAATGTATGTATTATGGTCAGATTAAAATACAAAGCTTGCGACAAATAACTTGTTATTTTTATTGTTTTTTTTTTCTACAAAACTCTGCAGTTGGTGATTTTTTTAGTTAGGAAATTCATTATGCAGTTTTATTAATCGTAAATGATCAGTTAATTTTAAAAGATAAATTTTGATGATTTTTATTAGGAATTTAAATCTTGATTTAAACCGTGAATAACAGTTTGAATAAAGTGATTTAAATCATACCAGACATGTTCAGAGAAGAATCGTGTTTACGTTTAGAGGCCTATATGTTTGTTTAGTTCAGATGACTGTCAACTGAGGTATACAAATGGCACCTCTTCAGAAGTCGGTTCGGCCTTCCAGGCGTCGGTTAGTAAAGGCACAAATCGTAACCGCTGACTCTAGAAGCTTCTAAGTAAAACCCATGCATAAAAAATCTCCTTGGAAACCTGAAATCAGGTCACTGCGACCTATATGATAATAGAGGTTTGTAAATAGCAGTCAGAATAAGTTATAAAAAAGATTACAAAAACCTCCAGTATCTTGGTAATTAATGCATTGATTGTCATGAATTTTGTCTTGCATATCGACCAGGATTATTCTTGTTAGTACTTTTTACAATTTTTAGCTCAGCTGACTGAAAGTCATCGGAGTTATGGCAAAACATTTTTGTCCGTCGTCCGTCTGCATGTCCGTCCGTCTAATCTTTTAAATTAATATTCAGGGGGTCCTTGAAAAGTCTCCCAGGACACCTGAAATTAGGTCACTGCGAAATGTTCTCCGAGTTATTGTGCCTGTTGGAGCACCCCAGAATAATTAAAATTTGATACAAAAATGCCGTTATCTGAATAACTAGCACAGTGGTTGCCTTGATTCTTTCAATGCAGTTTCGTTCGTTGCTAACTTCTTTGACGAAAATATATTCCTAGCCGGGCTTGACCGGCAAATATAAAAAAGCCATAAATGTTTTTCTACTTAACCGTGCATATACCGGTTTACTTTTAAGGCTCAAATCTGGGACGACGATTATTTTGGGTATTAAGAGGATAAATGGAATACATTGAATGGTCATTTAATGCTTTGTTTTTCAAATGGAATTCTGCAACTAAAATAGAGGTATGAAATTCCTATTGTTTCCTATTTTTCCCTTTTTTCAGTAAATAATTCCTATTTTTCCTATTTTTATGGGCATGATGTGTTTAACACATTTGATTACTTTTATATTTAAAGGTGCCCATTCACCTACCTTTAGAAAAAAAAACTGTGATTTCTGGCTTCTTCTGTGTATATATTAATAATCAAAGGGCAATTTAGGTTGTGAAAAGTTCTTATAGCGCTTTCGTGATGGATGCATGAACTTGTTTATCAACAAAATGTTTGTTAACACAGCAATGTTGTCAAACAGGAAAAACGTGTGGCGTAAGGTGGTCGGTTGCATATATGCGGAGGTAGTAATGTGATTTTCTGGACTATTCTTAACACAGCTGACTGTAAGTCATCTAAGCTATAGCGATCACTCTTTGTCCGTCGCCCGTATGTACGTCTGTCTGTCCGTCCGTTCGTTCAAGCTACCCTCCAACCTTATGGGCTCAGAAGTATCCCCCACCCCCGACTAATCGAAAAGTTGATACAAAAGCTCAAGTATCTGAACAACTAATGCATTGATCACCATGAATCTTGGCATGCTTATTGATCATGTAGTTTTTCATGAGTTTCTGCAGACTGGTGACGCCACCTATACATTTCGGTGTTTTACACATTTTTTTCTATGTTTTTGAGTTCTTGAAAGATGCGGTCGTCTGTTAGGAGGGCACAAATCGTAACCACAGGTTCTTAGATCTTATCACTTGACAAGCTGGGAGATCCATGAAAAATCTCCTTGGAAACCTGATATTAGGTCTCTGTTACCGATATCCTTTTGAGCTATGGGGCTCAGAATTAGACGTCAGAATAATGCAGGCTTTGACATAAAAAGCTCAAGTGTCTGAACAACTAATGATTTAATGACCAAATTTTGTTGCATGCATATTGATCGTAGAGGGTTTCACCAGTTTCAGCAGACTGATGGCGCCAGCAAGATTTTTTTCGATTCGTTAACGATTTTTTTTATCTTTATTTTTGAGACCTTCAAAGAAATGGTCGTCTGTTAAGAGGTAACCAATGGACCTGAAATCTTCTTATATGACACCAAGAGAAGTTCATGAAAAAAAATTTCTTAGAAACATGAAATTAGGTCTCTGTTACACATATCCTCCGAACTATGGGGGTTAGAAGTACCCCCAGAATAATCAAAAATTTAATACAAAAGCTCAAGCTCTGAACTACTAAAGCATGATTCACCATGACACGTTGCATTATTAATGACCATAGGATGTTTCATCAGTTCCTGCGAACTGTTGGCGCCACCTGTATTCTTTCATTTTTTTAAATTTTTGCACTATTTTTGAGGCCTTCAAAGAAATTGTCGTCTGTTAACAGGGCACCAATTGTAACCGCTAGACCTGGAATCTTCTTTCTTAACATTGAGGTAGGTCCATGAAAGATCTCCATAGAAACCTGAAATTAGGTCTCTGTTACCCATATTCTCCGAGCTATAGGGCTCGTAAATACTACCCGAATAATTAAAAATTTGAAACATAAACTCCAGTATCTGAACAACAAATTCATTGATCACCACAATTCTTTGCACACATATTGATCTTGGAGTGCTCCATCATCCAGTTCCTTTTGACTGAATGGGCCACCTGTATTCTTTCCGATTATTAAATTTTTTTCTCTAATTTTTAGACCTCCGGTAAATCAATCATCTGTCAACAGGCCACAAAACGTAACCGCTGGACCTAGTAAAGTCTTACTTGACATCAAGGAAGGTCCATGACAAATTTCCTTGGAAACCTGAAATTAGATCTCTGTTACCTCTGAGCTATGGGGCTCAGAAGTACCCCCCAGAATAATTAAAAATTTGCTACAAAATCTCAAGTATCTGATCAACTTTGTATTAATCCCCATGATTCTTTGCATGCATATTGATCATGGAGTGTTTCATCAGTTCCTTCAGACTGGTAGCGCCACCTCTATCTTTTTTTTCGAATTTTTACGCGGCCCCCTCCCCTATTTTTGAGACCTTCAAAAAAGCGGTCATCAGTTATAATGGGACAAATCATTCCCGTTGGACCTAGAAGCTTCTAACTTGACATCCTTAGGGGTCCAAAAATCCATCTAGTATCACAATATTGCCAATGCCAACTGGTCAATCAGCTGAGCGTAATGACCCGTGGGTAAATTGTTATAAAAGCCCAAGGGATTTCCTTTTGTTTATAATGGTCAGACATATAATTGATCCCCTTTATCTTTATTCATACTAAGGTTAGATCTGACTGTAGTGTCAGTGCTTAGCTTTGCTGTTGTTGACAATGACTGAAACAAAAATCTGACCTCTGAAAAATCTAAAGCATGCAAAAAAATGTACCATTTGGTTTAAACATTTCTTAATAAATGAGAGGTTTCAGTTTGTTTTGATAAAGTAAGGACATATAATGCTTATTCATTAATGTAAACGATGTTTTATTGCAATAACCTCTAAATAACAATCATGATCATGCAATTTACATTATGACAGGCTTCATCATACATTTTTTTTCTGTGTTACATTTTAGAATCAGTGGTCGTTTGATATTAACTAAGGCCTTTGATTAAATTTCATTGAATTACTTAATTTTAAATGTCATCCTGTATTTTTTAACATTTCGACAAGTAGAACCCAGTCATCCGTAGGGAGTATATTTAGATCTTTGTAGGAATTGATAAAGTGATAAGGAAGGGAAATATATATAAGGCTTTTATATACACAAACAGTTGTCATATGGTATTTCATCCTCAACTCCAGAAGCAGCACTGATGCTTCCTGAAACTAATGACCATGTACCGTTGGGAATGGGGACGTGAAGAGGTTATATACACCCCTCTTTCTTGAACTTTAACAATAGATTTATCTTAACTGTTGCAGGCCTGCCCAAAGGTAAATGACTTGAAACAAATGTAAGTGCTCCTTGAATAAAGAGTAGACTTCCTTGAAAAAAAAGAGTGACATTTTTATCAAAGACTTGAATAACGATGTGCTTCGCATACCACAATAGTGTATATATGTATTTACGCGTATCGTTCCCAAAATCAAAAACATACATGGCGCACATCCCCCTGCATAAAGATAAAGGCATATTCCACATGTTGTGACACATGCTGGACATTTGCAAACAAAAAAATTGTGAAATGTCCCATGCTTGTTCTAACTAGAATGTTAAAGTAGAAGAGACAGAGTATTTATCAGAATTCTTTCACTGAAATAAAGAGGAAAAAAAGTGCTGCTGAGTTATTTGACAGTCCTTGCTAATTCTTAAAGATACAATAAAAGTCTAGTTACAGATTTGGATCTTTGACTTTACATGAATGATCAGGTTATTTTAATCCAAAATCCTTAAAAGAATGGTAAATCAAAATAACAATAAGAAATTGGCAACTCAGAAGATCAAGAAAGTGTATTTTTAGCGTGCTATTATAAGAATGCAGGTACATATACTCATTTCGGAGGCAGTTATGATTGATCAGTCCTTTTTAGGACGTTGATAATGTTGTGATTTTTTAATTGGATATTCGTGATACTTTTCAAGGAAAATGTTCCAAAATTGCTCAAATATTATTGAATATTTTGACCCCTTCCCCCCTTTCTATACAATATGGGACACCTCCACCCAATTTCTTCCCCTACATTTCACCATGTTATGGTTGATCCTTTTGTTCACCAGGGTTACAAGTTCGCGATATTCGCGAAAAAAAGAATTAACAGGAAAATAAAACCTTCGTGAATAAGAGTCCAATTGTGGAAAGCAAGTCGAGAGCTTAATTATTGATATTTATCATAAATAATAAGATCTTGTAAGTTCAAAGGTTGCTATAACAGATGATTTCTGATTTTTGAAATTATCTGGCATCAATGAACAATGATTTTAACTATTTTGATGTTAATTTGTCGAATTATAAATGATTTCGCATGTATTATTTTGTATAAATAATCCATATAATTATGCTTTATTTTGTGTAGGAATTTCCTATGGCGAGATCGCGAAAATGAAACCCTCGCGAAACATTGAAACTGTTAAGACCGCGAAATTTTAACCTCACGAATATGAAGCCAACCACAGTATTCACCTTTGGTATATCAGATATGTATATATGTATGGGAAACCGTTCAGTTGTGCACAAATAAAAATGTAACGACCGAACCTTTTCAACAGGGAGGAAAAAGTGTTTATTTTTGTCACCATCAAGAGAAAAAACTTCTTTGCTGGGAGAAATAAAATAGCCCCCAACCTATGGTTAGCCACTAAAAGTGTTGGTAATTAATGATATATTATACTGGTGAACTAGAATGGCTGTGGAGATACGCTATTCTGCATACAAAAATATTTCAATTTTTTTCCTATTTTAACAATAACATTCCTATTTTCTTCCTATTTTTTACTCCTGTAATTCCTATTTTTCTGTTGTTTTTTTTTACAATCACTTCCATCGTGACGCCCTGGTATTATAATTATTATTTTTTTTTTATTTTATTTTATTTTTTTTTTAACAAAATTTATTCATTGAAAATCAAATACACCAAGAAGATGAAGAAAAAAAAAGTTATAAGGACACTTAATACAAAGCCGTACGGATACAACACATTGACAAAATATACAGAAACACAGGCAGACAATAGCGTTTACATCTTACTGGAGAAAATTCTCTCTTTTGGGGATGTCATATGATATCTGCTTTAAATCTTTATACACTCTGTGATTTTTCTCCGTTTCTTTTCCCATTTTCGATCTACTCCTTTCCTTTTACTTATATTTTTTCTCTAAATCTATTATATCTTTAATAAATTGGAGACATTCCTTGAAACAAATTACTTTGTCTTTTACTTTACTTTTCCAAATATAATAGAGCACTAGGATAACAACATGTCCTACTCCATTTATCGCGGTCTTACAAAGGAATATATCAAAGGTATTATTAAATCCCTCCAACTGTGGATAGGCCTCACGCAGGAGATTCAACATTTTATCCCATAAATGATTAACTACACTGCATTCTTTAAAAGCATGCTCAATTGTATCTTCATTGTTACAATTTCTACATTTGTCATTCTCCCTTATACCAAATGTATACAGCATTTTATTTGTAGGTATAATTCGATGTATCAATCTAAAGTGAAAGTATAATATCTTAGGATCCTGTGTAAATTTCCGTATACATTTAAATCCGTTTAAAACATCCTCTTTGCTGCTACCGTGTAATTCTATCTATTTGACAACACAAGTGAGACTCTCCTTATTTATTTTAATCATTAAATTACTGTATGTTCTACATTTCAAATTACTAATATCATACAAAGTCCCCTGCATATTATAAGCATATACAGACTGATAATTTGCTATTTCATTGTTGTAAAAGTCTCTTTTTCAACCATTTCTTAGGTATTGCATGGACTAAACAATAATATTTAAACCAAGTAGTGACCACATTGAATTTTGCTTGCAACTGATGGTAAGTTATGACCTGTCCATTCTCATTTATTATATCAGATATATGTACAATTCCATTCTCAACAAATTCTTTGTAGTAAATCGGTTCTTTGTTAATTAATATGTCTTTATTATTCCAAATAATTCCTTGGGCCTCTACGTCTTGCGTATTCCTTATTATCTGCCAGTTCTCAAGCATTTCTTTATAAAATAAAGGCATATTACACATATATCTGGTATCATAATTACATTGCAGTAAAAATGGCAAACCGCCATATTTTGAAAAATACATTTCTGGTATAGTCTTCCATGGACGTTTTTTATCATCTAAATATCTAGATAACCATGCCAGCCGCAAAGATGTACATGTTATCCTTATGTCTGGGGCTTTAAGTCCTCCATCATTATAATCTGCTATCATTGTGGTCCATTTAACTCTACTCGGTTTATCGGACCATATAAATGCAATTATTTCCCGGTGTATTTCTGTTAACACGTGTTCAGGTGTTGATATCATCGACATCTCATAAACAAGCGATTGTAACCCTAAAGACTTGGCAATAACAATTTTACCTAGCACAGAAATATCTCTTCCTCTCCAGACACTGAACCTCTGTTTCAACTTCACTACTTTATTTTCAAAATTACATCGATCATTTTCCCCATTGTTATGTGAAACATAAATACCTAATGCCCGAATAGGTTTATCAGACGGGATCGAACGAAACGTAGACAGATATATCAACATGTTAGGGCAAAGAAATGCGATTTAGTCTTGCTACAGGAAACTCATAGTTCAAAAAACGATGTAAGAATATGGACAAATGAATTGGGCGGGCAGGCGTTATTTAGTCATGGGTCAACACGAAGCTCAGGAGTTGCAATTTTGGTCCGAAGGGACTCTGAGATACGCATAGAAAGTGAAATGATAGCAGATGACGGTAGATTTTTAATGATTTTATGCAAAAAGGAGAATGTATGTTATCCTGTTATCAACTTATATGGCCCGAATAATTATTCTGATCAAGTTAAATTTTACGAGAAGATCTTTAATCTTTAATTTCAAATACACCTTGTAGCCAAAACAATATTATTATCGGAGGAGATTTTAATGTGTATTTAAATCATAATTTAGATAAAATGGATGGGACAGAAAAGGAAAGAGTGTCCTTCAAGAATTTAAGAAAATGCAGAAATTGTTCGATTTAATTGACATATGGAGGGAAAAAAACCCTACGAAAAAGCAGTTTACATGGAGGCAGAAAAACCCAGTGATAATGTGTAGATTAGATTATATTTTAATATCCAAACATCTTGCTGACTCTGTAACCATTGTTGAAATACATGATGCTGTATGTACAGACCATAAAGGAGTGATCTGCATGATGCAGTCTGAACTAACTGATAAACGAGATCCAGGGTTTTGGAAATGCAACAATAGTCTATTGCAGGATGAAAAATATTTACTTATGATTAGGAACACTATAAGTGAATGTAAAACTGAGCATAAGTTAATACCTGATCCAAGAATAAGATGGGAATTATTAAAATATACAGTTCGAAAAAACAGTATAGTGTACTCAAAGTCTAAGGCCAGGGAAGTTAGCAGAAGAGAGGAAGAATATATACTGAAACTAAAAGAATTAGACACTGTCATTTCTAATGGTGATTATACTGATCAAATATTATATGAATATACTGAAACAAAGAAAAATGGGAGGAAATTACTGAACAAAAAGCTAAGGGGGCAATGGTAAGATGTAGGGAAACTTGGTATGAACAAGGATAAAAAAGTACGGCATATTTTCTTAATATGGAAAAAAATAAGCAATTAAAAAGAAATATAAATGAATAAAGAAATAAAGAAGGAATTTTAGTTAAAGATAAAGATAAAATAAGGTCAATACAAAAGTCCTTTTATAAAGAGCTTTATCAGTCGAATCAATCAATCAGACATGAAGGTGGCTTTGGCGAATTATTTGATAATATTAATCTTAAAGGTTTATCCGCAGAAGAAAAAGATAGTTTGGATAGGAATTTGTCAGAAGAAGAAGTTAGAGGGGTCCTTCTAGAATGCTTCCATGCTTCATTTGAAAAGGGAGAACTTACTGACTCTCAGAAAAGAGGAATAATTACCTTAATACCAAAAGAGGGTAAAGACTTAACATATATATCAAACTGGCGTCCAGTAACGTTATTAAACGTGGATTATAAAATGTTAGCTAAATGTTTAGCCTCCAGGTGTGATAAAGTATTGCAGGAGATCATAAGTCCTCATCAAACTGGTTTTATTAGAGGCCGATATATAGGTGAAAATATAAGAATCCTTAATGATATTATTCATCATACAACAGAGAAAAAATTACCGGGAGTGTTTATATATGTCGATTTTGAAAAAGCGTACGATAAACTAGAATGGGATTTTATGGAAAAGGTCTTGCAAGAATTCAATTTCGGATCCGTTTTTCGCAAATGGGTTAGATTATGTTACACTAATATATCAAGTATCGTAGTGAACAACGGGTTTTCTTGTGGATGGTTTCCAATCTCACGCGGAGTTCGACAAGGATGCCCCCTCTCGTGTGTATTGTTTACTGTATGTGTCGAAATTCTTGCTTACAGACTTAGAAATAGAAGGGATATCCATGGTATTTTGATTAATGATAGAGAATTTAAACTGACGCAATTCGCAGATGATATTACTATAATCTGGTCTGATACAATTTCTTTAGAGGCTCTGTTTAGCGAGCTTGACATATTCAGTAAATATAGTGGATTATGTATAAATAAAGAAAAGACAGTAGGGATGTGGCTAGGTTCATTTAAGGGCAGACATGATAAACCATGACGCCCTGGTATTATGAAATTTAAATTAGCTATATTATCTTGTAGTAATCTTGTTTTCAATTTACAGCCTTTTATTTTGCCGAATCTGCTATATGGTAGTTTATAAGGTGATTTGTGCTTTTAATCGTAATACAGGTTTACGTCAGGCATATGCGCACGTTGTAAAATCCTAATTTCAGTGATTGTTATGTAAAACCTCGGAGGTAAAGGGTCTCTGGAAATCAGGCCGAGTCCATCTCATTTCAAGTAGAAATATATACACCTAAGACTTTTATATATGACTACAAATGATTATTAAACAAATAAGATTATATATACCAAGTTTTATCCTTCATCCGGGAGCTATATAAATTTTAACATTTAAATAAAACCCCTCAACCCCATTTCGCCCACCACACAATTGTGAACAACCCACCATTACGAACAATATATGTTCCAGGTAACTAAGAATTTCACAAATACGAAGCCGCCCCCCCACCCCCACACATACACACAAATGGGATTTGCATTGTACCCGGACTCGGACTCTGTCCAAATATAGTGTATCTCTTGGCCATGCAGTTGGTGCAGATAGGGTGGTGTTTGGTCATTCCATGAAGGAAATTAATCCATAAATAGGCACATAGTGTTTATTTATCTCGAATTTGCGAAACATATTGTACACATTTTTTACTGAGAATTCATTTTTAGCTCAGCTGACTTTTAGTCATGCTGTGCTATAGCGGTGGGTCTTTGTCCGTCGTCCGTTTGTTAGCAGGGCACGAATCGTGTGAGTGGGCTAGGATCATGAACCCTATGCAGTACCCTATATGGCTCCCCTACCAGCAGGGAAAGAATCATAATTATTTGGAGGTTACAAGGTCAAAGGTCAAGGTCACAGGACCCCCTTCTTTGAAAAGCTTTTGAATGCATTTTACGCCAAACATTTCATCCCAAACCTTTGATCTTTCACATATGGCTCACCTACCAAGTTGGAGAAGAATCCTAAACATTTTAAGGTCACAAGGTCAAAGATCAAGGTCAGAGGATCCACTTCTTTATAATGATTGGGACACATTGTAAGCTAGACTTTTCATTCCAAACCTTCAAGCACTGACATTTCGCTTCTCTGCCAACAGGGAAAAAGACCTGTTGATTTTGAGGTCAAAGGTCAAGTTCACAACACCCACTGCCAACAGGGAAAAAGACCTGTTGATTTTGAGGTCAAAGGTCAAGTTCACAACACCCACTTCCTGCGGGTGGACACTAGTTTAGCGGGGTTACTTGTGTCTAGACTGGTACCGACTCTTTTATATCTCCATTAAAGGAGGTAGAAAAAGCCGGTTGAATTTCCGGAGATAAGCTCATGAGAACATACGCCAAGCGGAACTCTTTTAACCGCTCCACGTGTTGTGGCTCAACTTTACATACTTTTCAGTTTGCTGCCACATAAAACGGTTATATTGTAACTTTTAGACAAAATTATCGATACGTTTTCCTTTTCTGTTTCATGCGGCGTGTCATCCTGGTCTCACTTGGGTACGACCAGTCTTTGCTTTCAACTCCGGTCCTATAATAAAGTATTATAAACAAACCATCAGCTCTGAACTTAAGTACGTAGGTCTGAAACCCTAAGTATATAATATATATATTTTTTTATCAAACTTGATTATTGAATATACTTTTGCATAATTTTGATTCTTAAATGACGTATTGGTAAAACTAAATATTTGGCAATAAACAACCTTTGTGATCCCTGGATTCCGGAGCACGCGACAATGTATGTTTACATTACTTTTAAGTCTCATACACAGACACGCGGTGGCGCCACCTAAAATATATGGTTGGGTACCAGTCTAGACGTTAATTCACACAAGTAAGCCGCTAAACTAGTGCCCACCCTTCCTGCGTGGGGTCATTTTAAGGCAAACTTTTCAACCTATACCTTCCATCTTACATATATGGCTTACCTACTAATAGGAGAAGAACCCTATTGATGTTGAGTTCAAAACGCCAGAGGTCAAGGTCACGGTACAAAAATGTTCCAAATGCTTGTGAACATATTTCAAGCTACACTGTTCATCCCGGTCTGTTCCTTTTGAGACTGACGGGTATCAAGCAAGCTATGGAATTAGTTCCTGTTAGACCAACAAACATACATTTTGCTTCAGACCATCAAGTCACTGTGTTTTTAACCAACATAAGTGATACATATTTCTGTCATCGTAGAAAGTTTTAACAAAATTGGCAAAATGTTATTAAAAAAAAATTGACTGGATGTTGTGAATCTCAGCCCATAATGTCGCAGGTCATGCTTTGCAGCTGAGCTTCATTACCCATGGGTCACTTGTAGATTAGTTTTATAAGCCCTGAGTCTAGATACAAAGTGTAATGAGGAAGCTAAATGTTCAATCAGGAAACAGTCTTGGTGTTGTAAAACCAACAATAGTCAGTATATATCTGTGTTATTATCTTCATCCTTTGTCGGATGATAGGCCACTGTTCTGAATAAACTTAATTTGATATAAAATATCATATTTATTCTCCTTGGATAGCTGAATTAGGTAACTGCTACCTCTATCCTCTGGGCTATGGATCTCGTTTCTGCACTCCATACCAATTAAACAGTTGATACACAATAGTATGCCTATTCTTTAACACTATCAGTTCAGTTTTGCTTCATACAAAAGTTTTCCAGCAAAACCTTTCCAGCGGACAGTCTGAGTACCTCGATTACGTCTGTTTAACACCTTGTTACGGTTCTGCGTGTTACTAAACACAGTCCACGTAACTGTTTGCCAAATAAGGTCGCGTTACAGGAGGTCTTACTTTGCGCAAGCGCGACAGATCCCAAACAAACACCAGTCCAAACTAGTCCTCACATAGACCTCCTTTTCCTCTGATATATCTGTGATGGATGGACATTTCAGTCCATGGGCCGAATGTAAATTTATTGTAAAACCTGTCGCAAGAGATATGTACGATTTTTCTAGGGGTCTCAACTGAAATGACATGTTTAGCACAGTGTGAGATCGTGTATCGAGTCCCTAAGCAAATGCAACACGCGTAGATTCAGTCAGTGGAACATGTATTACGTTTTCGGGCAATGTCAGTCAGGGCATCTCCTGTGTAAAAAGTGCTGTGGCCCGGCCGCTGCATGGAGTTCCATGCGCTGTGGTTATGTTGATGCTTGTGATCGTGCCCAGACCACAGTTTTTAACCCTCGTATACATAAGTAAGCTAATGGTTTGAAGACAATATTTCGAGAGGTACCATTTTATTAAAAAAGAATATGCGACTTTTTATGTTAATTGAATGTGCTTTATAGGTAATTAGGCCCTTTTTAATGCATGAAATGCCATGATATTTGCTAGGCTTATTGATCATGAAGAGTTCCATCAGCTGTTTTTTTTTTTCTAGTAATATTTCTATTTTCAAGACGGAAAAATTACAGCATTCGTATCGGTTTTGCATTTGTGGATTAATAGAGTGTTCATTAGCAGATGTGTTTTCTTGTGTCTCTATAAATGGTGACCTTTGCCAGTAAATTTCAGGTCAAATCTGTCGAACTGTAATACATGTACATCATATATCGGGTTCTTGTGAACATGATAACGTTTGAAGTATTGCATACTTTCCCTTAAATCTGACACATTATTGTGTCCAACAAGTTCAATATAACCTTTTTATTGTTGCTTTTTTAACTTTTGAAGTAGTGCACGTTTTTTCTTAAAAGAGACCCACCAGTTTGTTTCTTCGAACGTCTAGGAGGAGTTTGAAAAATGGAGAGCTTCTGCTCCAGGTGTGTGAATTGTGGGGAGCCCGAGAATCGATTCGATTATCGATTCATATACTTCCGATTCAGTTCTCGATTTGAATCCATTTTACTTATTAAAATATAAAAATAAAATAAAATTAAGATGAAAAACAGACATTTTTTAATCATGGATATTAGTTGATTTAAACAAGTATAAATCCATATAAATCACCTCATTTTATCACTTTTTAGGTCTTTTAGGTGGAGGTAACCGCATCCATTAGCGATCACTCTTGGTCCGTCGTCCGTCCGTCTGTTCGTCTGTCCGTTAACAGGGCACAAATCGTAACCGCTGGACATAGAATCGTCTTACGCATCACCCATAGAGGTTGATAAAATTCTCATTGGAAACCTGAAATTAAGTCACTGTGACCTATATTCTTCGAGCTGTGGGGTTCGAAAGTAACCCAAGAATAATTAAAATTTTGATACAAATACTCCAGTATCTGAATAACTAACATATTGGTTGCCACGATTCTTTCTATGTATATTGGTCATGAAGTGTTTCACGATTTCCTTAAAACTTGTGGCGCCATCATCTTTTTACGCATTTTTACACATTTTTTCTCTTTTTTGAGACCTTCAGATGAAGCAGTTCGTCCGTAAAAAGGAAACAAATCGTAACAGAGAAATTGAAACTGTACATCCAAGGAGTTCCTAGGCGATCTTCTTTGAAACCTGCAGTTATGTCATGGGACCTATATTTTTGCGAACTTTAGGCTGAAAACATAAAATGAGCACCCAGTCAGTCAGAAGGGGCACGAATTGTATCCGCTGGGCCTAGAATCTTCTAATATGACATTCAGGCAGGTCCTGGTTAAAATCTCCATGGAAACCTCAAATTTGGTCTTGGGGATCTGTATTTTGTGGGCTATAAACATGATTTTTTGCACCCTTCAATTCAAATTAGATGGGCACAAATTGTATCTGCTAACCCTAGAATGTTCAAATGTAATATACATGGTAGTTTCGGGCAAGCTCCATGAAAACCTGAAATAAGGTCATGGTGACCTATATTTTGCGTGCCGGACAAAACATCTTGGGCAATCTCCATGGAAACCTGAAATAAGGTCGTAATGACCTATATTACTGGCCAAAAACATTTCAAGCTCCAAGACAGTCAGACAGGGTACAAAACTTTACTGATGGACCTAGAAAATTCTTTCTTGGCATCCAGGGATGTCCTTACTAAATATGCATGGTCATTTTTTTTGCATATAAAAAAGCTATTTCATTGAAATGGCTGGACATATTATCATGAAACTTTTTTTCTTGTTGGTTTTGAAGAAGTCTAATAGCTAAAGTTAAATGGGGACACCACCTACAACATTTGGTATTCAGATGATAACATTCCTTTTGTCAGCTGAGCGTCATGACCCATGGGTCACTAGTTTTAGTTTCATTTCGGTTTAGGCCTACGTGACAGGGCGGTAGCACTCGCTTTCCATCATATTATTTTTGTATCCTGGTGTCACCCAGGCCCAGTGTCTACCCAATCTGCGGGTCCTGGGTGTGTAATTATCCCCGTTTCTGGGTCATAACACCGAGGAACCCCCAAAGACGCATTCGTTTGTGAGTGGTACACACTTGGTCCAAAATCTTCAATCTTAACCATACCAGTAGAGAAAGAACCCTGTTGATGTTTTGCGTACACAGTCAAGTGGAAAGGCAACATTTTACAAAGCTCATAGAAATGTCATTATAGAAAAATCTGAGCAGAGAGACTCACAGGACCCTAGTTAAAGAACGCCAATGAACAGAATACCTCAATACTCTGATTGGGTGTCATATTTGCCTGCTTAATAAGGTCCCCATGTACAAAGTAATGCATATTTCCCCTGAAATTTGACGTGGCGGTTTCTACCAAGGTCCATTAAGAGTTAGAATATTAGTATATATTAGTAATATTCAAGTATTATGTGCTGAAATTTGGATGGTGATAATTCTTGGCACGTTCCAGGTCACAAAGCTCTGTAGGTTTGAACAATGTTGGGAACATACATTTCGTACCTTATGAATTTTCTTCTCTTCAGAGACATATAAAACTCAATAAGGCGAAACACAATGGCTTAAATCCTGCAAACTGGCAGTTAATAATTATATTAATTATATCTTTCAGGGATGAACTAGAAAATTTTCAAGACGCGCGGTTGTCGTGGTTCAATCAGCATGACATTAATGTGTCATTACATGTTCTACTTCATGTTTCCGCTGACTATTCTGTTCATACTCATATGCCTTTCTTCAATTAATGTTGCAGGTGAGACTTTTTGTTGCAAATTTTTTTTTTGTGACATAAAATGAGATTTAAGAGATTATATCCTGATGATGTAAAAAAACATCAGACGTGTCTAAAAGAAACAAACGTTTGATCATAGACATTGTGCGTGATTGGTTCATGGGCGATGATAATTTTCTTTTCAAGAATGCATTCTGTAGGAAGATATATGATATTTATAATATTTCTTTTGTATTATGGGTTGGCATATTGATAACCATGTTTTAATATATAGAGCTTTCGATAAAGGAAATTCGGGGGAAAACCTGATCTGGTGCAACTAGTAGAAATTGATCATAGGAGATGTTATTTTCATAGCAATGACTAATTAATTTCATTTTTGTATTTTATAGTTTTTATTTCTTTTAAACAGCTGATGCTTTTGAAAGTGAACTCATTCTTGCTCGGTCCAAGAATGGCACTATTCATCAGCACAATTACACCACCGCTAATACATATTGTGACATAATGCACAATCACTCCATGATTGAGGATATAGATAAATTGTACGAAAAGTCCGTGTCTTTGATGAGAGAAAACAACCTGACAGACATGTGGATGCCGGTGATCAAAGAAGACCTCGGGAACTGGGAAAATGTAAACGAAACAGAAAACTGTACGTATGCAAATGTGCCAAGGAGCATAGAAATTCGAAGTAGTGACCCCATGGAGCATAGAAGGTGAACTGTCAACTTGTCCAGTGTCACCTGTCTTATATGTGACTTTGAATTGTAAATACAAATGAGTTTATCAAAACTACAAATGGATGAACTGGTGTCAATATAATCCCAAAATACTTTCCCCATGACATTTCTACACTGGAAAAATGTTAACGAAACAGAAACTTGTGGGTATGCAAAGGTGCCAAGCAGCATAGTTTGACTCCAGGAAGTGATAACTCTATGGATAATAGAAGGTTCACCGTCACCTTGGCCAGTGTCAGCTGTCTCATTTGTGGCTTTTAATTGTAAATACAAATGAGTTGATAAACTACAAATGGGTGACATGGAGTGAATACAATCTGGCATGACTTTCCCAAGACATTCAAAATAGTGTTCGGTCAATCTGAAGTGTCATGAATGTCAAGACAGTTTGATAGGTGGTAGCGTGAGTAATGCTTGGGCGTCATCCGAGATCATTTCGTACAACCCACCTGTAATCTGGTACTTATGCATGAAGACTTCTTCTCCAGAGTTACTACTTGCTCCCATCAGACGGAACAAAAAATATCTTAATTAATATGAGAAAGATTTGAATCTGGAATTGAAACTCACAAGAAGGATCAAAACAACATTACCATGAGTGATTACTACCTTCATGCCTGCCGGCCTTTCATATGAGTTGGTTACTTCACAAGAGTTTTCATTTAACTTTCTGTTACATAGCGCACTTTAAGAGCTATAATTGGAGGAGCAATGGTCAGCTTACGGAATGCGCGGTAATTGACAGGCGAACAGGAAACCTATAGGTGGATAACTGCGAGTCCAAAGGCAAAGGACATGTTTGTCGCTCAAGTAAGTTGAATGACATGAATATATACCAGTTAATACCCTTAACTTAAATGGTTATAGAATCATATATCCAATTATCAGTTCTTTTTGTCTGCAAATAAATGCCTTTAGAAGATGGCTTGAAACGACATATTAGTGAGACCGTGACAAATATGTTGGCTACAAATAAGCAATAACATTTTATAAGTCTAGCTTATCTAGTCTAGCTAGTCTATCTTTACCTACACATCGATAATAAACTATCACAGTTATATAATTAATTAAATATATATACATGTATATATAATCAACTATATTTCTTAATTTATTCTATTCTAGAAGGGCGACTATAACAACGTTACTTACTTCTCGATGTATATTGTTGCTTGATACTCTCTTTAAATATTAACCCTGTAACTGTTATTCCGCACTATATCTGTAACATAATTTTTTTTTCATTACCTCGTTAATTTTCAGAGTGCAACCTATGTCCGATATCCGTGACGTCTTACAGCTGTCTGAAAGAAAATGGAGGCTGTTATATAATCGGATGTGATGCGGGGAACTGGTTTGGTGCAAGGAATTTGTGTCGGAACATGAATGGATACTTAGAGTTTGTCGAAAATACAGATTCAGCACAGCAAATCCGGCAGGTTATAAGCACACTCGGTATCCGTTCATGTGACAGCTTTTGGCTTGGTGTGAGACACAGCGACTGGTTCATTGACAAAAGAGGAACAAGTGAGTTACGGAGGAATGTTTATATTCAAATCCTCCTGGTATAAACCTGTCCTTCTTAAAAATATGCTTTTCCGCGTTTTTAAAGCCCGATGTTATATCTACTACTGTTCCTATAGTTATCTTGAAATAACATAAATGTCTCAAATGTTCGATTTTCAGGAAAACTCATACTGTATCGCTCTTTGTGGCACGATGACCAGCCGGAATCTGTCCCGGGGAAGAAATGTGCGGTGCTTCAAAGTTTTTATAAAGGGTACTATTTGTGTTCATCGAGCTGTGACCAAACATATCCCTACGCCTGCCAAACAGGTATTAAATACTTATTTTCCATGCACGTTTTCCTGTTACGCTACATTTGGTAACCGAAACTTATACGTTAATGTTTACTTTTAGTGAAACCGGAGACGACTCTTTACACGACAGAGCATTCACACAATGGCGAAGGAGAATATGATGCCACAGGTAAGATATAATTCCAGAAAATGGGAAAAATCTTAATTTTCACGCATAATTAAACTTATAATCTATATACCCAGCATGACCTACATAGAGATAGATAGATTAACAGGTAGATAGTATGTTTGTATTTGAGTGTGTGTGAACTAATTTCTAATTGAATTTTTTTTTCAGAACCAGAAATGACTACATCTTCCCATGCAGGTAGGACAGCTTTTGTTCCTTAACCTAAAACCATTAACTGTATATACTGAGTTCACATTTAGTTCTCAAACTCATTGTTTTATCCGATAATCTGGGGATTTGTCGTATTTCGCATATAATATAACTGTTACTATTAGTTTAAAATCCTGCTTTTATCGTAATTGTCAGTATTGCTACAAATCCCTATCTGTTGCAATTCCTAGTATCTGACGCCTGCTACCTTTATGATTACATAGAGTAGAATTTAGCTGATCTGCAATTACAATATATATATATATATATATATATATATATATATATATATATATATATATATAGGGAGAGCGCCACCTGCTTGGGTGACTGAAATACGTGCTTCACATCGGCTCCCAGAAAATATTCTGATATTTGGATAGAATACAGAGCTGGTCATATATAGTGACTTATTATATGTTTGTGAGTACTCAAGTACGAAATGGGAGTTGGCATTACGGTCTGGAGGGCCAGGATAGGCTGCTACGCTCAACCGGGAATCCGAGAAAAGTTTCGGCCAGGGACCATAACACTGACAGGTATGTCCTTGACCTTGCGTCTTGTTGTATCCATGACGATACTGCTAACAATGTCTGGAGACGTTGAGTTGAACCCCGGTCCCCAAAAACAAACAGGCAATAAGGCAAAAAGTTCCAGTGTACAAAGCACAATACTGGAACACACGCGTGTTCTGAGAAGCAGCACGACAGACGGCTCACAGGAACCTGATTGCATGGTGACAGAACAGGTGAGCGATAATGGGTCTATCGACCAACTGGCTGCCACCGGGGACAGTGTCACCGGTAGTACTTGTAGTTCAACACAAAACCTAGGCCCCAAAGATACTGATAGCATTTTGATCAGACTTGAGAAACAAGTAATTGAGCTACAAGGACAGGTAAAGTCACTGACTAAAGAAAACAAAAACCTCACAAATAAAATTAGTAGGATAGAGGATCAAATGAGAAGGGACAATTTAGTTGTACATGGAATACCAGAAGATTCTAAAGAATCATGGGATATGTCTGAAAACAAAGTGAGGAAGGTGATGAAAGACAAATTAAAAATTGAAAATTCAGAGGAAATTGAAATTGAAAGAGCGCATAGAATAGGGCCAAAACGGAGTTCTAAAAATAGACCTATAATCGTTAAATTCAGTAAATTTAAGTGTAAACAAACAGTTCTGGTTGCAGCAAGGAAAGAACTAAAGGGATCTGGCAGTGACATAAAGTTTACAGAAGATTTCAGTGTTCGTGTGCGGCAGATTAGAAAGGTTCTTGGCAATGAATTAGAGAATGCGCGGAAAGCTGGAAATACTGCATACTTGTCCTATGACAAACTGATCATAAACGGTAAAACGTACAAGTGGGATGAAGACACAAACTCAGTCGTTGATATTCTCGAGATGAGGTCACGTGTGAATGATGAATGGGGTTTGGGCCGTGGCCCAGGAGAATATGTGAATAATTTAATACAATATGAGAATAACAGCTATACATTACCTACAGAAGAAACGGATAATACAGATAATCTTAGAAATAATGTAAATACAGACAGAAATTTTAAAATTGTATCCTGGAATTGTCAAGGACTTAAATACAAACAACAAAGTAATGAAATGAAAAACTTACTGATAAATTATGATTTCATTAGTTTGTGTGAAACTTGGGGTGCATATGATTCAGAATTTGATGATATGATGATGGGATTTACATGCTTTTCTAAAACACGCAAAAAGGCAGATAAAGGAAGAAATTCTGGTGGTGTATCTGTGTTTTTAAAAGATATATTTTGTACTTATGTTCATCGCATATATGATCATTTTCAAGACATGGTTGTACTTCTAATGAATGGTAGAATTATTGATATTGATAATAATATTATTATGATATTTACATATATATCACCAGATGGCTCACCAATATACTTAGAACAAACAGATGGTATCAGTATTCTAGAAGAAAAATTATATATATTGAAAGCTAAATATCCAGATGCAAATGTATTTATAGCTGGAGATCTTAATGCCAGAACTGGGAATATACAAGATTATATAAATCCATATAAGGCAGATTCAGATATGATAAATGATCTTATTACAATTGAAAAAGATTCCATAAAAGAGCGTTGTTCTAAAGACAAAATAGTCAATAAATATGGAAGAATGTTACTTGATTTTTGCATAAGTAATAATCTCTGTATATTAAATGGTAGAACCATAAATGATACTGAAGGTCAGTTCACATGTGTATCCTATAATGGTGCTAGCATTGTTGATTATATGGTATTATCAGTAGATATTATGCATTGTTTATCTGATTTTGAAATATTAGATTTTGACTTGTCTGACCATTTTCCAATATGTTGTAGGTTCACTTGCACCAAACTGCACACATCATTGTATTCCTCTATGCACCTGGACCCTTATCAGAGAATCCAGTGGAAACCTGAACTAGCACATTCCTTGCACCAGAATGTTTTGGATCAGACAGGTAATGTTACAGTTGCAGACTTTAAGCATAATATTTTATATTCAGAAGTTAATCATCAAGAAATTGATCAATCAGTAAGTATTTTAGAAAATATTTTGTTAATTGCATGTGCTCACATGTCCAAACCAGCACAAAATAAATCATTAAGACAACCAGCCTGGTGGGACACTCAGTGTGAAACCCTGAAAAAGATTAAATATTCAGTATTAAACAAATTTAGGAATTCAAAAAATTTATTACATTTGGAAGAATACAAAAATAAAAAACAGCAGTTCAAAAGAATTTGTAGGCAAAAATTGTTGAAATATAAACACAAGTTACAATGTTCTTTAATTGATAAAATAAATAAACCAGATAAATTTTGGAAAGAAGTAAAATTATTAACAAGAGTACAAAGGAAAAATGTAAACATTAATCCAGAAGAATGGTATACTTATTTTAATGACCTTCTCAATGTTAAGGTAGAGATAAATTCTTCATTTGAGAAGAATGTTAATAATTATTTAGAAAACCATGATTTATGTTGTGAAATGTGTTCTCAAAATTCCCCATCTATTCTTAATTCTGCTATTTTGGAAAGTGAGATTACGTGGAGTATTGAAAAAACAAATGTAAATAAGGCACCTGGAACTGATGGACTCATTATAGAAGTATTTAAATGTACCAAAAATATCATAATTCCTTATTTATCTATCCTATTTAATCAAATAATGAACTGATGGACTCATTATAGAAGTATTTAAATGTACCAAAAATATCATAATTCCTTATTTATCTATCCTATTTAATCAAATAATGGTAACTGGACATTTTCCTAAGAGGTGGACAGAAGCAATACTTCATCCTTTACATAAATCAGGAAATCATAATAATGTGAATAATTATAGAGGGATTGCCTTGTTAAATACTACAGGAAAGATATTTACTAAAATTCTCTGTTCAAGAATAACAAGATGGGCCATAGAAAACCAAAAATTATATGAATGTCAAGCTGGATATAGACAAGGTTATTCCACTACAGACCAAATTTTTACATTACAAGCAATAATACAGAAATATTTAAGCAAGAAAAAAGGGAGGGTTTATTGTGTTTTTGTCGATTTTAGCAAAGCTTTTGATAGAATTTCACATAAGTTACTTTTATACAGATTAATTAAAATAGGGATTCATGGAAACATAATTAAGGTATTAAAATCCATGTTTGAAAAGTTAACTTGTTGTGTCAAGGTAGACAGTGGTTTAACGGAAGAATTTAAATGTTTTAATGGTACAAGACAAGGTTGCTTATTAAGCCCAATATTATTTATTTTATATCTTAACACATTCTTTGAAATGGTTCATGAAACACAGCTTCCTGGTATTCAGATGTCATTACAACACAGAGATATAAATATTTTGGCCTTTGCAGATGACATTTGTCTCATTGGACACTCAGTTGGAAGACTTCAAAGCTTATTGAACATTTTAGAAAAATTCTGTGACAGATGGGGTGTGCAAGTCAATATTGATAAAACTAAATCTATGGTATTTAGAAGGGGAGGAACGGTAAAGCAAAATGAGAAATGGTATTTCAAGGGTAAAAAGCTTTTAAATGTTAATAGTTATACATATTTAGGAGTTATGTTCTCTTCATCACTGAAATGGAACCAATATTTAAATATACTTATGTTGAAAACAAGTAAAGGTTTAAATATTATAAAGAGTTGTGAATCAAAATGTGATAAAATGTCGTTATCAGTCATTTTGACTATTTTTGAGAAAGTTATAGTCCCTTCACTACTTTATGGTTCAGAAATATGGGGGTCCATTCCAAGACCAAAAATAGAATGTATGCAATCACGTGTTTGTAAGCAACTCCTTGGTGTGAGTAAAAAAACAGTAAATACTGCTGCCATATTAGAATGTGGAAGGTACCCTCTACACTGTATATATTTTAAAAGATGTATAAGTTATTGGTTAAAAATTATCTCAATGGAAAATTCTAGATACCCAAGATTATGTTATAACACTCTCAAACAATTAGATGATATAGGAAGAAGCACATGGGTGACAGATATAAAACTGCTGTTAAACAGATATGGTTTTAGTTTTGTATGGCTTGAGCAAAGTGTAGGTGACAGAAAAATGTTTGTGAATATGTTTGTACAAAGGGTTAA
Organism: Sipunculus nudus; assembly: GCA_026874595.1. Taxonomy (NCBI): domain Eukaryota; kingdom Metazoa; phylum Annelida; class Sipuncula; order Golfingiida; family Sipunculidae; genus Sipunculus; species Sipunculus nudus. The sequence goes on along the minus strand of CM049312.1, from coordinate 80,035,016 downwards.
AGACAATAGCCAGCAAGAAATGTTAGCAGAAATCCAAAGTAAATCTAAGCTTAGTATATATAGTGAAATTAAATCAGCAATAGAACCAGAAAAATATTTATATAATATGGCATTTGTATACAGACAAGCTTTATCAAAATTTAGATTAAGTGACCATTGCTATGAAATTGAAATTGGAAGGAGATATAATGTACCCAGAGAAATGAGGATCTGTAAAATGTGTGACCAAGATGAGGTTGAAGATGAGATACATGTTTTATTTTATTGCTCTAGATATGAAAATATCAGAAAAGAATTTTTTACATCTTTCAAGGAATTTCCAAAAAATATATATGGTTTAATTAAGCTATTAAAAACTCAGTCTTTTAATGTCCTTTTGAATGTAGCTAAATATTTATTTCAGGTTAACAAATTAAAGAAAGAACTTGATGTGACAGAAACTTTATGATTATGAAACAACACAACAGCAGGTAACACAACCATGTTTATATGTATGTATTAACTGCATGTTATCATGTTACATGTTTATTGTTCAATTGCATTTATTTATGTTTATATTTGTACCATGGGCCACAAGGCCTTTTTCTACAATAAATTTCTTCTTCTTCTTCTTCTATATATATATATATATATATATATATATATATATATATATATATAGATATATATATATATATATATATAGATGGATAGATTGATACAATATATAAATATATATATAACAAATATATGATGTCGCTTGAATTTTTGTAAACATTGTAAAAGTAGGCTTTTTGTATACTTTGTTTTGACAGCAAAATCAATTCTCAACATACTACGCTTAAGATGAGAAACTTCAAAATATAGAAAGCTTTCTAAATAAAATTGAGTAGAATGTTTACCCCCATTCCATAAAGTAAGGGTCAGACACTTGGAAATTTTATTACTTGATTATTCTCGAATTTTTGGAAAATCTGCGAAATCATGATCGTTAATTTGACTTTTACATTAGAGGCATTCCTCAAGCTGGAACAGTGGAAACCTTACCCAGAACGAGTATTGTATTAACACAATACATCACACACAGAGATACAGACAATTCTGTCATAAAAGGCTAGATCTACCCAGATATTAATATAATGCGTGAAATGTGCTTTGTCAAATCACTCCAAAAGTAATTAACATACCCACAATCCACATACCTGCTTTCATGTTCACATGATCAACACGTATATCTTAATCAATAACTTAGCAAAACGATTTAGCACTAAATATGAAGTAACAGAAATTTATAGGTATTACCTATTATTTTCAATTTGTTTACTACAAATCTTATCATTATAAATAATTTTTAATCTATTACAATAAAAATGCCTTGCAAGACTGCAATATTTTATTTAAATTGCTATTACGTATTGCGTTTACAAAATTCTGGATTAATAAAAATATTTTTATATATCTGTTTCCTTATAGGGTGTTGTAAGTGTTCTTGGGCTTCGATCATAACAGTCCCTGTAGTGCTGTGTATCTTATTGGTAATTTTGGTGATCCTGCTATACCATTACCGCTCAAAATGTGTTTCCATACATTCAAGTAAGTACCTAGGTTTACATTAGAGCCTTATATAGGTTTTAACGCACCATAAGAACATGTAGTTCCTTTACGTTTAATGTGCTATATTTGTGCTAGCGCATGTATAAATTTTATGTTGTTGATAGTGTTTTCATCATAAGCGTCGCATTCCTATTAAGAATTTGCACTTGGGATTTGGTTTGAGGGACTCTTGAATCGACATGGATTATATAACAACAACTATAATATAAGTTCGTTAGCGAAAGGTCAACTTTTCTGCTGAGCTTGTTTCAGGGTCTTCAGTTTTTTTTTCTAGGTCGATTTTGATTGCCTATATATCAGGTGTGAAAATTATTGAGGTTTGTCCGCTGTCAGCTATGGCCAATTTGAGCTAAAAAGCATAATACCAAATAGCCGCGAAAAATACTAAAATAACAAATATAGAATAATTTACTTAACATTTGACATATAGGATCAACCAATACATAGATTCTAATAAAATAATGATACTTCTAGAAAATATTTCATCATGAGAGACCCTGCTACTTTGATGTAGTCCATAAAAGTGCATCATATTGGTTCGGCTATAATATATTTAATTTTATAAAACATTTGATTTTCTCCAGTTAGAAGGGCCATTTCCTCTTAGATTTTCATATGTTAATATATATATATATATAAATATATATATATATATATATTTGATAGATGTCTTACTCAGATCAAATATGATGTATACGTTTTTTCTACCTTTGCCATGGCGTTCCAACCTCTTTAAAAGCTAAAGTATAGCCTTTGGTAAAAAAAATCCTGATTAATTTGCAAATATTAGTCTTGACCGCGGCGCGAGGGTAAACATCCAAAATCATAGGTAACTGCTGTTTATGTGCGTTTCTCTCTTTTGTTTAATTAATTAAGTCCACTTTTTGCCCATGGGTAATCTTTTTATTCCGGTCTTACTGTATCTTCATGATTTACATGTTTGTCAAATGGCGGAACACCTATTTTGGAATTGGTGGCGACTTTGGCCTAAACAATACCAGAAATGAATCTTTGATCACAATACCCAAGAATCCTTATGACAGGTGACCCTGTATGTCAAAATTTGAGGTAATTGTGGTATTTTTGCTATAAGTATTAATTTTGTGATCTGTTTGTTTTATGCTAATTAGTTAAATTCCCCAGGCTGACAGCTGGTCAATTTCAATATTTTTTACACCCAACATATAGGCAATAAACATCTACAAAAATCAAGACCATTAAACAAGGTTGAGTCCACTGGCGGCTGAACAATAGATGATATTATATTAACAATTTTCTAATGTTCCAGGATCAGTCAGAAATTATTCTTATAATAAATATGTCTTTTTATTTACGAAAAGTACTCCATTTTAGCACACACAATTTGGGGTCTGAAGTTATTTAACAGTACAGTTTGCTTTTATTGAAGTAGCTAATTAAAGTGTCAATTCATCTATTTCAGGGTCAACTAGAACAGATGCCCAGGAAGAGGTAAGCCAGCGTACAACCACTTTGATATAAACCGTAATAACTAAAAATGTTTAATTGAGTTGCTGTCTTTGTTGCCCCGTTTACATATTTTATGAATATCAAATGAAACTCTATTTATCATTAAAATATTTTACATATATATTTAATGTTTCTTTTATAGTATGAGGCAGTGGAAACAATTTAGATAAGGTCGTGAGTATACTTTGTTTTTTTTTTTTTTTGTTTTGTTCGTATGCAAAATCAGAAAATGACGTAGATCACTTGAGGGTATTTGAATGAAAACTAAATTTAACAAAATCAAATATATATTTTCGATGATTCTGTTTAGGGTTCGTTCACGACTTATTTAAGTACAAGTGCAAGTACAAGGAAATAACTGTTTTGATCTATAGCTAGATTGTTGTAAAAAGTCAGGAACCGAAATTATCCCTTTGGGCAAATGACATACCACCTATATAGTACCTTGCCCGATGTAAACAGGTATTTACATGACATAGTTTTCTAAAACTGGGATTAAAAACTACTGCTTACTTATTTTGTTCTCTAGAGCTCCCTATTCAAGTTACTAACAGTTCGGCATCCTTACCACTCACTGGCACTGCATACATGTGTACTGGGTTGACTTGTTGTTAGCAATACTTGACTTGGTCATCCATAAGTTGAATATTAACTGCACTTACATTCAGCTGAGCTAAAACAATGGTGACCATTTGAATTCTTGGATTGTTATGAACCTATTACTTTTGAAGTACTGCATATATTTTACTTCAAAAATCGACACACATGTTTCTGCCATGTTCTCAGAGAAGTATAAAAACTGGAGACAATAGACTTGATCTTCGAGGTCAAGTAATCAGATATCCAGAATTTCTTACATCTTTTGAGATGATGAATGTTTCTGTCTCCGTGCAGGAGACAAATATTTGTTATCGCATTTAAAAAAGACATTCTTATTGGCCAAAAGTAGTTAAATTATTTCCTAGGACAAGTGGCGTCTGCTGTATTTTTTTCGGGGAATATTTACTTACTTCCTTATGTATTTTAAGATTGTCAAATGACAGCAGTTGTGCCAATTTCTCAGCTCTAGGTTCATTTAGTGATGTGAAATCTGGTATCTATATAGATCATGAATAGTTAAACCAGGTAATAATTAATACCATATGAAATTTATTGGTATTTTGTTCAAACAATTTCCTTATTTTTTGGACTGCAAATTATTTCCTGACAAATGTATATGCAACGGTCAAAAATATAATTGTAATCATTGGACCTAGAAACTTCTGAATTAATATCCAGGGATGTTCTGTAACTAGCTAAGTATAAACCTATAATAACGGCATGGTAGCCTATATTCTTCGAGCTACTGTTTAAACCAGTTATAAATGTTCAGTCACGAAAAGTGTCAAAATCAATGGTGCTGATTTGTGAACATAGTGCCCTTAGCGTTATGTTTACCTTCTCATGGGAAATAAGAACACCATGGGCACAGAATTTGCATAAATTACAGGCGTATGTATAATGCCCTACTACCAAATAGTGTTGGCCACAAAAGTGTATCTTGTATCACAACCACCAAGTCAGCCACTGTGCATCATGACCCATGATTTACTTTTTTTTTATTTTCTATAAATATACTTATCGTAAATGAATAGTTCATAGATGCAACGAGGAAGCCCATGTTATTGTAAAATTTCACATTTGTCGTTTGTGCCTTTGCCTTTTCTTTCTATCCATGAGAGTATAGGCGACTGTGGTTAAAAGGGACATAAATAGCCGAAAATGCCATATTATATTTATTGTTAATATGATTATTTTTATTGTGAATATTATTACTGAGTATATGAACCTGCTTTAAATTAGCGGGTCGCGTGATCCGAACTTTGCTCAGCTGACGGCAAGTCATCTGAGCACAGCGATTACAGTAAGCCCATCTTCAGTCCTGTCGTCGACAGCCCCTACGTTAACAGGGCACAAACCATAACCCCTTGACTTAGAAACTTATTACTTGATGGGAGGTCTGTAAATAAACCTCCCTGGACACTTGACATTAAGTCTCTGTGTCATATATTCCTACAGTTATGGGACCTGTTATTGCACCCCAGAATAATTAAACATTTGATACAAAAGCTTCAGTATCTGAATAATTTATGCATAAATTGCAATGATTCTTTCATTGCATATTGATCACGCAGGGTTTCAACATTTTCTGAAGAGCAGTGGCACCATCTTTATTTTTTTCTAAATTGTACGCATTTCTCTCTATACTTAAGATCTTTAAATGAAGCAGTCTCCTTTGACATTGAAAATAAAGTCACTGTGAAATATATATTTTGTGAGCTGTTTGAAACAACATAAATGAGTACCTTATAAGTCAGATTGACAGGAGTCATAACAGTTTGACATAGAAACTTCTAACTTAGTATCTAGGGAGTTACTAGTAGAATCTTCTTGAAAACTTTAAACAAGGTCGCTGTTACATATTTTCTAAGCATTATAGGGACAAAACATGATTTTGGGCAGTCTGAAAGTCATTCTTCTTATTTTGCAAGGTTCCTTAACAAATATTTTTCATCAGATCATAAAAATCAATAAATAATACATGCATCACCTATATATATGTCAACTTCAGCTGAGAGTCATGACCCATGGGTCAATTGTTTTTACAATGTGACAACTTCAGAGGTACGCAAGGGATCCCCGAGAACTTGTTTTATTTGCCGTGGAGTTTGATTTGCATTATTGAGCTTGGCATATACACCATTCTATCAATTTTCAAAGAGTGATTTAATGGATTGTTCTGAAACGTGGAATCCTTATTGATTAGGGTGAATTTAATTATTCACTAATATTGTAGGTGCCAATTTATGTTTATTTAGCGTATATTGTTTAAATTGAAATATCCAAACCAGAACATTTCTACTGTTCAACAGCCGGTCCATTCATTGTCCGGAAATAGAATATGTTTAGTAAACATTGTTGATTTGAGAGGTAAGCGGACTTGAAATTACTTGATCAGTGTCGAAGACCATTTGGCTGTGGATCAATATGCCTAAAATTACTTGATCAGTGTCGAAGACCATTTGGCTGTGGATCATTCTGCCCGGCTCTCCTTCCGTTAGCTTGATATAACTTTAACCTGTAAGGACCCCACACATTAAGCTGCCCAGTAAATTTAAAAAATCCCGTGTATAGGGAATTAATTTTAAAAATAGTTGTTTCAATTCTCTAAAAGCAATTTATAAATCTCAGATTTGAAAATGAAACATCCCTGTTTACAGCTACTGCAGTCCACCTTCATAGTTTATAGCCCATCCTCATGTTGGCCTTAATATTGTGAGGACTGTCTGTTTAGTAACTAGTTTAAGGACTTGTTAAATCTCGGTGGATGTAACTCTCAGAAACTGACGTCTTTAGCACAGACAGCGAGCAAAATTAAATTGTTTAAAAAATTGTATCTCCCTTGAGATTTATATATATTCGACGAAAGAAGACGATTACAACAGATGAACTTTCTACTTTCATTTATTAAAAACATTCTTAAAAATGACTTACATGTTTTACAGTTTTCTTACTCCAAGATGTTTGATGGAAAATGTTTCGACGTGAATGAAAACGAACTTTTCCATCACTTAACTGGGGTCGGCCCACGGGCATGGTTATATGATTATTTTTATGGGTCAGAAGGGGTCATCGGTTATTTCGGGACCAAGGCGGTGATGGAAAAAGCCAAGTTTTAAGAATAAACTGCAGTATTTGCGAGCATCTTAAGGTGTTCATGTAGTTGGTAGTTAACACTTTGATACATTTGGAGAAAACAACTGAGTAGGAAAGCCCTGGGATGTAAAGGATAAGGAGGAAAAGGTTTATTAATTTGCAAAACCTATCGGGCTGCCTTATCATTTTATAAATTGTAAAAAATACATCACAGTCTTAGCTGTGTATGTTATACCAGTCATAGCATTTCAATATTTATCTTCCGGAACCTTTATGGCTTCGTAGTTATACAGTTTTTAATCTCCAATGACTATCAGTCATGCTGAGCTATAGCGATCACTGTTACCCCGTCATCCTTTTGCCGACCGTCTGGTCGGCCGTTTGCACGGCAGTTTGTAACCGCTCTACCTAATAACGTCTAACTGAACATCCACGGAAGTCAATAGGTCTATTTCTAAACATGAAATTATGTCATTTCGACCTATATCATAGGATATGTGGACCTCATTTGTGCATCCCACAATAACTAAAACATTGTAACAAATTCTCCACTATTTCGAAAATCACTGCATGAAATGCCACGATTTTTACTTAGCTTATTGATCATAGAAAGTTTCATCAGCTGCTTAAGACTATTGGCGCCACCTGTATTTTTCTAGTTTTTACGATTTTTTTTCTATTTTTGGCCTAAAAATTACATCAATGGTATAGGTTTCTGAACTCTGGTTTCATCTAGTGTTATTTGTTCATGAATTTTTAAGGTTCCTTTAGGTATCATTATCGTTTGGACCCTGACTTCATTTCAGTGTTCATGTGTCACTTGTTATTAATATGAGACTCCATAAAGTAGATATCATTGTAAACCTTATAAAGTTTTGCACCTTAAAAGATGTATACCTATAGAGATTCTATTCGTTTGTTACAATTTAAAATTGTTTAAATAAAAACATTTATTTTTTAATACGATATTCCTACCTTCGAATAACATCTGGAAAGTTTTTGATAGTTTTGTTTGAAGCTACATAACAATCTCCGGACGATTGATTTTATGTTTGATCATCTATCTTTATTTTTTCATCTTCAAAATTATTTTTTTTTGTATCGAACAGTTTCTGGAAAAATCGCAGAAGTATTTGGAAACCGGTGACCTCGACCTTCATGTTTGAGGTCAAGAGCAGAAATAGAAATATTTTGTTTACACTATACCACTCAAATTTTGTTTATAAAATTGATACATTAATTATTTCTACCAAAATCTCAAATGTGTAAAAAAAAACTGGTGACCTTGACCTTCATCTTTAAGGTCAAATCAGCAGATATAGAAGTTTGTTATGAACACTATAGCCTTTGAACCACTCGATATTTCATGGTAAAATTTGATGCATGAATTGTTTCTTCCAAAATCTTAAGTTAATTATAAAACTGGTGGCCTTGACCATCGTCTTCAAGGTCAAATATGCAGAAGTCTAGAATTTGTGTATCCCAAACCTCTGAAGTTGTCCATATTTCCCAGCAAGTTTTGGAATGGGAGGCCCATAAGGAGGCGAAACACATATGTTTTTTCATTGCAAAAAAAAAAACACATTCTAGTTTATGTTTTTTTCTGTTTTTCGATATGTATCTTAAAATAGCCAACGTAAGCTAAATAATATGAGGTATTTGTTGAAAATGTCTTGACAATTCTACATAAAAGTAATATACAACACAATTTTGTGCTCTTCAAAATAGAAGAAATTGACAGACGTTAAAACGAAATCGATTAAACTGTCATTTTTATATTTCCAGGATTAGCAGGGAATACTTTTGCGACTTGTAGTTGCTGTATGCCAATTTGGACAAGCACGGATCCAGAAGGGGGAATATGAGAATAGATTCCACTCTTCAATATTCATATAATATTTACCATTATAATCTGATGTTTTGTCAAACATAGTGGTTTATCTTAACTTTCTTGAATTGTCCCGTGACGTTTCGCGCTCATGTACCACTAGCTTACTTTTTACTATAAAATATACAATTTATCTAATATTACTATTATATACATGATGTATTTATCTGATGTCACGTAAGAGAATGTGGTTTGGTTGAAGCATTGAGAAAAAAGATCTTCCTCTGTTACTTTTGTATAATTTCTTTTCAATAAATGATCGTGGTTTTTTATTTACTTTTTGCAAAGGCCACAGCTTTATGGTGATGAACCGGTAAATTACGTCTATGGCCTTCTAAATACCAAAGTGCCCCATTGCTTACATCTGATTGAACAGGGTTTATTTTTTTTATTGATCTAAGTTACAGTCTTATCTCTTCCGAAAAATATAAATTTGTAAAGACATCAACTACGTAACTCAGTGATTCGCAGCTACACTTTCACATATTAAAATAAAAATCATTTCTTGTATTTTGTCCTGTAAATAAGTATAGGAAATCACTCTTTCCCGTGAATAAAACAGTATTTTGTTTCGTATTAATCAGGTTCTCAACTGAGTGCTCTATCCGAGCCTCAACTGACTAATCAAGCTCGTGTCACTCTCCTCATTTTTCCGTGACAACATGTGCTTGCCATTCTGGGAACCTCAATAGTGAACATTATGTTTCCTCTGCAAAAGGAACCGGTCGGGATTTAATTCAACAGTGGCGCTCGATCAGAGGCTTTTACTGATTTGCAACTTAACCATGGCTGTTATTTGGGTATTTTGCAAAAGTGTTCATGATTATAATAAAGAAACAATTGATTTGGTTTTTGATAAACTGTGTATAATCAAAAAGAAATTACTCCTTAGATTGCTAGTATGATACATCTCTGTCTGGCATGAACAGAGCCTCATACCTGCTTAGTGCAGGAAACAAACCGTCATAACACCATTAGAAATAGACACAACTGCTTGCGAACTTTTTGAACCTTTAGCTAGAGAGATTTAAAACGAAATAAAATACCTACCCATGAAAGAGAAAGTGTACTGGTTAATGAATAAACTAAACGCTTCTAGTGATGTTTCAAGTTTTGAGACATGATATTTGCTAATTGAAAAAAACATTTAATAATGATTCAGTTCCCCTAGTTGACCCTACTTTACGTATTAATCTTAATACATTACACTGTCTAACATAAGTTTCGGACAAACGTTCACAAAGCGAACCAGAAAAGGAGACATAGCTAAAGCATTGCCATTGTCCGAAGTCCTGTTGTGTACCCTGTTTAGTCTTTTGATAGGACGTGTAGAAAACTCAAACCTGTTATTCGATTGATGAGAGGGGTCATCCCCAGCACCTATGGTCTAGGTGTAGGGCACAGGACTCATTACCAGGTGATCGTGCGTTCAAATCTCAGCCGTTGCGGCGACGTTTTACCGGATACCTTGAACGCTGGGTGAGCATTCTGCACTCAACTTGAAGGCCGTACCCCACTGTTATGTTTCACTTACAAATAAGTGTGCCGTTCGACGTTCCTCGGTGGTATAACCGGTGGTAATTGGGACAATTATAAACCGAGGGTCCGCAGGTATATCAGTTACCGGAATTGGTTAGCACAGAGATATAAAATCATTGAAAGCATGTGCTACTACCCTGCGAAGTATTCCTAAACTAGAATCGAATTATGCAGATGTACATACTTAGTTAAGCTAGCACTAAAGATTGAAGGTGGTTACATCCAACAAAATAAATTAAAAAGACCAGAGGAATCAGCACATTGGCTTTCACAATTACGTTCAAATAGCACCACCAATGTACGAACGGTACAGCCTTTTTATATTCTCTGCTCCCAACTTCGCACATATGCAGTTAATCCATTTATTGTTGTGCCATTACATTCCACAAAACAAGCTTGATATTCACTAATAAGTAAATGGTGCATAATTAAAATATGAAATGTGTATTCCTGTTTCATAAAAGTTTTACTTTCTCAACCAAAACCATATTGTATAGATGTTATCTACATTAGAAAGAATATATAACGTATTTTTTCCACGGCAATTCCCATTTACTTGATGTATATTGTTTTCTCTTCATTACTTGGTAAATTAGAGGCAACCCCATTGCTTTATACACATGAAGACACATACCATTATGTAATTTACTTTTATAGTGAATATCTTGTTATATGAATGTACTGATACATCGTCCGCGGTATACCTTAATGATGTTGAATTATAATTTACCCTTCAATAGAGCAGATTATAATATACACTCATTTGCTGTTGGAATATTTTGAATTTCGGCATACAAGCTGCACTCCCGTGGTGCGTTTTCAGTTATTTTTCCTTGTTGGGAAGGACAAACATCATTCGGTTCATCTGAACCTCCGCACGACCTTTTCAATCTACGTAGTCAGACCATGATGTAGCGACAAAACAAGAAGATTGGCACACCCATAGCAACAAAACATACACCAAGTCCTGTAAGGAACACTTTAAGGAAGCTTGAGGTTTTACATTGTATATAACAAGGGATCTCATCTTTACCAACACCTGCGTTACTGCCCTCAGTTTTCGGTCTACAAAGGTTATCATGTTCTATATAGCCTCGACCTAGTGTTGTAAAGTCCAAGGATATATTGCAAATGGTTATATTCGAAGTTTTCCCCCATTCTTCATAGACGCCGATACAGCTGTGAATAAGTGGCACTCCTGTGCTATCAGAAATAAGTTTGTCGGTAAGCAAACACTGTTCATCCTGCTCAAGTAATAGACGTCCCTCACTTTCCTGTGGAATAAAAACATCGAGGTCAGTACTCCATATCGCGAAAATGGCAGATGTTTTAGTAAGTGTCCCGATTCGTAAATCAGAAGAAAGCCAACGTAAGGAATCCGTCTTGTTGTTTACAGACGTGATATTTGGGTTGCAAGTACAGCCATATCTTCTATCCTGGACGGGCGGTTCACCCGGAATACTAGCTAAAAGACATGGGTTTATTCCTTTCATGCCAATCCATTTCAAGGTACCTGGGATATCCTGGGCAACAAGTAAAGCGATTAATCTGTTTCCAGATATATTCAAATACTCCAAGGCCTTTAATCGTTTAAATATATTAAAATTAACTCTTGTTATAAGGTTGTGGGATACATCCAGATATTTTAAAGTTTGAAGAGCAAAGAACTCATCCTTAAGCTCACTAATACAGTTATGGCTGAGAATGAGTGTCCGGAGTCCACAACTAAACAAAAACAAATCTCCAGCTGAACATATATCTAACGTTGGGATGGTGTTAAGCTGATTCCATGATAAATTCAACCATTTCAAGTTTGGTAACATGAGCTTTGAGTTACTGTCAATAAAGTTAGTATCTCGAAACCCAGGAATAATACATGGGCTACTAGATGACTGCTGGATATTATTGTAACTCAAGTAAAGGCCCTCTAGTCTGATCATCACTATCATTTCAGTTTCGATGAAACTTTTTAGCTTGTTATAGTTCATGTATAGTTTCTTTACAGAGGGAAAGAGAGTTGGAATAAACGTCAGTGATATTAAATTGTTGTTATCTAAGTACAGTTCTTCCATCTCTTGGAACGATTCATTATACTTAGCGAACTCTTTGAGGGTTTCATCTGAAACCGACGTGTTTGATAAACGAAGGTTTTTGGTATTTGGAAACAATTCTTTTACCTGTTTTAGTGATCCTATTGAATTATGAGCTATGTTCAATACTGTCACTTTAAATAATGGATTGTCTATGTTTCTGCCATCAAAGGTAAGGTTGTTTCCTTCGATACTCAAGTCTTTTACGTTTGGAAATGCATTGGCCATTCCGTCCAGGCTTTCCAGGTTATTATAATCAAGGTTCAGCGTGACTATTTCCCGGTTTTGTTTTCCTGAAAATACTACGTTCGTGATGTTGTTGTCTTTTAGATTTAACCGACGAACATTCGCTGGAATATTCTGCGGGATCTCATTCAGACCCAAACCAGAGCAGTTCCATTCATTTTGTGTACAGGTGCAACCAGTATGACAGCACCAGATTCCAGATCCTGTCAAGAGAAGGAACATTAGTTGATGATGGGCTGTTCTATACATTGTATATTACAGTAACGCTGCGGCGGAGCACTGTTATGTACTGTACAAGCAACGATGTACAACCATCAATGATGCCCGACGTTTATAACAGGCTGCTTGCTCAGTGAACAAATCTCATAACCACGGTGGCACGAAATTATCCCTTGATAATCCACAAGATAAAACTTGTGGGAGTAAATAGTGGTGATACGGTTCTTCATTTATTTAGAAACACCATTCCAACACCAATTACCATTACTCTATACCCGAAAAATGAAACCTCATCTGAAACCAGCTGACGTGTTTTATCATACGTCGGTCGTCTGGCCGTCAAGACGTTAGTTAGCAGAACTAAGATTGTACTGGTTACATTAATCGACCTGATTTTCGCAATGCGTATTGATCCTGGACAGTTTCATCAGCTGCTCAAGACTACTTATCTGGGATCATTTTTTTCTAACTTTCACGCATCATTTCGCTGTTTCTTAGACTTCCAAATGCTAGCAATGATATCAATTTCTCAGCTCTGGTTTCATCTAGTGTCATGAAACCTTGCATATTTATTGGTCATGACTAGTTGCATCATTTTCAAAACACTGATGGTGCCACTAATATTTTTTTGCAGGATTTTTCATTTTTCTTTCGGACTGCTAAGTATTTACGGTATTGCATATTTTTTCCTCAAACTGTTTTCGCAAATTATTGTAAATATTTCCTCAGATGAGCTTCAAACTGGTGACCCTGACATTGATCTTCAAGATAAATCTACCAAGTATAAGCTTGAGAACCCCACCTTTTTTCAAATTTTTGTTCCTTTCTTTTACACATGCTAATTTTGTTCAGGCTGTTTCTCGTAGGAATATCAAAACTGATAACTTTTACCTTGTTCTTTCATTTTAGTCTATGACAAAATTTCCCCTCAGTTTCGGGGAAGGGACTCATGTTTAGACATAATTATTCTATTTTACATATATCTCTTAAGTCAGGACGCGAAGTTGGAACAAAATCATCATTCATTTCTTCAGAAATCTTTTTTTCTCTTGTACAACGTCTTAAGGCGAGTACTAACTGGGATTATAGTATTCACCTGTGCATGACACATCACTTCAGAAGAGCCCAGTCGACTCTGAAGGCCAAGATCATATCTGAAATTACCTAAATTTGGTTTTAAAATATTTAACATTTTTTATTAATGCTGGTCACCTAAGCATGACCAATACTAGTATGTTGCTTGGTTATGATTTTTCTACCCTTAAACAATGTGCAAACTATAACAGAATCAGGTAGCTGAAACCTCACTTCAGCACAGGTGGTATCAACTAAAAGATATGAAATCAGGTAACTGTGACCTATATTATCCGAGTTAGAGAAGAACCATATTTGAGTATTCCAAAAGACTCTTGTTACTAATTACACACACAAAAAATATATTTTATTCGACGAATGCCTTGGTGGATCGTCAGGAATTTGCAGTTCTAATCGTTTTTGGCCAGATAAGTGGTGCCGAAGAATGTTGGTGCCACCTTCGATTTCTCTTTGGTTTTGCATTTGTATTTGTTTTCTGAATGGCAGATGAGGCCGTTGATCCGGATCACGAAGCACACACTCTAAAAATTAGAAATAAACAAATATATCCTTTCAGAATCATTCATGATATCTGAAATGGCACTACTCCGATCTATAATTGGAGATCAATTCTACAATTATGGTTATTTGACCGTCCTCCGTCCGTCCGTCTGTCTGTCCTTCCGTGCGTTAGACTGGGAAATTTAGAAACCGTTAGACCTACGAATACTGTATACTGTTAGGTGTCCCCAAAATATCCTACCAACCCGAAAACTGGGTCACTGTCACTTCTTTCCTTCGAGAAATTAAGGAAAAACTTAAATTTTCCATTAAAAACCTTTTATCACACATCAGGACTGCCTAATATCAAACCATGTATGTTTTTCTTTATATTTACCACAAATAATTTCTTGTATATTTCCTATACAGGCCTGAAATTAGGTAAGCATTACGTAATTTTTTAAAGGTATTGGTTAAACATAATGCACTTTGTAAAAATGAGGAATGCTATTTACTCCCTTAACACGATAAATGTGGAAGCTTGAGACGTTTTTCCAAGTATTTAACTTTATTTAATCAAAATCCACTTGCACATCCGAAATTAGATCATACTTTTGTAATTTTTTTAAGTTAATAGCATAAAATCAATAGCTAAAACTTTTTCCAACTTTTACTTTGACACATTTTTTTCCTGTTATTAAGTGTATATAAATTTTCACTGCATCTACACAAAAAAAATTGAAAACTAAAAACATTTGCTACTTATTGAATTTTTATCTTTTTATCAAATTAATAAATGTTAGACATTTGCTGTATAAAATATATATCCTCTGATTTAAATTCAATAAGTAGCAAATGGTTTTAGTTTTCTATTTTTTTTTAGTTTTTTAGTTCTTTTTATCAAATTTATAAATGTTAGACATTTGCAGTATAAAATATATAATAAAAAAAGAGGATTTAATGTAAATATTTGTTCGTTATTTCCCTGTCTCAGTAGAATGGGAAATAACGGCATTGTCTCCGTCTGTTCATTTCTATTTTTAAATATTTTATATTCAGCACTGCTGAATTAAACATCCTACCCTGGATATACATGCGCAGTCGTTGTA
The DNA here is from genome assembly GCA_026874595.1 of Sipunculus nudus. NCBI lineage: Eukaryota > Metazoa > Annelida > Sipuncula > Golfingiida > Sipunculidae > Sipunculus > Sipunculus nudus. The sequence goes on along the minus strand of CM049312.1, from coordinate 80,019,573 downwards.
ACTCACACCACCATCCCCCCCCCCCCCCCCCCCCCATCGTCTGCACTGTTAACATTAGTTTTATTGCAAGAGTATAAAATATATTGCATATTGAAAATTAGTTTAATAACAAAAAAATGAAACATCATTTTTTGTGTTCCTGTCTCATTAGAATGGGAGATAAAGTGATCAGCTTTGCTTTTCTACCAGTCTGCCTGTCTATTTTTAAATATTCAATAGTTGTTAATCAATTATTTTTCATGTAGGCACTGATGAATTGTTTAATATCCTGTATGCATATATAGAAATTTTGTAACTCCCATCACATCCCCACCCCTTCCCCCATCCCTCATATCAAGTCTAAATCATGTTGGCGTGGGACGTTAGTTACATTGCAACTGTATACATCAGATAAAACTGAACAAAAATGGTATAATAAAAAAACAGGATCCAATTGAACAATTGTGTAAACTGCTGAACTATCAACAATGTATCAAAAAGCCAACCAATGATCATGGTAATAGTTTGGATCTTATGTTCACAAACTTCTCAGATGCTTCAGTTCCAACATTTGGAAACCCACACAAGGTCAGATCAAAAAATATTATGTGCAACAATTTCTTACTCATCAATACAAACCAATCATATCAAGTAACCATGGCCTATATTACGTCTTCCTCTCAGACTGTATATCCATTTGATATTATTTTAGGTTTTTATCTTTAGGGTCAACTTTAGCTGTGCACAGTCACCCGTGGGTCCTTGTTCAGCAACAATATGATGAAATTGCACCAGATATTGCATATACGTTAATTCTATCAGTACCTGATCTGATATATGCTGTGCAGCTATATATAATTTACACAATTGTTTGAGTGTTTAAGTATATAGTGAAATAACAGAAAAATGCATACAAACTTTTTGCACTGTCACATCTCAGTATGTTCTGGTGGTAGAATATACATTACCATTAGACATTTATTATCAGCACGCTACAATGAAACAAACTGAATGAGCTTGTTCGCCAGGATAATTGCACATATCTCTGAAATGGATAAGACTAAAGATTAATAGCCTTTTAGTAAATCTGACCAGGCAGTGTCAAGGACACATGTTGTTGCAGAATGGTTATCGGTCATTCTTCTCACAAACTCTTATGTTAATTAAGCCAAATTGGTTATATGCTTGTTTTTCTTAAATATCATCTTTTGGTTATATATACAAAATGTTTCAAAAATTGGTATATAACCTATGCGGCAGACCTGCGGATAATATATATTAAACCAATGCTATCGTTGCTGCTGTTCAGTCTGAGAAAGAAGACTGCTGTTCAGTCCTTCCTGGCGACCTCGACGCTCGTCCTGTAACACAACAACAAGCTTGGTACATTATTGGAAAGCACGAAGTGGGCAAATGCTCCGCGGATATCACCAAACCATATGCGACAATATGTTTAAATATGTGACATGAAATTTAGTTCTGTCAAAGAAATAAGTAAAAATAAGAAAAACACATTCATGAATAAATATTTTGTGTTCTAGAATCCCAAATTCAGCAACAGTTTCTCAATAAGAGGACCATGGCTTGAGCTGGAACTTGAAGTGTTTATTGATCATAGATCGAGGTTGTTCTCGTCTATCATTTCCTAGAGCTTCACTTTTTATACGCCCCGGAAGCACCGCGGTAACTAACGAGGAATACGATAAATGATCAAACTCAACAGAAGTAATAATCAATATAATATCTCGTCTATTATCGATTTCCAGCATTATCAACGCATATTTATTGAGACCAGAAGTAACCAGACTTTGATGGCACCATGATGACTTACCAAAAAGCTAATGAAGTTTAATGAAACTTGTTAAACATATTTGCCAATAACGTTTCTTATTCCCAGCAATATCCACGCATATTTCATGAAGTCAGAGGTCACCAGATACGCAACGAGCGTATTATGTATCATTTTCCTTTGCTGTTATATTGTAACCATACTCCCAGTATTGCACAATTGGGTTCAGGGTTCTCCATCAATTAAATTTTACACCTCCAACTGTTCACCGAGTCTTAAGCAAGTCAGTAGTATATTTGGGAAATAATGGTTTATTCAATACACACCCGTAGCGCTGAGGCTACCCATCATCGATCAGACAATATCTAACAAATCTAACGTTTCTAATTAGAAAACCCCCGTTCATGAGCAGCAGCTAAGATGAAGCGATTTATCATTATCCATGGGGACCTTTTAATTATTAATATTCATTATTGTTACGAGCACAGTGGGGCCTCAAACTGATTATACATTTGGGAAATAATGGTTTATTCAATACACACCCGTAGCGCTGAGGCTACCCATCATCGATCAGACAATATCTAACAAATCTAACGTTTCTAATTAGAAAACCCCCGTTCATGAGCAGCAGCTAAGATGAAGCGATTTATCATTATCCATGGGGACCTTTTAATTATTAATATTCATTATTGTTACGAGCACAGTGGGGCCTCAAACTGATTATACATGTTAATAAAACAAAGGCAGGCATACACCCAGAGAGTCAGAATAGTGACCACCAAGTTAGTTATCATATGGACAGATAAATGGTCACAGCGGGAGAGTAGGGCGGGTGGGGAAACTCCTGTTTAGCTGGGCAGCATGCTGCCGACTGACTGCACGAGGCGGGCCCTAGCCCTCGGTTCCAATTTGGCGGGCTTATGCATATCTATTAAGACTGATGTGCCGTCGTAAGCGGGGGGGGGGGGGGGATGTCGCGGAATGTCACCGTTTGGTGTGTAATCACATTCACGGAATGAATGTTTACATATCGGGACATACTTTTTCGTATATTAATTTCCAGTTCTGCTTGAATACTGCCAAAACTTATTATGTCAATTATTTTTCTTTAGTTCAGCTAATGTAAAGACATTGAAGCAATAGAAAAGGCCCTTCTTGCATGGTCGATCTGCCTTGGTTACTCACATCAGATTGGCACAAAATGTAGGGGGATGGATATAACCTTTCATCTTTTCATCTTTCTAATTTGTATGTGCAACACAGTTTTCATCAAACGTTGGTTTGAAGAAACTGTGTTTAATGTTGCATATACTTTAATTATGTCAGAAAGCAGGTGATTTGGTATATTGTGTTATCATATTTTGATATTCGTATAGAATTAGCATCTTGAAATCGACACAATATATCCATATGCACCTCCTTGTACTTATGTTAATTTGGTTTAATAATTATTTTTCCCAAATCTCCACTCTGCAGGGTAGGTTTATATTGTTGCAGTTAAAAAAATGTTTGGTCATCCTGATTATCTAAAAATTTATTGACTTTTCATCCATTTGCCCTACCCTTACGCAAAATTAGGACATATCTGTTTGCATTAAATTACTTAGTGGCAAAGCAACCAACCAAGGCTGAAGGTACTTCTACTCCACAGGCTTACATTGAAAATTAAGAAACTACTTTAAAATGGGAGCGTTGTCAATTTTAGATCAAACCTGCTTATTTAACAAACTGTAAGAACTCTATTTACATGCACCTGTCCTCACATTGTCAGCTATATATTGCATTTTCGCGGGCAAGATCTTACAACTACATGTACGTGTTTGTTTACATGTCATAGATTAAGGCATGCCTAAGACTTAGACTACCCTCAAGTCACAACTTAAAATTGTTTTCGTGATGTCCTCTGAGCTTTAATTTATACAGAGTATCTTCTATAAATTTTCCTCATGCTATCGTCTTAAAAACTTTTTATCACAGTATTTATACATTCCTTATATTTATTGTTCACTCTCCAACATTAATGATGCCATCATTATTATGCACAAGGTACCTTATGTGCATCGGTGCTTGATCATTATGCAGTTAATTAACAAATGACAATTAGTAATTCCTTATTAATAAGTCACCAATAAAGATAACAACTGCTGGTCTTTTATCTTTCTTTGTGCTCATATGATCACAAGACCACCACGCCAAAATTATTGATTAACACACTCGAGCGAGACCTTATCGAACTGACAAGCAGTAATAATAATTCAGATAGTGAAACAGAACAAGAAGGGCTAGAAGAATGTAGCTTCAACGATGGATCGGGGGCACTGAAACGGGCAAAACAACTAAAGCTTTTCTCAGTGGAGAAGGGACAGAGTATTAGCTACGCTACACCAGTTGATTCAAAGATACATAACAGACAGTCTTCCATAACCACATTCTTTCAGAGGATAGACATATATATATATATATATATATATATATATATATATATATAAACATTTTTAATTATGTATTTTGACTCTTGTGTCAAAGCCAATCCTCATGCCAGGTCACATTCTAATTGATCACAGAACCATGGGGGGACACTAATAATGAAAATCATGAAAACTATAACGAGCCTCCACAAGTACACTATCGTAAATCGTTGAATTGAGTTATACCATGTAGGTTGCTGTTTGAAAATTCAGCATGTGTCCAAAGTCGGTATATTTGTGAGCCAAAGATTTATTGATGGCACTCCAAGACCACATATTTTTGGCAATATACGTTATCGAGTGGTACGTATGCATAAGACAACTCCAAGAAAGAAACAAAACATTTGAATACATTTGATAAAAGATGAATCAATTGCGTTACCGGCCGTTCAAACGAAATATATTGTCTCCTGGTAGAAGCATAATACCATGATCTGTTGTTGAGGAGCGTACCCTGGGTTAAGAATCCTTTTGTTAAACATTCCAATTATCATTAATCGATATGCGGATAGAAATCACTCCTTGTCTATTTATATATCTACGTACCTAACTTATATATGTCATAGGCTACAAAAATATATAAGCGTATGGACAGCAATACAAAAGTAAGGAAAATGTAAAAGCACACAAACAGTTAAATCGCCTCAACAAAGAATGGATATATAATTGTTTTTTAAATGGAATATTAAATCAACCCAGGGCTTGTTTTGTTGCGTGTAGTGGCGGGCAAATATTATGATTTTCTCCTGCAACATTTTAGAGAATTCCGCGGAAATTATACAAAGAATACACGCAAAATCACAATATGAACGAAGATGGGATGCTAATCAATTATTTGAATAATATACACATCACAATCAGCAGAACAGCTCATACAATCACAGGTGCCAATGATCGCAGAACAGTCAATGTACTTATTTTATCCTCAGTCGTTCCGTAGCCATTTGGCAAGTCTCTCCCTGTAGTTGGCTTCTTATATGTGCAAAACGGACTGGTACCAACTTTGGACATCCCATCTGGTTCAAGAGTCAGTTTACAAAATAGTATATTCCTTGTTTGTACTAAAGCTTCTTTTTCTTCATCAGAGCAATTCACTTGTACGACCGTGCTCTTAAGCTCGTTGATAAAAAAAAACAGTTCATCCTGCTCAAGGAAAAGACATCCATCACGTTCCAGTGGAATATAAACATCGAGGTCAGGACTCCATATCGCGAAAATGACAGGTGTTTTCGTAACTGTCCCGATTCGTAAATCAGAAGACAGCCAACGTAAGGAATCCGTCTTGTTGTTTTCAGACGTGATATTTGGGTTGCAAGTACAGCCATATCTTCTATCCCGGATGGGCGGTTCACCCGGAATACTGGCTAAAAGACATGGGTTTATTCCTTTCATGCCAATCCATTTCAAGGTACCTGGGATATCCTGGACAACAATTAAGGCGATTAATCTGTTTCCAGATATACTCAAATACTCCAAGGCCTTTAATCGTTTAAATATATTAAAATTAACTCTTGTTATAAGGTTGTGGGATACATCCAGATATTTTAAAGTTTGAAGAGCAAAGAACTCATCCTTAAGCTCACTAATACAGTTATGGCTGAGAATGAGTGTCCGGAGTCCACAACTAAACAAAAACAAATCTCCAGCGGAACATATATCTAACGTTGGGATGGTGTTAAGCTGATTCCATGATAAATCCAACCATTTCAAGTTTGGTACCATGAGCTTTTAGTTACTCTCATTAAAGTTAGTATCTCGAAACCCAGGAATAATACATGGGCTACTAGATGACTGCTGGATATTATTGTGACTCAAGTAAAGGCCCTCTAGTCTGATCATCACTATCATTTCTGTTTCGATGAAACTTTTCAGCTTGTTATATTTAATGTATAGTTTCTTTACAGAGGGAAAGAGAGTTGGAATTAACGTCAGTGATATTAAATTGCTGTTATCTAAGTACAGTTCTTCTATCTCTTGGAACGATCCATTATACTTAGCGAACTCTTTGAGGGTTTCATCTGAAACCGACGTGTTTGATAAACGAAGGTTTTTGGTATTTGGAAACAATTCTTTTACCTGTTTTAGTGATCTTATTGAATTATGAGCTATGTTCAATACTGTCACTTTAAATAATGGATTGCCTATGTCTCTGCCGTCAAAGGTAAGGTTGTTTCCTTGGATACTCAAGTCTTTTACCTATGGAAATGCATTGGCCATTCCGTCCAGGCTTTCCAGGTTATTATAATCAAGGTTTAACGTGATTATTTCACGGGTATATTTTCCTGAATATACTACGTTCCTGATATTGTTATCTGGTAGATTTAACCGACGAACACTCGGAAGATTCTGCGGAATCTCATTCAGACCCAAACCAGAGCAGTTCCATTCATGTTTTCTACAGCAGCAACCAGTAGGACAGCACCAGATTCCAGATCCTGTCAAGAGAAGGAACATAAGTTGATGATAGGCTGTTCTATACATTGTATATTACAGTAACACTGCGACGGCGCACTGTTGTGTACTGTACAACAACGACGTACAACCATCAATGATGCCCGACTTTTACAGGGATAGGCTGCTTGCTCAGTAAACAAATCACATAACCCGGCAGTACGAAATTATCCCTTGCTGCATAATATAGATAAAACTTGCGGGAGTACATTGTGGTGATGCGGTCTTCATTTATTCAGAAACACCATTCCAGCACCAATTACCATCACTGTATACCCGAAAAATGTAACCTCATCTGAAACCAGCTGACGTGTTTTATCATGTGTTCGGTCGTCTGGCCGTCAAGACGTAAGTAAGCAGGACACAAATTGTACTGGTTGCATTAATTGATCTGATTTTTGCAATGCGTATTGATCCTGGACAGTTTAATCAGCTGCTCGAGACTACTTATCTGGGAATCATTTTTTCTAACTTTTACGCATCTGCAGATGTACATATACTTAGTTAAGGTAGCAATAAAAAAAAAATAGAGGCGGTTACCTCCAACAAAAAAATATTTAAAAAAAAAAAAAAAAAAAAAAAACTTTTACGCATCTTTTGGCTGCTTTTTAGACTTCGAAATGCGAGTAATCATATCAATTTCTCAGCTCTGGTTTCGTCTAGTGTCATGAAACCTTGCATATTTGTTGGTCATGACTAGTTCTATCATTTTCAAAACACTGATGGTGCAACTTTTTTTTTTAATTTTTGCCGGATTTTTAAATTTCCTTTCGGACTGCTAAGTGTTTACAGTATTGCATATTTTTTCCTCAAACTGTTTCCTAAAATTATTGTCAATATTCATTCAGTTGAGCTTCAAACTGGTGACCCTTACATTGATCTTCAAGTTTAAATCTACGAAGTATAAGCTTGAGAACCCCATATTTTTTTTCAATTTTTTTTGTTCCTTTGTGATACACATGCTATTTTTGTTCAGGCTGTTTATCGTAAGAATATCAAAACTGATAACCTTTACTGTGTTCTTCCATTTTTATTTCCCCTCAGTTGCGGGAAAGGGACCCATGTTTAGACATAATTATTCTATTTTACATATATCTCTTAAGACAGCAAGTTGGAACAAAATTATCATTCATTTCTTCAGAAGTCCGTTTTTTTTTCTCTTGTACAATATCTTGAGGCGAGTATTGACAGGGTTTTTAGTATTCACGTGTGCATTACACATCACTTCAGAAGAGCACAGTCGACTTTGAAGGCCAAGATCATATCTGAAATTAACTAAATTTGGTTTTAACATATTTGACTTGTTGTTATTAATGTTAGGTTATAATATCATGCTAGTCAGCTGAGCATGACCAATATGTTGCTTGGTTATGATTTTTCTTCCCTTAAACAATGCGCTTACTATAAAAGAATCAGGTAGCTGAAACCTCACTTCAGCACAGGTGGTATCATCAAAGATACTTGAAATCAGGTCACTGTGACCTATATTATCCGAGTTAGTTCTAATCGATTTTTAGTCGATTTATGGCCAGTTAATCGCTGCCGAAGAATGTTAGCGCCATCTACGATTTCTCGTTGTTTGTGCATTTGTATTTGTTTTCAGAATGGAAGATGGGGCCCTTGGACCTCATCACAAAGCACACACTGTAAAAATTAGATGTAAAGAAATATGTCCTTTCAGAATCGTTCATGATATCTGAAAGGGCACTACTGGGATCTTTACTTGGTGATCTATTCTACAGTTATGGTCATTTGTCAATCGCCCGTCGGTGTGGCTGTCCTTCCGTCCGTTAGACTGGGAAATATGGGAACTGTTAGACCTTCGAATACGGTATACTGTTAGATGTCCCCAAAATATCTTACCAACCCGAAAACTTGGTCACTGCGACTTATTTCCATTGAGAAATTAAGGAAAAACTTCAATTTTCCATTAAAACCTATTATCACACATCAGGACTGCCTATATCAAACTTCAATTTTTTTTCTTTATATTTACCGTAAATAATTTCCTGTATATTTCCTATACAGGCCTGAAATTAGGTAAGCATTACGTAATTGTTTATTATCATTGGTTAAATATAATGCACATTGTAGATAATGAGGAATGCTATTTACTCACTTTACACGATAAATATTAAAGCTTGAGACTTTTTTCCCCAAGTATAAAACATTATTTAATCAAAATTCAACTGTATATCCGAAATTAGATCAGAATCTTCTCATTTTCTTAAGTTAATGGCATAAAATCAATACCTTCCATTTTTTCCAACTTATACTGTGACATATTTTTTCCTGTTACTAAGTGTATTTAAATTTTCACTGCATCTACACAAAAAAACTAAAAAAATAGTAATCTACAAAATTGCCTACTTATTGAATTTTTATCACAGGATATATATTTTATACTGCAAATGTATAACATTTAAAAATTTTAAAAAAGATGTAGTAAAAATGAGGATTTAATGCAAACATTTGTTCATTATTTCCCTGTATCAGTAAAATAGGGAAATAACGGCATTGTCTCGTTTGTTTATCTCTATTTTTAAATATTTTATAATTATGAATAATGTTTTTACCAGAAAGCACTGCTGAATTAAATATCCTACCCTGGATGTATATGCGAAGCCGTTGTTACTCACACAACCATACCCCCCTGCCCCCCCCCCCCCCCGTGGAGTCCTTCCACCTGTGCACTGTCGACAGTTTTATTGCAACAGTATAAAATATATCAGAATTGGAAAATTAGTTTAATAACAAAAAAATTGAAACATCATATACAGTACAACGCCTGCTAACGGCCACGCCTCAATAACGGTCAATACGTGTTTAACGGTCAGATTTTTATGGTCCCGAATTTTCGACCGTTATATTTTATAATCATTTTGTTGTCAATTACGGTCACTCCTCTATTTCGTATTACGGCGAGGTCTCTCGGTCCCGCAGGCCGGTAAACCCCTCAATTACGGTCAAGGGTAAGCTCTTTACACAGCGCTGTACGTATAGGGCTACTACCTATATCGTAAGGCGCTGTTTGTTATGACCTCGTATCCTGAATTGCAACACTGTATTTTTGTCCAATCAGATGAGACCTTGTGCTGGAAGACAAAGCCAAGCGAGGAATACACGGAGCCAATCATATTCATTTCTTTTTGAGTGACAGCTCATCCCCCAGCGTAACCGTCTGAACAGGCCACAGGCTCAGTGGGAATTGCCCATGACGTGGTTTGCTTAGGGCCTTGGGCACATAGGATGCTCGGCCGGTGAGCTGTAATTCAAACGAAACGTAACAACAAAGGCTGCGTGCACACCTCGCTGGCTGGTGACAGTTCTGCAGACAACAGTTACATGGCAACGCTAACACAGTCATACTGTGCGGTCGATGATGCGAGAATGCAGAGGGAGCAATTTAAATTCGACCGGAAACTCATCAAGCGGCGTTTGAAGCGCAGCAATGGGCTGAGCCAGGATGCCTGTCGAGTGTTTGTTTATTGGCAGCTGATGGGCTGCTTGTCACATCATACGCACGTTTATTTCAGTGGACAACGAACCGCCATCTGGTGTCTAAATATATCATAAACGGTCAAAGCTGGCAGCGTGAAAATCAGTTGCTTCTTTAGAAGCGCAAGATTTCCGCTGCCTCGGGAGCGTAGGTCAAGGGCAGTGACTCCGTAATATGGGCTCAACAAATCTAGCGGCCACTTCTGACCTCAATATCATTACACAAGTGTCCGCTCTCACATATTCCTGTCTGTACCCGGATAAAGGTAACCACTCGACCGTGGCTACATGAGTTGTTTGACACGTAGCCAGCGTCCTACCACCTAACTCAGCCTCTTCAGTATGCCGGATTTTAATAAATATTTTATTCTTTTTATTGATAACAGTAATCATACAAAAAATTGTATATACGATTATTTTGTTGATTGTAAAAAAGATTTGTGTTTAATTTCGTGTCAAATGGGAGATAAAGCGATCAGCTTTGCCTGTCTATCAGTCTCCCTGTCTATTTTTTAAATATGCAATAGTTGTTAATCAACTATTTTTCATGTAAACACTGATGAATTGTTCCATATCCTGTATTCATATATAGAAATGTTGTAACTCCCATCACCCCCCCCCCCCCCTCCATCCCTCATATCAAGTCTTGTTCTTGTGGACGTGGGACGTTAGTTACATTGCAACTGTATACATCAGATAAAACTGAACAAAAATAGTATAATAAAAACAGGATCAATTGAACAAATGTGTAAACTGCTGATTTATCAACAATGTATCAAAAAGCCAACCAATGATCATGGTAATTGTTTAGATCTTATATTCACAAACTTCTAAGATTTTTCAGTTTTAACATTTTGAAACAAACACATGGTCAGATCACAAAATATTATTTGCAACAATTTCTTACTCATCAATACAAACCAATCATATCAACCAACCATGGCCTATATTACCTCTTCCTCTCAGACTGTATATCCATTTGATATTATTTTAGGTTTTTATCTTTAAAGTCAACCTCAGCTGTGCAGAGTCACCCGTGGGGTGCAACAATATGATGAAATTGCACTAGATATTGCATATACGTTAATTCTATTAGTAACTGATTTGATATTTGCTGTGCAGCTATCTACAATTTAGACAATTGTTTGAGTGTTTAAGTATATATTGAAATAATAGAAAAATGAAAACAAACTTATTGCACTGGCACGTCCCAGGTAGAATATGCATTATCATTAGACATTTACTTTTAGCACGTCACAATGAAACAAAACTGAATGAGCATGTTCGCCAGGATCATTGCACACATCTCTGAAATGGATAAAACTAAAGATTAATAGCCTTTTAGTAAATCTGACCAGGCAGTGTCAAGGACACATGTTGTTGCAGAGTGGTAATCGGTCATTCTTCTCACAAGCTCTTAGGTTAATTAAGCCAAATTGGTTTATGCTTATTACTTTCTTAAATCTCATCTCTTCGTTATATATACAAAATGTTTCAAAAATTGGTATATAACCAATGCGGCAGACCTGCGGATAATATATATTTAACCAATGCTATCGTTGCTGCTGTTCAGTCTGAGAAAGAAGCTGATCCTTCCTGGCGACCTCGACGCTCGTTCTGTAACGCAACAACAAGCTTGGTACATGGTTATTGGGAAGCACGAAGTGGGCAAATGTTCCGCGGAAATTTAGTTCTGTAATTGAAAATAGTAAAAAAATTAAGAAAAAGACATTTATAAACATATATTTTGTGTTCTGGAATCTCAAATTCAGTAACAGTTTCTCAATAAGAGGACCATGGGGAAGCACCGCGGTTACTAACGAGGAATACGATAAATGGTCAAACTCAACAGAAGTATTAATCAATATAATATCTCGCCTACTATCGATTTCCAGCATTATCAACGCATGTTTCATGAGACCAGAAATAACCAGACTTTGGTGCCACCATGGTGACTAACCAAAACGGCTAATGGATTTTAATGAAACTCGTTAAACATATTTGCCAATAACGTTTCTTATTCCTAGCAATATCCCCGCATATTTTATGAAGTCAGAGGTCACCAGATACACAACGAGCGTAGTATGCATCATATTCGGTGCTCTTCTTTTGTGTAATATTGTAACAATACTCCAAGTATCGCACAAGTGGGTTCATGGTTTCTCTATAAATTAAATTTTACACCTCCAACTGTTCACTTAGTCATAAAGCAAGTCAGTAGTATATTTTAAAAATATAACTGTTCACTTAGTCATAAAGCAAGTCAGTAGTATATTTTAAAAATAAGGGTTTATTCAATACACCCTAGTAGCGCATAGGCTACCTATCATCGGTCAGACAATATCTAACACAATTAACTTTTCTGATTAGAAACCCCCCCCCCCCTCATGAGCAGCAGCTGTAGTGCTCTGATTAACTACAAATAAGAATACAAAGACATTCTACGTCCCCTCGGGGGACCTGTTTGCAATGCATTGTGTTTGTAATATTATGCTACTTGATGCTGTATAAGAACGCAAAGGCATGCAGTACATTGCTTAATAAGTATTAAACCAATCATATCAATCGAGCGCAATGCATGACACAATATAAAGATCTTCCCGAGAAGGGAGGGAAGCATATGTAATAAAGTATTAATCTCTCAGGAGAAAATCACGTGTGTATTCATATAAATACTGAAGTGGCATTTAACATTGATTATAGCATACGAATAAAAGAGTGTGAGTTTCCATGAAGGCAGTGTTATAGAATGTTATACCTGCTAGGATTCAACTACGGGGACGTGTTACCCTAAGGGCATCTCATTATTACAAGTATATCTGCACGTGAAACATAGGTAGATTATAACATATAATAACCCCAGGCCGAGTACAAAATATACATAGGCTCTAGACATTAGCTAAGATGAAGCGATTTTTCATTATCCTTCAGACATCTTAATAATTAATATTCATTATTGTTATGCACACAGTGGGGCCTCAAACTGATTATACATGTCAATAAAACCAAAGCAAGCATACACCCAGAGAGTCAGAATAGTGACCACCAAGTTAGTTATCACATGGACAGATAAATGATCACAGCGGGGGAGTAGGGTGGTTTGGGAAGCTCCTGTTTTGCTGGGCTGCATGCTGCCGACTGACTCCAGGAGGCGGGCCCAACCCTCGGTACAAATTTGGCGGGCTTATGCATATGTATTAAGACTGATGTTCCGTCGTAAGCAAGGGGGGGGCGGGTTGTAGCGATTATAACCTGGTCCAGGATGCATAGGTGACAAACTTACAAGTCTCTGAGTTGATGCAAAATATTCTTTACTGTAACTATACAGGAGAGGGAATGCCAAGCCCGTGCCTAGGGCTTGGCCCCCAGATTCTAACTGCTTCCCCCCCCCCCCCTCAACAACATATCTTCAATCAAAATTCATAAACCATTCGTAAACCAACCAGAGATTTCCCTGACGTGTCACAACAGATGCAATTAAAGAAAATTGTGCACAGGAGCTGAATGAAAGTGCAATTAGACTGAATAGAGTTCCCGTGTAATCAAGGCTAAGCAATTACAGTCATTATGTAAATACCTGGCAACTCAGCTCTGACATTTGAAAACACAAAGTCCCAATTAACTTAAACACCTGCAACTTACATAATATATATTCATGATGAAATACAGAGAGTGAAACTGGCCCTTAGTACATAACACACCTCCCCTTCCCCATAAAAAAATTTATTTTTTTAACAAAATAAAATTTTCTACATAAAATAGTCATGAATACCAGTACAATCCTTCCAACATATCTATCTGTGCACAGTGATTAAAAGATGAATCTCAGACATTAAGAATGATGTTAACTGTAACAAATTTGTTAGCATTTCGAAAAAAATGTTGATGTTGGGACATTTTAAGTCATTCCTTGCGTATCTGACGTATGAAATGTACACATTCATATTGTATGATTCAAATTTATAAGACAAGTAGCTCATTAGGCGTGAGTATTTCACATTTAGGTCCTTGCGATCGTGTACAGTGCCAGAGCTCTTCAAACGATCAGTGATTATTCCTGTCCCGAAAAAAAATCTCATGCATCATGTTTGAATGACTATCGTCCTGTTGCATTAACTTCTGTAATTGCCAAGCGTTTTGAGCGACTGGTGTTAAATTAGCTCAAATGCTGACAGTATTTCAGACACTTGATCCTTTTCAGTTCGCCTATCGTAGTAACCGCTCAACAGATGACGCTGTATCATTCACACTTTACCGTATTTTAAAACATCTCGACTTACGAGAATCTACCTATGTAAGGGGTTTATTCATTGATTTCAGCTCAGCCTTTAACACTATCCTTCCCCATAAATTAATCGGAAAACTATCAAAACTGGGTCTTAATATTAACATGTGTAACTGGATCTTAGACTTTTTAACAAATCGGCCTCAGGTGGTTAAGATTGGTAACATTATTTCCGAAGAATTGGTCTTAAACACTAGAGCACCCCAAGGTTGGGTGCTTTCACCAAAATTGTACTCTCTATTCACCTATGACTGTGTCTGTACATCTGATGATTGCCTCATTGTAAAATTTGCAGATAACACAACAGTTTCTTGGCTCATCCGGGGAAATAACGAAAGTGTTTACCGAAATGAAATTAAAACTTTAACTTCGTGGTGCTCTGAAAAAAATCTTGAGTTAAAGTAAAGGAAACCAAGGAGATGATAATTGATTTTAGACGGAAGAAAACTGAAATATTACCCTTACTATAATTGAAGGCTCCGAGGTTGAAATCGTTGACTGTTTTAAATTTTTAGGATTTTTATTTCTTCTGATTTGAAGTGGGTGAAAATGTTAATTACTGCGTAAAGAAGGCACAACAACGTTTATTCTTTCTAAGGAACCTAAAAGATTTCGGGCTCAGTCAACCCATTTTATTAAAGTTTTATCTGGCGGTAATTCAGGGAGACCTGACGTTGTCAGTCACTGTATGGGGAGGTAGTATCACGGTCCAGGAAAGGAACCGTCTTTCGAGGGTAGTTAGAACAGATGAGAGGATCACTGGGGTTCCTTTACCCACAGTTGACTCCTTATTTCAAATACGATTGTTGAAGAAAGAAAACGACATTATAGAAGACTATAGTCATTCGGCGCACTATTTGTTAAAAAAAATGAAATTGGGGGTTCGCTATAGGTTGCTATCAGGCAATTTTTTAAAAGAACTCAAACCAGCACTTACGCATCAACCGTTCGGGAATTAAATATATCACTTGCAGCACAATAATCTGGTCAAACATTCTTAGTCATACGTCTTTTTTTTTCTATATACAATTTTATTTTATTATTTTTTGTTTAATGTGTTTGTTTAAGCAAGCCAGTTAAGCCAAATACTATTGTATGTGATGATTTTATTACATATATATAGCAATAAACTATATCTTATCTTATTTATGTGACCTCTTCTTGCACTCATTAAGTGTCAATGCATTCTACATACTCAATAATCTAATAATGTGTGCACATATCCACTTGCAACCCGTCATTTAAGCTCTAAATGACATCATAATACACCCATGAATAACCTAACGGGTGTTTTTTCCTCGGTCTGTCCCATATATATTCACACAGGAGTACTTATGACACCCAAATATGATCCCATTGACAAAATAAAACAAAAATAAATGGCCAAATACCATACCAGACGCACATTTCTGATCCCTCCTTATTATGTAAACAAATGACAGTGTAACTCTTCCCCTATTCTATGATATATCACTAATCAGGGCCAGTTCACACTGACAAACATAGAAACAAATTGCCTAATACCATACTAGACGCTCCTTTCTGATCCATCTTCAACAGATATGTCAGTGATACACGAAAAACTGTTTTGTGCCACCGGACAGGCAGGTTGACACTGAGAGAATCTTACAAAAAATACCATACCAGACACTCGTTTCTGGTCCGTCCTCACCAGGGGATATATGGCGGTGTAACACTTCACTTATTTTGTCCTATACCACTAAATAGGCAGGTTTGTACATGACAAAACTAGAAACAAAATTCCCTAATACCATACAAGATGCTCATTTCTCATCCGTCTTTAACAGGTACGCCAGTGTAAAACTAATAATTCTGTTCTGTGCCTATACCATGCATACCAGACGCTCATTTCTGATTCATCCTCTCTATGTAAATATATGGCAAGACATATACTATTGTATACTATAGGAACAGTACATTCATGACAATGTGAATTATTTGTTAAACACATGCATATAAATGTAAAAAGATATAACTGTTACCCTGGCCGTTTAAGACTCTCATAGACCAGGTTTTACATATTCAGTCTGTTAATAAGACGTGTACAGGATACTTGAACAGTGTCCTATCTTCACCACACTTAACAGACAAAGTAAAACAAAAATAGATAAATAAATAAAATCATAATGGGAATGTTTGAAAGTTGCAACTTCTGCTTACAGGACTTCCGGTTAACATGGCGGACTGATGGCAACGCCTTAACGGAGCTCTTAAAAAAACAAGCAATAGTGCTACATATTATGGCAGAAACCTTTAACATAATAACAAGATCCAGGAGCAAATCGGACTTATCCAATCAGGAAGCAGCAGATATGGATAAATATTTAGAAAGTCAGAAAAAGAAGGGCAAAACCACTTCGACTACGAGGGAGGAACCAGAGCCGGAGAGACCATGTGCACAGGCAAGTGGGCCCATTGTCACCTTCATTGAAGCGAAATGCGCCGAGTTGGAAAGCTCGTTTCAAAAGGCTTTACACGAGTTCCAGGCGTCACTCATTGAGGACATAGAACACTTAAAAAAAGACATGCAAGATGTAGACAGAAAATACTCAGAACTTACAGAGAAGACAGGAGAAATTACACATAGTATAGAGTACTCACAAGCAGAGATAGAGACACTGAAAGTAAAACTGGAAAGAGCCGAGTCAAAAAACAAGGTTCTCCAGGAAGAGATAGACACACTAAAGTCAGAGAAACGTGAGACAAACGAACAACTCGATAAGATGAAAACAAAACTGGTAGACATTGAGCGACATAGTCGCGAATACAACCTAAGGCTATTGGGAATAACAGAGGAACAGGGAGAAATATGTGAAGATATCGTCGCCAAGGTCATAAAGGAACAAAAGTTAATGGGTGACAAAACAACAGATGACATAATGAAAACAATAGAACTGGCACACAGAACAGGCGCAAGAAAGTCAGGGGTCAATAGACACATCATTGTGCGCTTCATGAAAAGACCCACTAGAAACGGTGTGCTGAAATCTCAAAAGGAGAACAACACAGAGGGCGAGCGTAGAAAAGTCTTCTTTGTGGAGGATCTCACAAAAGAAGACTACCTTCTCAAAAAGAAAGCTATCCCCAGATGCGTACAGCCTTCAAGGACAGATTGAAAGCCCGTTTTTGGCGTGGACGACTTATAATAGACGGGAAGCAAGTTCCTATTCAAGACACAAGTTCTCAAGCCAGTCAACCAGAATAATCTTACTCCTTCCATGTGTTGGACCTGGTATTCCGCAAGTACCCATTGAGTCGACAGGGGACGACGGTCTAAATACGAATTCGGCCGAGGACCTCCGAGTGTTTGTGACTTTGTGCTTCATGGGAATCCCCTTCATTGGTGATGGATATGAGAGACTCAGAGTAAGAAAGACCGCATACTGGGTTATCGCTCACGCTCGAGACGGACGTTTGATGTTATGTGTACTTTGGATTTTTGCTTATGCCACCGTGATGATAGGTATTTATGTCGAGATCTTTGTTAGTTACATAGTAATTGTTCAATCTTATCTAAACCACCCCATTACTAATTAGAACATTGCTTCATTTATGTAAAACGTTTAAAAACGGAGACTACGTCTTCAATACCGGTGGCAGTGACTTACAAACCTTGTGTATTTGTGCATTCAGCCACATTGAACCACATGATATATTAATATTCTATGGCTCAGTTTTATATTCCCAAGTTGTCAGTTTGAACATGAAATACCTGAAATTAATGTGTGCTCTCCTGAAATAGTACTTGTATCATTTAACTTCTACCAAATACTAACAGATCTACTAGTTCTGTATAGTTTTTAATCATAGCATACAAGGTATTTACACTATTACAACCTACAATGATTAGAAGATGTGTAGGACAGGCTAAAAGGAGACTACATTATTGACATGAGTCACTAACTATTATCAGGGCATGCTTCAAATCAGTTTACTAGCTTGACTTATGTTCTGTAGTAGCTTGATGCATGCATAACATGAATATTATCAGGGGATATTTGGATTTGCAGTCCATCTTCATATTACTCCGAATCAGACACAAAAGAATTTGTATGTTTGCCAATGGCACAGACCCATAATTCTTGCCCCCTTGTATTGTATTGTATAAAATATCTGAGTGAATTATATAAATATTAGAAGACAGCGAGAATTCCTTGCCCCCTGTATTGTATATAATATCGGAGGGAAGTATATAAATATTAGAAGAGAGGGAGAATGATTCTAGGTATAATGTTTGTTATATACACACAATGACTGTAGATACCTTAAGATCTAAACTTGGAAAACAATATTTCCTGTCTATTGTGGCTATTTCTTAAGTACATAACACCACTTGAGTGAAATTTCACCGATAACAAACATTTTACCTCTAAAAATCATTTATTTTTAACAACCTACTCATGGAGAATTTTACACGGTCTAAAGAGAGAAACACGTATTGGATACATAAGTATTTTGCAGTCAGTTCACAGTCACTGTCCTAATAAGCAGTATATTATTTGCATATTAGTAATGATACATGGTATCATGGTAATTACCACACCAGTAGTTGATTATAAAAAAAAAAAAAAAAAAAACACAATTGTTTGTATATTACACCCAATAGGTGAAAGGAATTAATGATGGGTTATAGTCTCTGGTGCAATAAGAGAGAGATAACAGAGAATATTGCTAGACTTTCATTAACAATTTACATATGCCTAGACTATGTCTAACATAATTCTTTTCGATGGCAAGATTTGACCTGATTAGCTCCTTTAATTAATACTCAGTGCAATTTAAGATTAATATAAATATTAATAGTATCTACCTCATAGAGACATTACATTATTTTCCAAGTGATAGCACTTAGTTTTTTTGTTTTTTTTTTTCATAACATAAATACATTATTTAATGGTAACAATGCAGCAGTGAAGAGATTAACAAAGACTATCTTAGGAACGGCAATGTTTACCTCCAGTCTTAGATTAGTGTAACATCAGACTGCAGATATGGAAACCAATGGTCTCAAGGTCAAATCATTTATTACCGCTTTTGCCTGGAGTTCACTCATGCATTTGCCCTCTTGTTTATTTTAGTGATTGGTTCAGTATATTGGTGCATGTCCATAGATCTTTGATACCTTCATCTAATACTTAAGATTGGAGAATCCACCAGGAATTGTACTTGTATGACATCCACCTATGCATTTGCTACGGGTGTAAACCACTCATAACTCTGGAATGATTCAATGTATTAAGTTTAAGGGTGGCACAATCATCAGTCTCGGAGTTTTCTGGTAGACCAGACAGGTAATGCTGCCGACCTTTCCATTCACAAGTCTTTATTCATTAATATTTAGCCATAATGGTTTGAAATTACCAATGTCTAATTGTCTATTGATCTTGGATATCACCACCTTATACTTAAGACTATCCTCCCATATGCTTGGAAACATTGACGCCATTTTCTCATAAATGGTCTGTCACATTAGATTGAAATAATGCTCATCACACATATCTTAGACACCTACTCCCACTCGACTGGTGGGGTCTTCTGCAATGGTTAATGAACAGTCTCCATCTGTTGGCTTGCTCTTGGTGAATATCGCTCATATTTTAAGAGCTTATGACTGTATCAACCCGATATTTCGCATATTTATGAGTCCTGGATAGCTTTGTTGTGGACAAGACATGTGGTACCATCTGCCATTCTTTTCTTGTAGAAGTCATTGATGCATTATTATTTAGCAGCAGTTTGGTGTCTCTGTGTGAACTGTTGCATGTTTATTGTTCTCGAGTTCTTAATTAAGAGATTAAGGGCAACACCATAGAAAACATTCATGTATTTATATCAGGATTGCTTTAATATATCAGCCCTGAATTTGACATATCCAAATATTTCGGAAACCTTCAACTTACATACAAGCCACAGTGCACTACCTACAATCGTTTTCAAATAGTATAGGGCCATTATCGACCAAACAGGTGGCATCCTCCATTTTGTAGTTTTTTATGTAAAAATAGCCTCCTCAGGAATGGTCTGGTGCACTCAACTGAAATTCTGAATGTCAATAGATCCGTAGAAGTGGGTAATCATGTATTCAAGGTTTTTTTTTTTTTTTTTTTTTTCCGACCACCTACAACTTATATCATTTTGTATTCATTGTAGATCCATAATTTATTTTTTTTTTCTGTAAAAACTACACATATCTGAAGAAATTTATTGGCATCTCTGATGCTGCCACTTGAGAATCATGTCTTATTAGGAACATTCAAGCCTTATTTCGACCATGCCTCTGTGATTTAGCAGATGCCTGCAGTCAGTTGTTGACTAACTATTAGCAGATGCCTGAAGTTGATTGTGGATTGCCCATTTTCCATCTTTACTTAATGTTGATCAGAATTATGCTGCATTTCTCACAACATTTCTTAGCTTTCACCTTTAACATAGCCCGCATATTCTTCCAAATATGATTCAATATAAACAACTGCCATTACTCATTATTGCAGTTGAAAGGCGAACGGGACTTTAGATTTACATTAAATGAGGCACCATATCTATGATTGTAAATGCAAAGTTGTTGATCCTTTATATTCTGTTTTTTTATATATATATATATATATATATAACTGGCATATCTGCTATGAGGTATTAATGTACTCAAAATGACCGCCTCAAGTACAACTTTGTAAACAACCTTTTTCATGGCCATCCTCTTTACAGAGTTTCATTCTGCCAGTAATTTATAATATGATTTGGAATATATTGTGAATCACAGTCTATTATTGCTATTAAATTTAAAGCTTTCAATAACAATGTAGAGAGCTCCACTGATTAGCAGTCAGCACTCGACAGGCACTCTTTCTGCTACTCATGTAGCAGAACTTATTGCATGTCATAACTGGTAAGCTTATCATCTCATGTTTATGACATTTTTTATATTATTTAAGGTATTTATGTATTTCTACATGTCTACTTTATTCGTTGTATGTATTGTAGGTACATTAACAGATGCAGGAATATTCATATATATTGGCATTTCTGCCAATTCAGAAAAACTAATCAATATAACCAATTATGACCAATATTTGTCAGATAATATCACTTAATGCTAGAGGTCTAGCAAGTTATCCAGAAAGGAGAGAAGTTTTCCATTGGTTGAATAGAAAGAAAAGTTCTGTCATATTTTTACAAGAGACTCACAGTACAATAGATTGCGAAAATAGGTGGAAAACAGAATGGGGTAATGAGATATATTTTAGCCATGGCACTAGCCAAGCAAAAGGTGTTTGCACACTGATTAAAAACAGATCAGGAATTCAGGTTAAAGAGGTAATTAATGATAATTTTGGAAGATATTTAATTATTAATATAACAATATGTGAACACGACCTAACCTTAGTAAACATCTATGCACCTAATAAGGATGATCCTAGGTTCTATGAAGATTTGATTAACTCTGTAAATCACCATGCCACAGGCAGTTTAATAATAGGAGGAGACTTCAATTTAACATTAAATCCAGCATTAGATAAAAAAGGAGGAAATTCTAATAGTCATAATAAATCTAGACAAGTAATAAATCACTGGATAGAATTAGAACAACTGTCGGACATTTGGAGACTACAACACCCGAATAGTTTGGAATATACATGGCATAGATATCTACCTGATCCAGTGTTTTGCAGATTAGATTATTTTCTAATTAATGAAAGCCTCATTAATAGTATAAGTCAGTCAGAAATTAAAGCAGAATATAAAAGCGACCATGCATTAATTACTATTAGTATAATTAAAACAGAACATAAACACGGACCAGGCTTTTGGAAATTAAACTGTTCACTGTTAAACGAAGAAAGTTACATAACCACAGTAAAAGAATGTATAAAAACAACAGTCTTTAATAATAAAGAAACAAACCCAACATTATTATGGGACACCATAAAATGCCAAATAAGAGGAGAAACCATAGCTTATGCAGTATATAGGAAAAAATTGAAAACACAAAAAATAAAACTTTTAGAAAAAAAATTCATGACCTACAAAATATATTTAATACAACAGGTGATATTAAAGACCGAGAAAGCTGGGAGGAAGCAGTTAACAAACACAGACAACTTATTGAAGAAAAAACCAGAGGTGCAATAGTGAGATGTAGAACCAAATGGTACTCAGAGGGAGATAAACCAACTAAATACTTTCTCAATTTGGAGAAAAGAAATTACGATAAAAAATCTATACTAAAACTTAAAGATCAACATGGAAAAATAATTTCAGAACACAAAGATATTTTTAAAGAAGAATTACAATTTTATAAAAATTTATATACAGCCAGAGATTATCTCAAATCCCCAAATAGAAATTTTCTCTCAACAGAACATCTTAAAATTCTTGATGAAGATGAAAAGGAATTATGTGAGGAAGAATTAAAAGAGGAGGAATTAAAAGCTACAATTGAATCAATGTCTCTTAATAAATCGCCAGGTCCTGACGGATTCCCAGTTGAGTTCTATAAAACTCTTTGGGGGGACTTAAAAGAATATTTTATAAGTGCTATTAACTATTCCTTCAATACAGATTGCCTTCCAATAACTATGCGTGAAGGAGTTATATGCCTCATTCCCAAGAAAGAAAAAGACCATTTATATTTGAAGAACTGGCGCCCCCTTTCACTTCTAAATACAGACTACAAGATAATAGCAAAAACATTAGCAAATAAACTCAAACTAGTTTTACCCTCTTTAATACACTCTGATCAAACTGGATTCATGAAAAATAGGTATATTGGAGAAAATATTATTAAAATTATAGGCTTAATTTCCTATTTAAGAGCAACTAATAAATGTGGTTACTTATTATCAGTGGACTTTGAAAAAGCTTTCGATCAATTAGAACGGCCATATATTCAAGATACTCTTAAAATACTTAACTTTGGAACTAAATTCAGGAAGTGGATAAATTTATTATACAGCGATATTCACAGTTGTGTACTAAATAGAGGCTGGGCTACAGAATTTTTTCCAGTAACTAGAGGTGTAAGGCAGGGCTGCCCTCTTTCTCCTTATTTATTTATTCTGGCAGCAGAAACTTTGGCAACCGAAATAAGGAACAATAGTAACATAAATGGAGTAATAATAGATCAGAAAGAACACAAAATTATACAATATGCTGATGATACAGTTTTAACATTAACAGGTGGGCCTTTGTCAGTGCAAGAAACCTTATTAGTATTCTCAGATTTTGAACAAATTTCGGGACTCAAAGTAAATATAGAAAAAAACAATAATAATGCCAATAACTGCTAACACACATGATCACGATACATTATAAAACCCTAGGCTTACAATGGTGCACCAATCCTGTAAAAATTTTAGGAATATCCATTCATCCAGAATGGAAAAAAATGATAGAGATCAATTATAAAGAAATCCTGAGTAAGATTAAAGTTATTATTAATACCTGGAGTAACAGAATAATGTCTCTTGCAGGCAGGATAACAATTATAAAAACCTGCATAATTTCACAGCTAACTTATTTATTCTTAGTACTACCAAGTCCACCAAACAATTATATCAAAGAAATTGAAAAATTAATATTTAAATTTATTTGGAATAACCAACCAGATAAAGTTAAAAGATCTACAATGATTGCACCAAAAATAAAGGAGGGCTGAATATGATTCATCTTCCATCTAAGATACAATCTTTAAAAATTTCATGGGTTAAACGGTTCCTCAATGGACCTGTAGAAGATGGTTGGAGACAGATTATTAATGTACAATTTAAAAACCTGGGTTCATATATTTTTAAATGCAATTTAAAAGAACATGATATACACAATTTCAGTGACTCATGCGACCCTTCTGGAAAGATGTGTTACACCATTGGTGCAAATACAATTTTAATAAGACTGTTAAAACACATGAAATTCAATTACAAACCTTATGGTATAATTCTCATATAAAGGTTAAAGGTACAGTAGTTTTTTATAAGAAATTGTATATGGCAGGCATAAAAACGCTTTCTGACATAACCAAAAAATCAGGAAACCATCTATCATTTTTGCCATTTAAAGAATTCACTAACAAATACAAGGTTAATATAAGTTTTATAAAATATGTAGGTTTAGTGGATGCAATCCCAACTTGTTGGAAAAGAGAGTTAAAGAATAATCCTTGTTTAGAAGTACAAGAATATACGGTGGACAAAATAATAAATATGAAAAATACAACTCAGTTTGTATACTTAAATATTATTAATTCTGTCTCTTCGAAACCAGAAAAGCAAATAGAGAAATGGATTGGTGAACTAAGGCTACAAAATAAAGGAAAAATATTTAAAGCATTCAAGAATATTGATAAAATTACTATTTCAGAGAAATTAAGAATTTTCCAATTCAAATTATTACATAGAATTTTACCACTTAATCCACTTTTATATAAAATGAAGAAAAGCGAAACTGAACTCTGTTCATTCTGTAAAAAACAAAAGGAAACTTATCTACATATATTTTACCACTGTGAAGTAACCAATAAATTGTTAATAGCTTTTGAAAATTGGTCAAAAGACCTGGAACAATCTTTAAACTTAGGCAATGTTACAGGAACAGTATTAATATTAAACATCTCAGGTGACAGCCTACTTGATACCTTATTACTATTATTAAAACATTATATATATATATCTGCAAATGTAGAGAGAAATTACCAACATTCTCTGTGTATAAAAGTTATGTCACACAGATTTATAAAATGGAAAAACAAATTGCGAGTGCGAAGGGTAAAATAGAGAAACATAAACAAAAGTGGAAGAACTATCAAAACATACATATTGAAAACGAATAAAACAACATAAAGATAAAAACTCATTTAACCCACATTTTGAATTAGAACAACAGTTTTATCTCTGTTATGTACCTATGTTATTTGTATCTGTTTTGTATGTATGACTTTCAATTGTCTTTGTCTACATTTTGTCTTTATGTACAATGTACCTTATTGTTTGTACTATTTGTTTGGAATAAAAAAAAAAAAAAAAAAAAAACTTCTGCTTACATGTATGGGATGTTCAAAGGCATGATCCGTCCCTACATTACATAAAAATATACAGCTGTTAAACTGAAGCTATATAGTGTACATCTTGTCACTGTCAACAGGAAGACTTATGTTGGTTGAATTATATAACCATTGTCACACCGTTCAGCTATAAGCTACTGATATTATCTTATTCAAAATTGAGTAACACGTTAATAAACACAATAAAGGATAAACTTAAAATGTAAAAATACATTTGTTTTGAAAACTAGGATATACACGTACAATAAGTAACACGTGTATGAAGGGTTGTATGTATCAACTGATTACGCTTATTCACAGTAATATAGTGCGTTTCTACTACAATGGATGTTCACACCTGATCTAACCATGCTTGTAGATTTTATAAGTGTTGGCCATACATGTCTGTGCTGGCTACCACTTAGAAAGCACGTCTTCGATTTAAACATGAATATGACAATTATTATAACACAAATGCTTATGTATATCTTACGTATCTGTTAGATCACCATGCCGAACATTCATAAGACAATATAAGCAAAATTTTCAACTGTTTTCTGATAATACAATAACTGATATCTTGAACTGAGATTGATCAAGTCGCAGCCGGGCACTATCTCGACTTAAGACTTATACCTCGTTCTTCACAGTACATCTTGCAAATAAGACATACTAGTGTATATGTTAGCTTAATGATGCATCCAAATTCCTCAGATACCCATGCATTCAAGTTATATATATATGCGCTTAAAATGGATATATAATCAAACTAACGACCATGCAGTTAATTATCTCAAGATTATTTTTTTTAAGAAAAGGAGGAGTTAACCATAAATATCTGTCTCACTTGACTACCAGACTTCAGCGTACCAGCAATATAAACTGGAAAACATCCTGTTAACGGATAACATTACTCTGTGACTTACTTAGTTCTTTATGAAGCACTTTCTTAATAAAACTAAGATTTACCATAAAAGGTGCGACTTTAAAACCAGGAATGGATATAAGTTTTAAGATACAACTTGCATCATGAATTGCACTGCATGTCAAAATATACACACCTGACAGATATAAGTTTAAAAGATTAAAATACTAGCTAATTCTATCAAAGATAAACCAGTTGCATACATTTTGGAATATTCATAAAACTCCAACATTTTTTAACAACATTTAACTTCCATATTATTTTAAAATTTTTAGTATTCCTATCAGTAGAATATATAAAAAGCATATACAGTCTATTGATACCATAGTTATTCTGTTCTGCTGCATGACTTGGAATGGCTCCCCTGCTCCTGATAGCTGTCGACGCTTCCTGGGGTTTGTTTCCTTTTACCTGTGTTCCATGGGGCATATGAGCAGCGGCGTCACAAGCATCGAGCTCTTCTCTTGTAATGACATCACTCATTGCTGCTTTGCTTTGTGACATTTTCTTGGTATGCATGATGTAGTCGAATATCCAGAGCCAGTAACTGGATAAATTCCACGAGCTGGTTAGTTTCTTCTTGCCGGGGTGGATAAGATACTGTATCATGAACATTTTATATGACGACTTTTCCCGTATTGTTGCCTGGTATGAATTTATGGCGTATTTTAACCTACTGCAGTTGATTCCAGGTAAGAGGCATGCTCGCCAGTGTAGCGATTATAACCTGGTCCAGGATGCATAGGTGACAAACTTACAAGTCTCTGAGTTGATGCAAAATATTCTTTACTGTAACTATACAGGAGAGGGAATGCCAAGCCCCTGCTCAGGGCTTGGCCCCCAGATTCTAACTGCTTCTCCCCCCCCCCCCCCCTCAACAACATATCTTCAATCAAAATTCATAAACCATTTGTAAACCAACCAGAGATTTCCCTGACGTGTCACAACAGATGCAATTAAAAAAAATTGTGCACAGGAGCTGAATGAAAGTGCAATTAGACTGAATAGAGTTCCCGTGTAATCAAGGCTAAGCAATTACAGTCATTATGTAAATACCTGGCAACTCAGCTCTGACATTTGAAAACACAAAGTCCCAATTAACTTAAACACCTGCAACTTACATAATATATAATCATGATGAAATACAGAGAGTGAAACTGGCCCTTAGTACATAACAGGGTGATGTCGCGGTCTATCACCGTTTGGCGTAAACTCACATTCACGGAATGAATGTTTAAATATCGGGACATACTTTTTCGTATATTCATTTCCTGTTTTACTTGAATACTGCCAAAACTTATTATGTCAATTATTTTTGCTTAGTTCAGGTAATGTAAAGAAATCGAAGCAATAGAAAAGGCCCTTCTTGCATGGTCGATCTGCCATGGTTACTCTCATCAGATTGGCACAAAATGTAGCGGGATGGGTATAACCTTTCATCTTTTCATCTTTCCAATTTGTATGTGCAACACAGTTTTCAGTAAACCGTAACGTCGGTTTGAAGAAACTGTGTTTAATATTGCATATACTTAATTATATCAGAAAGCAGGTGATTTGGTACATTGTGTTATCTTATTTTGATATTCGTATAGCATCTTGAAATTGACACAATATATCCATATGTACCTCAAGGTATTTATTTTAATATGGTTTAATAATTATTTTTTCCCAAATCTCCACTCTGGAGGGTATGTTTACATTGTTGTAGTTAAAAAATGTTTAGTGATCCTGATTATCTCCAAATTTTTTTGGCTTTTCATACATTTTTTTCCCTACCCTTACGCAAAAAATTAAGACATATCTTTTTGCGTTAATTTACTTGGTGACTAAGCAACAAGCAGAGGCTGAAGGTACTTCTTCTCCACAGGCTTAAATCGAAAATTATTAACCTACTTTAAAATTGGAGCGTTGTCAATTTTAAATAAAACCTGCTTATTCAACAAACTGTAAGAACTATATTTACATGCACCTGGCCTCTTATTGGCAGCTATATATTGAATTTTCGCGGGCAAGAACTTTCAACGACATGTACGTGTATTATAACATGTCTAAGACTAAAGCATGCCTTAGACTTAGACTACCCTCGAGTGACAACTTAAAATTGTTGTCGTGATGTCCTCGGAGCTCAATTTATACAACGTATCTTCTATTAATTTTCCTCATGCTATCGTCATAAACACTTGTTATAACAGCATATGATTTCTATATACAATCCTATTTATAATATTTTTATCTCTCCAACATTAATGATGACATCATTATTATGCAAAAGGTACCTTGTGTGCATCGGTGCTTGATCATTATGCAGTTAATTAACAAATGACAATTAGTAATTCCTTATAAATAAGTCACAAAACAAGGTAACAACTGCTGGTCTTTTATCTTTCTTTGTGCTCGTATGATCACAAGACCACCAAGCCCAAATTGTATGATTAACACCCTCGAGCGAGGCTTTATCGAACCGACAAACAGAAATGATAATTCAGATGGTTAAACAGAACAAGAAGGACTAGAAGAATGTAAGAATGTAGCATCAACGATGGATCGGAGGCACTTAAACGGGCTAAACAACTAAAGTTTTTCTCAATGAAGAAAGGACTGAATTTAGCTACGCTACACCAGTGGATTCAAAGATACATAACAGACAGTCTTCCATAACCACATTCTCTCAGAGGATGTACAGATTGTACATTATATATATATATATATATATATATAAACCTATTTAATTATGTATTTTGACTCGTGTGTCAAAGCCAATCCTCATGCCAGGTCACATTCTAGCTGATCAGAGAACCATGATGGACCTTAATCATGAAAATCAGGAAAACTATAACGAGCCTCCACAAGTACACTATCGTAAATCGTTGAATTGAGTTATACCATGTAGGTTGCTGTTTGAAAATTCAGCATGTGTCCAAAGTCGGTATATTTGTGAGCCAAAGATTTATTGATGGTATTCCAAGATCACATATTTTCGGCAATACATGTTATCGAGTGGTACGTAAGACAACTCCAATAAAGAAAACAAAACATTTGAGTACATTTGATAAAAATTAATCAATTTCGTAACCGGCCGTTCACACGAAATATATTGTCTCCTGGTAGAAGCATAATACCATGATCTGTTGTTGAGGAGCGTATGTTAAACATTTGGATTATCATAAATCGATATGCGGATAGAAATCACTCCTTGTCTATTTATATATCTGCGTACCTAACTTATATATGTCATAGGCTACAAAATATATAAGCGTATGGACAGCAATACATAAGTTAGAAAAATGTAAATGCACACAAACAGTTAAATCGCCTCGACAAAGAATGAAAATATAATTCTTTTTATGTTCATGTAAATGAAATATTAATTCAACCCAGTGCTTCTTTTGGTGCGTTGAATGGCGGGCAAATATTATGATTTTCTCTTGCAACTTTGATGAAAAGAAAAGATGAAATGCTTGTCAATTATTTGAATAATATACACATTACAATCAGCAGAACAGCTAATACAATCACAGGTGCCAATGATCGCAAAATTTTCAATTTACTTATTTTTTCCTCAGTCGTTCCGTAGCCATTTGGCAAGTCTCTCCCTGTAGTTTGCTTTTTATATGTGCAAAACGGACTGGTACCTACTTTGGACATCCCAGCTGGTTCAAGAGTCAGTTTATAAAATAGTGTATTCCTTGTTTGTACTAAAGCTTCTTTTTCTCCAACAGAACAATTCACTTGTATTACCGTGCTCTTAAGCTCTTTGATAAGAAAACACTGTTCATCCTGCTCAAGTATAAGACTTCCATCACGTTCCAGTGGAATATAAACATCGAGGTCAGGACTCAATGTCATGAAAATGGCAGATGTTTTGGTTAGTGTCCCGATATGTAAATCAGAAGAAAGCCAAAGTAAGGGATCCGTCTTGTTGTTTACAGACGTGATATTTGGGTTGCAAGTTCAGTCATATCTTCTTTCCCGGACGGGCGGTTCACCTGGAATAGTGGGCAGGAGACATGGGTTTATTCCTTTCATGCTAATCCATTTCAAGGTACCTGGAATATCCTGGACAACAAGTAAAGCAATTGATCTGTTTCCAGATAAATGCATAAACTCCAAGGCCTTTAATCGTTTAAATACATGAAAAGTAACTCTTTTTATAAGGTTTTGGGTTACATCCAGATATTTTAAAGTTTGAAGAGCATGGAACTCATACTTAAGCTCACTAATATAGTTATGGCTGAGAAGGAGTGTCCGGAGTCTAGAACTTAACAAAAAACAAATCTCCAGCTGAACATATATCTAACGTTGGGATGGTGTGAAGCTGATTCCACGATAAATCCAACCATTTCAAGTTTGGTACCATGAGCTTTGAGTTACTGTCAATAAAGTTAGTATCTCGAAACCCAGGAATAGTACTTGGGCTATTAGATGACTGCTGGATAATATTGTGACTCAAGTAAAGGCCCTCTAGTTTGATCATCACTATCATTTCTGTTTCGATGAAACTTTTCAACTTGTTTTAGTTAATGTATAGATTCTTTACAGAGAGAAAGAGAGATGGAATAAACGTCAGTGATATTAAATTGTTATTATCTAAGTACAGTTCTTCCATCTCTTGGAACGATCCATTATACTTAGCGAACTCTTTGAGGGTTTCATCTGAAACCGTCGTGTTTGATAAACGAAGGTTTTTGGTATTTGGAAACAATTCTTTTACCTGTTTTAGTGATCTTATTGAATTATGAGCTATGTTCAATACTGTCACTTTAAATAATGGATTGCCTATGTGTCTGTCATCAAAGGTAAGGTTGTTTCCTTCGATACTCAAGTCTTTTACGTTTGGAAATGCATTGGCCATTCCGTCCAGGCTTTTCAGGTTATTATATTTAAGGTTCAGCGTGACTATTTCCCGGTTTTGTTTTCCTGAATATATTACGTTCGTGATATTGTTGTCAGGTAGATTTAACCGACGAACACTCGCTGGAATATTCTGCGGGATCTCATTCAGACCAAACCAGAGCAGTTCCATTCATATTTTGTACAGGTGCAACCAGTATGACAGCACCAGATTCCAGATCCTGTAAATAGAAGGAACATTAGTTGATGATGGGCTGTTCTATACATTATATATTACAGTAACACTGCGGCGGAGCACTGCTATATACTGTACAAGCAACAATGTACAACCATCAATGATGCCAGACGTTTATAGGGACAGGATGCTTGCTCAGTGAACAAATCTCATAACCACGGTGGTTCGAAATTATCCCTTGATAATCCACAAGATAAAACTTGTGGGAGTAAATAGTGGTGATACGGTTCTTCATTTATTTAGAAACACCATTCCAGCACCAATTACCATCACTGTATACCCGACATGCGTATTGATCCTGGCCAGTTTCATCAGCTGCTCGAGACTACCTATCTGGGGTCATTTTTATGCATCATTTCGCTGTTTCTTAGACTTCCAAATGCTAGCAATGATATCAATTTCTCAGCTCTGGTTTCATCTAGTGTCATGAAACCTTGCATATTTATTGGTCATGACTAGTTGCATCATTTTCAAAAAACTGATGGTGCCACTAATATTTTTTTGGCCGGATATTTCATTTTTCTTTCGGATTACTAAGTATTTACGGTATTGCATATTTTTCCTCAAACTGTTTCCGCAAATTATTGTCAATATTACCTCTGATGAGCTTCAAACTGGTGACCCTGACATTGATCTTTAAGTTTAAATCTACCAAGTATAAGCTTGAAAACCCCATATTTTTTTCAAATTTTTTGTTCCTTTGTGATACACATGCTAATTTTGTTCAGGCTGTTTCTCGTAGGAATATAAAAACTGATAACCTTTACCGTGTTCTTTCATTTTAGTCTACGACAATATTTTTCCCCTCAGTTTCGGGGAATGACTCATGTTTAGACATAATTATTCTATTTTACATATACCCCTAAGTCAGGATGCGAAGTTGGAACAAAATTATCATTAGTTTCTTCAGAAATCTTTTTTTTTTTCTCTTGTACAACGTCTTGAGGCGAGTACTGACTGGGTTTATAGTATTCACCTGTGCATGACACATCCCTTCAGAAGAGCCCAGTCGACTTTGAAGGCCAAGTTCATATCTGAAATTAACTAAATTTGGTTTAACATATTTAACTTTTTTTTTATTAATGTTAGGCTATAATATCATGCTAGTCACCTGAGCATGACCAATACTTGTATGTTGCTTGGTTATGATTTTTCTACCCTTAAACAATGCGCAAACTATAACAGAATCAGGTAGCTGAAATATCACTTCAGCACAGGTAGTATCAACTAAAAGACATGAAATCAGGTTTCTGTGACCTACATTATCCGAGTTAGAGAAGAACCATATTTGAGTGTTCCAAAAGACTCTTGTCACTAATTACACACAAAAAGCAATTTTATTCGACGAATGCCTTGGTGGATCGTCAGGAATTTGCAGTTCTAGTAGATTTTAGTCCAGTTAACCGCTGCTGAAGAATGTTGGCGCCACCTTCGATTTCTCTTTGTTTTTGCATTTGTATTTGTTTTCTGAATGGCAGATGAGGCCCTTGGTCCTGATCACAAAGCACACACTCTAAAAATTAGATATAAAGAAATATATCCTTTCAGAATCATTCGTGATATCTGAAATGGCACTACTGTGATCTATATTTGGTGATCAATTCTACAGTTATGTTCATTTGTCCGTCGTCCGTCCGTCTGTCTGTCCTTCCGTCCGTTCAACTGGGAAATTTAGAAACCGTTTGACCTACGAATACGGTATACTGTTAGGTGTCCCCAAAATATCCTACCAACCCGAAAACTGGGTCACTGTCACTTCTTTCCTTCGAGAAATTAAGGAAAAACTTCAATTTTCCATTAAAAACCTATTATCACACATCAGGACTGCATAATATCAAACCACGTATGTTTTTCTTTATATTTACCATAAATAATTTCCTGTATATTTCCTATACAGGACTAAAATTAGGGAAGCATTACGTAATTTTTTTTAAGTTATTGGTTAAACATAATGCACTTTGTAAAAAATGAGGAATGCTTTTTACTCACTTAACACAATAAATGTTAAAGTTTGAGACGTTTTTCCAAGTATTTAACTTTATTTAATCAAAATTCACTTGCATATCCGAATTCCGATCATACTTTTGTAACTTTCTTAAGTTAATAGCATAAAATCAATATCTTAAACTTTGCCCAACTTTTGTTTTGACACATTTTTTCCTGTAATTAAATGTATATAAATTTTCACTGCATCAACACAAAAAAAATAATAAAAAAATAGAAAACTAAAAACATTTGCTACTTATTGAATTTTTTATCAGAGGATATATATTTTATACTGCAAATGTCTAACATTTATAAATTTGATAAAAAGATGTAATAAAAAAGAGGATTTAATGCAAATATTTGTTCGTTATTTTTTTTAAATATTCTATATTCAGCACTGCTGAATTAAACGTCCTACCCTGGATACATAGCGGAGTCGTTGTAACTCCACCACCACCCCCACCCCCCCTCCCAATCGTCTGCACTGTTGACATTAGTTTTATTGCAAGAGTATAAAATATATTGGATATGGAAGATTAGTTTAATAAAAAAATTGAAACATCATATATTGTGTTCCTGTCTCATTAGAATGGGAGATAAAGCGATCAGCTTTGCTTGTCTACCAGTCTCCCTGTCTATTTTTAAATATTCAATAGTTGTTAATCAACTATTTTTCATGTAGGCACTGATGAATTGTTTCATATCCTGTATGCATATATAGAAATGTTGTAATTCCCATCACCCCCCCCCCCTTCGACCATCCCACATATCAAGTCTTGTTCTTGTTGGCGTGGGACGTTAGTTACATTGCAACTGTATACATCAGATAAAACTGAACAAAAATGGTATAATAAAAATAACAGGATCCAATTGAACAATTAAGTAAACTGCTGAACTATCAACAATGTATCAAAAAGCCTACCAATGATCATGGTAATAGTTTGGATCTTATGTTTACAAACTTCTCAGATGCTTCAGTTCCAACATTTGGAAACACACACAAGGTCAGATCAACAATTTCTTACTCATCAATACAAACCAATCATATCAACTAACCATGGCCTATATTACGTCTTCCTCTCAGACTGTATATCCATTTGATATTATTTTAGGTTTTTATCTTTAGGGTCAACTTTAGCTGTGCACAGTCACCCGTGGGGTCCTTGTTCAGCGACAATCTGATGAAATTGCACTAGATACTGCATATACGTTAATTCTATCAGTACCTGATCTGATATATGCTTCGCAGCTATCTATAATTTTCCCAATTGTATGAGTGTTTAAGTATATATTGAAATAACAGAAAAATGCATACAAACTTTTTGCACTGTCACATCTCAGTATGTTCCGGTGGTAGAATATGTATTTCAATTAGACATTTACTATCAGCACGCCACAATGAAACAAAATTGAATGAGCATGTTCGCCAGGATTATTGCACATATCTCTTAAATGGATTCGTTAAAAGATTAGTAGCCTTTTAGTAAATCTGATCAGCCACTGTCAAGGACACATGCTGTTGCAGAGTGGTAATCGGTCATTCTTCTCACAAACTCTTGTGTTAGTTAAGCCAAAGTGGTTATATGCTTATTGTTTTTCTTAAATATCATCTCTGAGTTATATAAACAAAATGTTTCAAAAATTGGTATATAACCAATGCGGCAGACCTGCGGATAATATATATTAAACCAATGCTATCGTTGCTGCTGTTCAGTCTGAGAAAGAAGACCGCTGTTCAGTCCTTCCTGGCGACCTCGACGCTCGTTCTGTAACACAACAACAAGCTTGGTACATTATTGGAAAGCACAAAGTGGGCAAATGCTCCGCGGGTATCACCAAACCAAATGCTACAATATGTTTAAATATGTGACATGAAATTTAGTTCTGTAACAGAAAACAGTAAAAATAAGAAAAACACATCCATGAATAAATATTTTGTGTTCTAGAATCCCAAATTCAGCAACAGTTTCTCAGTAAGAGGTCCATGGCTTGATTTGGAACTTGAAGTGTTTATTAATCATAGATCAAGGTTGTTCGCGTCTATTTTTTCCTAGAGCTTCACTTTTTATACGCCCCTGGAAGCACCGCGGTAACTAACGAGGAATACGATAAATGGCCAAACTGAACAGAAGTATTAATCAATATAATATCTCGCCTACTATCGATTTCCAGCATTATCAACGCATATTTATTGAGACCAGAAGTAACCAGACTTTGGTGGCACCATGATGACTTACCAAAAAGCTAATGAATTTTAATGAAACTCGTTAAACATATTTGCCAATAACGTTTCTTATTCCCAGCAATATCCACGCATATTTAATGAGGTCAGAGGTCACCAGATACGCAACGAGCGTATTATGCGTATTATGCACCATTTTCGGTGCTCTTCTTTTGCGTTATATTGTAACCATACTCCCAGTATTGCACAATTTGGTTCATGGTTTCTCCATCAATTAAATTTTACACCTCCAACTGTTCACCGAGTTTTAAGCAAGTCAGTAGTATGTTTGGGAAATAAGGGATTATTCAATACACATCCGTAGCGCTCAGGCTACCCATCATCGATCAGACAATATCTAACACATCTAACGTTTCTTATTAGAAAACCCCCGCTCATCAGCAGCAGCTGTAGTGCTCTGATTAACTACAAATTAGAATACAACCAAATTCTACGTACCCTCGGGAGACCTGTTGCAATGCATTGTGTATGTAATATTATGCCACTTGATGCTGTATATGAACGCAAATGCATGCAGTACATTGCTTAATAAGTATTAAGCCAATCCTCTTATCGAGCGCGATGCATGACACAAGATAAAGATCTTCCCGAGAAAGGGAGGGAAGCGTGTGTATTAAAGTATTAATCTCTCCAGAGTAATTCACGTGTTTATACATATAAATACTGAAGTGGCATTTAACATTGATAATAGCATACATATACAAGAGTGTGAGTGTCCATTCAATGAGAGCAGTGTTATAGAATGTGATACCTGCTAGGATTCAACTGCAGGGACGTTTTACGCTAAGGGCATCTCATTATTACAAGTATATCTGCATGTGAAACATAGGTAGATTATAAGGTATAACAACCTTAGGCCGAGTACAACATATGCTCTAGACATTAGCTAAGCGATTCATCATATCCTTCAGACCTTTTAATTATTAATATTCATTATTGTTACGAGCACAGTGGAGCCTCAAATTGATTATACATGCTAATAAAACCAAGGCAGGCATACACCCAGAGAGTCAGAATAGTGACCACCAAGTTAGTTATCACATGGACAGATAAATGATCACAGCGGGGGAGTAGGGCGGGTGGGCAAGCTCCTGTTTTGCTGGGCTGAATGCTGCCGACTGACTGCACGAGGCGGGCCCTAGCCCTCGGTTCAAATTTGGCGGGCTTATGCATATCTATTAAGACTGGTGTGCCGTCGTATGCGGGGGGGGGGGGGGGGGGGATGTCGCGGCCTATCACCGTTTGACGTAAAATCACATTCACGGAATGAATGTTTACATATCGGGACATACTTTTTCGTATATTAATTTCAACTTTTGCTTGAATTCTGCCAAAACTTATTATGTCAATTATTTTTTCTTAGTTCACCTAATGTAAAGACATCGAAGCAATAGAAAAGGCCCTTCTTGCATGGTCGATCTGCCTTGATTACTCTCATCAGACTGGAACAAAATGTAGCGGGATGGATATAACCTTTCATCTTTTCATCTTTCCAATTTGTATGTGCAACACAGTTTTCAGCAAACCGTAACGTCGGTTTGAAGAAACTGTGTTTAATGTTGCATATACTTTAATTATGTCAGAAAGCAGGTGATTTGGTACATTGTGTTGTTATATTTTGATATTCGTATAGAATTAGCATCTTGAAATTGACACAATATATCCATATGCACCTCCTTGTATTTATGTTAATTTGGTTTAATAATTATTTTCCCCAAATCTGCACTCTGCAGGGTAGGTTTATATTGTTGCGGTTAAAAAATGTTTGGTGATCCTGATAATCTCAAAATTTATTGACTTTTCATCCATGTTTGCCCTACCCTTACGCAAAAAAACCATATCTTTTTGCGTTAATTTACTTGGTGACAAAGCAACAAACAAAGGTACTTCTACTCCACAGGCTTACATTGAAAATTAAGAAACTACTTTTAAATGGGCGCGTTGTCAATTTTAGATCAAACCTGCTTATTCAACAAACTGTAAGAACTCTATTTACATGCACCTGTCCACACATTGTCAGCTATATATTGCATTTTCGCGGGCAAGATCTTACAACTACATGTACGTGTATGTTTACATGTCATAGATTAAGGCATGCCTGAGGCTTAGACTACCCTCAAGTGACAACTTAAAATTATTTCCATGATGTCCTCTGAGCTTTAATTTATACAGAGTATCTTCTATAAATTTTTCTCATGCTATCGTCTTAAAAACTTATTATCACAGTATATATACATTCCTTATATTTATTGTTCACTCTCCAACATTAATGATGACATCATAATAATGCACAATGTACCTTATGTACATCGGTGCTTGATCATTATGCAGTTAATTAACAAATGACAATTAGTCATTCCTTATTAATAAGTCACGAAAAAAAAATAACCACTGCTGGTCTTTTATCTTTCTTTTTGCTCTTATGATCACAAGACCACCACGCCAAAATTATTAATTAACACTCTCGAGCGAGACCTTATCGAACTGACAAGCAGTAATAATAATTCAGATAGTGAAACAGAACAAGAAGTGCTAGAAGAATGTAGCTTCAACGATGGATCGGGGGCACTGAAAAGGGCTAAACAACTAAAGGTTTTCTCAATGAAGAAGGGACAGATTATTAGCTACGCTACACCAGTGGATTCAAAGATACATAACAGACAGTCTTCCATAACCACATTTTTTCAGAGGATAGACATATATATATATATATATATATATATATATATATATATATATTTATATATATATATATATATATATATATATATAAAAACCTATTTAATTATGTATTTTGACTCGTGTGTCAAAGCCAATCCTCATGCCAGGTCACATTCTAACAGATCACAGAATCATGGGGGACACTAATCATGAAAATCATGAAAACTATAACAAGCCTCCACAAGTACACTATCGTAAATCGTTTAATTGAGTTATACCAGGTAGGTTGCTGTTTGAAAAATTCAGCATGTGTCCAAAGTCGGTATAATTGTGAGCCAAAGATTTCTTGATGGCACTCAAAGACCACATATTTTTGGCAATACACGTAATCGAGTGGTACGTATGCATAATACAACTCCAAGAAAGAAAACAAAACATTTGAGTACATTTGATAAAAGATGAATCAATTGCGTAACCGGCCGTTCACACGAAATATCCTGGTAGAAGCATAATACCATGATCTGTTGTTGAGGAGCGTACCCTGGGTTAAGAATCCTTTTGTTAAACATTCCAATTATCATAAATCGATATGCGGATATAAATCACTCCTTGTCTATTTATATATCTGCGTACCTAACTTATATATGTCATAGGCTACAAAAATATATAAGCGTATGGACAGCAATACATAAGTTAGGAAAATGTAAATGCACACAAACAGTTAAATCGCCCCAACAAAGAATGGAAATATAATTGTTTTCATGTTCATTTAAATGAAATATTA
The DNA here is from genome assembly GCA_026874595.1 of Sipunculus nudus. Lineage (NCBI taxonomy): Eukaryota > Metazoa > Annelida > Sipuncula > Golfingiida > Sipunculidae > Sipunculus > Sipunculus nudus. The sequence goes on along the minus strand of CM049312.1, from coordinate 79,980,363 downwards.
AATCAACCGAGAGCTTGTTTTGTTGCCTGTAATGGCATGCAAATATAATGATTTTCTCCTGATCGCAGAATAGTCAATGTACCTATTTTATCCTCAGTCGTTCCGTAGCCATTTGGCAAGTCTCTCCCTGTAGTTGGCTTCTTATATGTGCAAAACGGACTGGTACCAACTTTGGACATCCCATCTGGTTCAAGAGTCAGTTTACAAAATAGTATATTCCTTGTTTTATACTAAAGCTTCTTTTTCTCCAACAGAACAATTCACTTGTACTACCGTGCTCTTAAGCTCGTTGATAAAAAAAAACACAGTTCATCCTGCTCAAGGAAAAGACTCCCATCACGTTCGTGTGGAATAAAAACTTCGAGGTCAGTACTCCATGTCATGAAAATTGCAGATGTTTTAGTAACTGTCCTGATTCGTAAATCAGAAGACAGCCAACGTAAGGCATCCGTCTTGTTGTTTACAGACGTGATATTTGGGTTGCAAGTACAGCCATATCTTCTTTCCCGGACGGGCGGTTCAACCTGAATACTGGCTAAAAGCCAGGGGTTTATTCCTTTCATGCCAATCCATTTCAAGGTACCTGGGATATCCTGGACAACAAGTAAAGCGATCAATCTGTTTCCAGATATATACAAATACTCCAAGGCCTTTAATCGTTTCAATTTATGAAAATTAACTCTTGTTATAAGGTTGTGGGATAAATCAAGATATTTTAAGTTTTGAAGAACTTGGAACTCATCCTTAAGCTCACTAATACAGTTATGGCTGGAGTCCAGCATTAAACAAAAAAAAATCTCCAGCTGAACATATATCTAACGTTGGGATGGTGTTAAGCTGGTTCAATGATAAATCCAACCATTTCAAGTTTGGTAACATGAGTTTTGATTTACTGTCATTGAAGTTAGTATCTCGAAACCAAGGAATAATACATTGGCTATTAGATGACTGCTTGATATTATTGTGACTCAAGTAAAGGCCCTCTAGTCTGATCATCACTATCATTTCTGTTTCTATGAAACTTTTCAGCTTGTTATAGTTAATGTATAGTTTCTTTACAGAGGGAAAGAGAGTTGGGATAAACGTCAGTGATATTAAATTGTTATTATCTAAGTACAGATCTTCCTTCACTTGGAACGATCCATTATACTTAGCGAACTTTGAGTGTTTCATCTGAAACCGACGTGTTTGATAAACGAAGGTTTTTGGTATTTGGAAACAGTTCCTTTACTGTTTTAGTGATCATATTGAATTATGAGCTATGTTCAATACTGTCACTTTAAGTAATGGATTGCCTATGTGTCTGCCATCAAAGATAAGGTTGTTTCCTTGGATACTCAAGTCATTTACCATTGGGAATGCATCGGTTATTCCGTCCAGACTTTCCAGGTTATTATAATCAAGGTTCAACGTGACTAACTCCCATGTTTGTTTTCCTGAATATATTACGTTTATGATATTGTTGTCTGGTAGATTAAACCGACGAACACTCCATGGAATATTCTGCGGGATCTCATTCAGACCCAAACCAGAGCAGTCCCATTCATGTTTTGTACAGCTGCAACCAGAATAACTGAACTAGATTCCAGATCCTGTCAATAGAAGGAACATTAGTTGATGATGGGCTCTTCTATACATTGTATATTACAGTAACGCTGCTACGGACCACTGCTGTGTTCTGTACAGGCAAATATGTACAATCACCAATAATGCCCTACTTTTATAGGGATAGGCTGCTTGCTCAGTGAACAAATCTCATAACCACGGCAGTACGAAATTACCCCTTGCTGTATTATATTGATTAAACGTGCGGAAGTCAATTGTTATGATACGGTTCCTCATTTTTTTTAAGAAACGCCATGCCATCACTGCAATAACCATCACTGTAAGCCTGAGAAATTTAACCTCAGCTGACGCGTTTATCATCTGTTCGGTCGTCTGGCCGTCACGACGTATGTAAGGAAGACACAAATTGTACTGTTGCATTAATTGATCTGATTGATTTTTGAAATGCGTATTAATTCTGGAGAGTTTAATTAGCCACTCAAGACTACTGGCCTTATCTGGCGTGATACTTTTTTCTAACTTTCACGCATCTTTTCTCTGTTTCTTAGATTTCGAAATGCGAGCAATCATATCAATGTCTCAGCTGTGGTTTCTTTTAGTTTCATGAAATCTTGCACATTTACTGGTCATGACTAGTTGAATCATTTCCTGAACATTGATGTTGCCACTAATATATTCTTTTGCATGATTTTTCCTTTTTCGTTTGGACTGCCAAATTACATCAATGGTACCAAAATTTCAACTAAGCTTTCATCTAGAATCCTATACCCCTGGTCTTATTTTTGAAAACCTCAGATGAGCTTCAAACTAGTGACCCTAAAATTGATCTTCACGTTCAAATCTGCCAAAGTATAAGACTAGGAACCTCTATATTTTTTCCAATTTATTGACCCTAAAATGTGATTTACATGTTTATATTTTTTTTCAGGCCGTTTCTCGTAGGAATTTAAAAACTGATAACCTCTACCTTGTTCTTCCGTTTCTAGTCTACGAAAATAATTTATTTTACCTTAGTTTCGGGGATGAAGCCCATGTTAAGACATCTGAAATTTTTTTTCTAGGAATAACCATTCTATTTTACATATATCTCTTACGTCAGCATTCGAAGTTGGAACAGAATTATCAATTCATTTCTTCAGAAATCTTTTTTCTCTCTTGTACAACGTCCTGAGACGAGTAATGATTTGGTTGATAGTATTCACCTATGTATGACACACCACGTAAGAAGAGCCCAGTTGACTTGAAGACCAAAATCGCATCTGAAGTAAACTAAATCTGGTTTTTACATATTAAACTTCTTGTTATTAATGTTAGGCAATAACATCATGCTAGTCAGCTGAGCATGGTCCATATGTTCCTTGGTTATGATTTGTCCACCCTTAAACAATGCGCAAATTATAACAGAATCAGGTAGCTGAAACTTCATTTCAGCACAGGTGGTATCATCAAGGAGACATGAAATCAGGTCACTGTGACCTATACTATCCGAGTTACAGGGAAGAAACATATTCGAGTGTTTCAGAAGAATTTTGTCAGTAAATACACAAAGAAAAAAAACAATTCTATTCCACGATTGGTTTGGTGGATCGTCAGGAATTTGCTGTTCAAGTCGTTTTTGGCCAGATAACCGGTGCCACCTTTGATTTCTCGCTGTTTGTGCATTTGTATTTGTTTTTATAATGGAAGATGAGGCCCTTGGTCCTCATCACGGAGCAAACACTCTAAAAATTAAATGTAAAAAATATGTTTTTTTCTGTTCTTTCAGAATTATTCATGATACCTGAAATTGCATAACTGTGATCTATATTTGGTGATCTATTCTACAGTTATGGTCCATTGTCCGTCGTTCGTCCGTCTGTCCGTCCGTTAGACTGGCAAATTTTGAAACCGTTATACATACTAATCCAAAATACGCCATACTGTTTGATGTCCCCAAATTATCCTACCAACCTGAGAACTGGGTCAGTACGACTTCTTTCTTTCGAGAAATTAAGGAAAAATTTCAATTTATTCCATTAAAAACATAATATCGCATATAAGGACTGCCTGATATCAGACCACTTGTCTGTTTTCTCTTTATATTTGCCATAAATAATTTCCTGTATGTTTCTTATGTACAGGCATGTAATTGGGCTAGCATTACGGAATTTTTATGAAAGTCATTGGCTCAAACATATGCACTTTGTAAAACATAAGGACAGATATTTATTCACTTACCACAATAAAAGTTAAAGTTTTAAAGAGACTTTTTTGCCAATTTTATAACTTCATTTAATCAAAAATTCAATTGAATATTCAATTAAGATTAGAATCTTGTAATTTTCTTAAGTTATTAGCATAAAATAGTACCTTATATGTCGCCAAACTTTGACAATGACACATTTTTTCTGTAAGTACGTCTGATTAAATTTTCACAGTATCTACACATACAGATTTAATATGTTAAATTCCGAAATTTGAAAATAAAAATTAGGCTACTTATTGAATTCTTATCACAGGTTATATATTTTATACTGCAAATGTATGACATTTATAAATTTGAGAAAAACATGATGTAATAAAAAAATGACGATTTAATGCGAACATTTGTTGATTATTTTCCTGTCTCAGTGGAATAAGATATAATATCCTATCCTGAATGTATATGCAGAGGCGTTGTAACTCCCACCATACCCCCCCCCCCCCCACCACCACCACCTTCAACCACCATGGAGTCTTTGCACCTGTGCACTGTCGACATTGCTTTTAATGCAACTGTATAAAATATATTATATATGAAGAATTAGTTTAATAACAAAACAAATCTACTTGAAACATCTTATATTATTTTCCTGTCACAGTAGAGTGGGAGATAAAGTGATCAGCTTTGCCAGTCTACCAGTCTGCCTGTCTATTTTTAAATATTTAATTGTTAATCAACTATTTTCCTGTATGCACTGTTGAATTAAGTTTCATATCCTGTATGCATATTTGGAGATGTTGTAACTCCCATTATCCCCAATCCTCATCAAGGCTTGTTCCTTTGGCCTTGGGACTTTACTTACATTGCAACTGTTTACATTTTATATCATTGAAAAAATGGTATAATAAATAAATTGGAACCAATGTATCAAATCCAACCAATGATCATGGTAATAGTATGGATCTTATGTTCACAAATCAGATGCCCCGGTTTCAACATTATGAAACACACACATGATCAGATCACAAAATATTATTTGCAACAGTTTCTTACTCATCAATACAAACCAATCAAATCAACCAACCATGACCTATATAACCTAATCCTCTTAGACTGTATCTCCATTTGATTTTATTTTAAATTTCTACTTTTAAGGTTAACTTCTGCTGAGCACATTTACCCATAGGTCCATTGTTCGGCAATAATATGATGAATTTGTACTATATATTGCATATATATATATTACTATATGTTTATTCTATCAGTACCTGTTTTTATCTAGGTTGTGCAGCTATCTACAATTTTGACAATCGCATGTGTGTTTACGTGTATATTGAAATGACAAAAAAAAACGTATTCAAACTTATTGCACTTTCAGTATTTTTTAGTGGTAGAATGTGCATTATCATCAGAATTTATAATCAGCATGCCAAAACGAAAAACTGAATATGCATGTTCGTCAGAATCAATGGACACATCTATGAATTGGATACAATCAAAATTAGTAGTCTTCAAGTAAATTTGGCTTTGATTTCCATCTGACCATGCAGTGTTGAGGACACATGCTATTTCAGTGTGGTGATCTATTATTCTTCTCAGAAGCTCTTGTGTAATTAAGCCAAATTGTCTATATGATTATTACTTTCTTAAATCTCAACTCTTAGTTTTATATACAAAATGTTTCAAAAATTGGTATATGAGCCATGTGGCAGACCTGCAAATAATATAAATGTGAAACCAATCCTATTGTTGCTGCTGTTCCTCAAATAAGCTTGTCCTCGAAGCGTCCTCGACGCTCGTCCTGTAACACATTATAAAATATTTTAAATAACTCACTTTAACTACTTATCAATATATTATCTCGACCGAGTTTGATTAAAGGCAAAATCCACGCATATTTACTAAATCAGAGGTCACTAGGCTACTTTGTGGTGTCGCCGCGATAACTTACGAGGAATACGATGGATTTTTTATAAAACACAATAGAAGTATGAATCAATATAATATCTCGCCTTTTATCGATATCCAGCATAATCCATGCATATTTAATGAGGTCGTAGGTCACCAGGCTTTGGCGGCACCATGGTGACTTACCAAAAAGCTTATGGACTTTGATGAAACTCATTATACATATATACTAATAAAGTATATCACCTGAATTATTATGCACCATTCCAGTGACCTTGTTTATGTTATATTGTAGCCATACATCCAGTATCGCACTAAAGGGTTTATGGTTTCTCCATAAATTAAATATATCGTGACTTATACTTTTTTTGTTTTATCGCCTTAGCAGTTTTACTTGTATACTGGGGACTGAGGGTTTACAACAAGGGTCAATATTTAATCCCAGGGTGCATATTGTTTTGCTTAATGTTGTTATGCACATTAATGATTTGCTTAGTTCAGCTGATGTAAAGACATCTCAGCAATAAAATATGCCCTTTTCTTATCGTTGGTCTGCCTGGGTTACTCTCATCAGGTTTGCACAAAATATAGCGGGATGGGTACAAACTTTTTCTAATATATATTATTTTATTCAAATCAAAATATTCCATCTCCACACATAGTAAAACACATATCATACATAAACTGAATCCTACTAGATATATAGTCTGTTACAAAAAAGGGAAAATTTATATCTGATTATTCCAACAAATCATTGTATTTACCTTTCTTTCTATAAATATGCGTCCTTTTGTGGCATTTCCATGTTGCATAAACACCTTACGTATCTTATGATTAACCAATGATTTACATAATTTATTATCCAGTGACAGACAACCTATTCCGATATGCTGTTACAAAATATGTAATGCTATAAATCACGTAACAGTATAAACTTTGAATTTATCTTTCCTTTTTGTATGTGCAACACAGTTTCCAGCAAACCCTATCGTCGATTTAAAGAAACTTAGCTTAATGTTGCATATACTTTGAGGTGATTTGGTACATTGTGTGGTGTTATCTTATTATTCACGATCTTATTATGTTTTTGTATATATATTCAGCATTATGAAATTAATAAATAATATCCAGATGCACCTCCCGGTATTTCTGTTAATTTGGCTCATTCAAATTTATTACTTTCCATAATCTCCTATCTGCAGTGTATGTTTAGATTGTTGCAATTTTATACTGCCCACGTTGCTGACCTGGGGACAATAAACGTATATATGAGAACTATATAGAGTTCTCATTGCTGATCCGTCTATGTCTGAGAAGCTCATCAACGCTGTGTTGGCGCAGACCATCAATCCTGAAATAGATTAATGTGGAAGTATCAGTCTCCCTAGGTGAAGATGTGCTTTTTATTATTGGCAATAACCAACCAGCAACAGATTCCATATTCAAATCATTGGCTGTCCATTGCCTACGTCATCCTTTGAAAGACTTTCATTTCAGTTTCTCAGTAATAGGTGCTTGAATTGTCTTGAAATATCTCAAGCCTTTTGTTCATGAAAGGTTTTAAAGCAGCTGGACAAGATAGGTGATGCCACCCGAGTTTATATTTTGGTAGTCTGATTACAGCAGTTCTAGTATTTTGTTAGCCATGGATTCATGGAATCCTGAAACTTGGGATACTTGTTCACCATGATAGATTTTATTGCAGAACACAATACTGGTGGCGCTCCTTATATAGTTTTCATTGACTACATATCTTACTTGTATTTTTTTACTCTCAAGTTACAGTAATTATCATTTACCCAACAGGTTAATAACATATCCTTATAATGAAATGTTTTTATCTCGAGGTTTTGTCGATTTGAGAAGATTGTGGGTGTCAGAGGGTTCTGTGAATTCATGCTCTGTTTTAATTGCATTTTTTCAATACCAATAGCCAAATTCTCATCTATCTTTCCGAGATTTTTTAATTAGATTGGCCAAAGTTGTACAAACTTTATGTTTGCCGCCTATATGAGCAACATATTGTTAAAAGCAAACTCTGTTACTCTCTGCCAATTAAAATGATGAATTTGCACCAGATATTGTGATATATTTTGTAGAGTAATCTACAATTTTGATTTGTATAAGTGGTCAAGTATAAATTGAAATAGACAAAGCGTATACAAACTTATTGCATGGTCGCGTCTCAGTACTTCATGGAGGTATAATTTGAATCATTCATAGTTATATAACTGTCACCAGGCCAAAATTTAAAAGAAATAATCACGTCAAAATCATGGCAGACATATCTGATAATTGATTGGTTAACATATATGTAGCATTTAGTAAATCTGACAGATGATTTCCATCTACCCAAGCAGTGTTAAGGACATGTTATAATCAGTGTAGTTATCGCGCATTCTTCTCACCAGCTCTTGTGTTAATTAGGCGAAATCGATTATATGATTATTTCTTAAATCTCAATTCTGGACTGTATATGCAAACTGTTTAAAAATTTGGTATATGATTCATCTTGCAAACCTTTCCGACAATAGATATAAAACCAATGCTATATTTGCTGCTGTTCCTCCGTCTGATAAGCTTACCATTCTTGGCGACCTCGACTCTCGTACGGTAACACATCACGGAGCTTGGTATATAGTTATTGGGCAGCACGATGTGGGTACATATTCCTCGGTTGTTGTTCAAACCCTCCCGTAAATCCTCCTTTCTAAAACATTTTGGGTAATGAAGATGCAACTTAAGAAGTGCCGGTGGCAAAAACATTGCTGTATTCAAAAGATAGAAGCTTTGGAGAAGTGCATCTTGGGTGATGGACCAGGCATTACAGGCATTTAGATTATGTTTTTTTTTATGGTTCAGTGTTGGAAAGTAAATCATAGTTTAGTCTGTTTGATTATCTTCTTGAACACCTAGTCGCAAACATGCAATGGAATTTTAACAAAAAGAAACGCTCATCTTTGGTTTATTTTCAGGTCTGTTCACATATTAATTTTGATAAAGTGCATGGCAAGGAACGATTAATCCACGAAAGTTTTAACCCAGCGAATAGTGTTTCTTGTCAAAACCAGGAAAAATGTTAAACCCGCGGTGTTTTTTGAATCCACAGAACGTGTTAGCCTAGAGTGTTACAAAATGTTTAAAATATACAGAGGAATTTATATCCGTTTATATAATATGCTGGTATAACAATATTTTTACCATACAAGAAACATGTATGTGTTGGTATTAATTTAAAAGTGATACTTAATATTCACATCAGCAGTATGCTTCAGCAGAGCCCCTTCTATGGAACCACGCCTGACCCTGCCTTATGTCTCTACTTTTCATAATCCAGTCCCAGATCAAACGGATGTATAGTATCCTTTGTCAAAACGCCCCTTCAGCTGTGCAGTCCAGTTTATTATTACATAATACATTTTCTGACACCAGCATTGCCCGCAAAATATAATCAAAATTTGTATAGAGAGAGAAAAAAGAACATGATTGTTCATACAAAGATATAAATGACCTGGATGGCAGTAACATATTAAAAACAATAATATTACCACAAAGAAATAAGTACACGGAAAGATCTCAGTACTTTCAACTTAGGCTAACAATGGCTTAATTACGTGTTCACATATGATATAAATTCTATACAAATATCGCACAATGCGAATTAATACTCAATAAAGCGAGTGTTTATCCCTTATATGCGCTGTGAGCCGAGAACAATGTTTGCTATGTAGCATTTCTCGTTAAGCTGTTAAGCCTCATTAACGAATGTTAAATAGGACATTATTAAAAGTCCCGGTTATAAACAGTACGATTAAATTTACAAAAAAAAAATACAATTAGACACTCTTTTCAGACATGGTTTCAAATTAGGCAACAAATTAGATCAAGATGTGTTATTTTAGTATTCATATGTTTCGATGGTTAAAAGTCATGATATTTATAATGATCTTGATACATAGCGAACATAAGCGAGATTCCAGTAAATATTTTAACAAAAAAAAAGATCTTGCAAATGTATTATTAAATTGTGTGGTTAATTTATGAATTGGGCAGCTGTGTAATAAGCTCCCAACAAAGACATCGCTCAGGTTATGTTTCCAGTCATAATATCTCTATGTTTAAACGCGAAGTCAATGAAAAGATAAGATGGCATCGGCGTGAAATGATAATGTTAATAATGACCATGATTAATATTTCTGCAAAACTCGTAAAACTGGCTGATGCTTACATAAGGGTAAAGTACCCTTTGACTTCCTATTTCAAATTTTTAAAAAATATATTAAATTCAATCAGTTTGGTATAAACATACTAAACATATATTTTATCCCAATAATCCTTCTTATCATGTACAATTTGAAAAAGATTTAACCGGCTGTGAACATATTTACAACATATTGACTAGATTAACATTAACATGCTTTTTCAACATTATAGCTTTAATCAACTGAATGCAATACTGGTCAAGGTCGGTGGCGCTACACATCATAAATATTTCTATGCCTGCGTTACCCGTTTTCATTTCCCCGTATTTCATTTGTTTTTTTAAGACTCTCAATTTACAGCAAAAGCGTCTTTTTCTTTGCAGCAGATTTATGGATTGTCCTGAAATATTTCAAGCCTATTGATTATTTATAATTCAAACAGCTATACATGTACATATAATTAAAACATTTCTACTTCAGCAGTATATATTAGTTTCTAAGTTGTGAATTCATGGACTCCTGAAACTTGGTATATTTGTTCATCATTAAAGTTTTTATACTAGTACGCAGTACTGATGACGCAACGCATTTTTTTATATTTATTATTTTTTTTTTGGCTTTAAAATTACAGTAAATGCCTGTTTCTCTTCAGCAGGTAAAGGCTTGTCCTGATATTTGAAATGTTTTGAACATATACAATGTTTCTCACTTAACTGAGACGTGTCGCTTTGAAACTTTTAATGCACATTGATGACTGATATTTTGATTCGGTCTGCTGATGTAAAGACATTTCTGCTATAGAGAAAGTCTTTTGCTTCTCTCAGTCTGCCTGAGTTACGACTATTTAATTGACCTGAAGCGTAATGACCCGTTTCCTGCTAAATATAATGCTTATTCTGAATTCACATACATCTTTTAGGCTTTGTTTGTGGCAATGGTTTCATGGATTTACACAAGATGTTGTAAATACAATACATTTGCTTAAAGCAGGTGACCTGGTATATTTGATGGTGTTATATATAAAGTTGACAATTTTATGTAGGTTTTCGTATATACTGGTCAAAGACATGCAGGTGTCTATGCTAAACTATAAGGAGCTTTCAGGAAATATGGCAATCGACTTCCCTCTGAAACGGTGGTGGTAGTCAATGTCCATGATGATAGTCTGAGTCCTTCAGGTTCAAGTATATGTCAATGTCCTTTGAGTCCTAGTCATTTTGAAACCTGTCCGAGACTTTCCGAAACTTAAACCAACTTTTTCAAATGGGATTTTAGATAATAATGTCATTTTAGCTAGTTAAAATGTTTATCAATACATTAAACATGGTTTGTTTTAGTTCATTGTGTAAAGGGAATCATGTCAGGATAAAGTTATATGAATTTTCTCTTCAATTATCAGTCAAATGTGGTTCAAAATATTGGTTTCTTATACATCAGTCTCCCAGATAGAGGTTTTGAACGAAAAGGGGAGCCTTGCTTTATTATATGTACTCTGTATCATAAACAGAGAATATTAATGCCTTGAGATGAATTAATCCCAACTGTGGGAGGAATTAACTCAGACTGTGGGAGGAATTAACCCAGACTGTGAGAGAAAATAACACACACTGTGAGAGGAATTAACCCAGACGGTGACAGGACATAACTCAGACTGTGAGAGGAATTAACCCAGACTGTGAGATGAATTAATCCAAACTGTGAGAGGAATAAACCGAGACTATGAGAGAAATTAACCCAGACGGTGAAAGGAAAAAACCCAGACTGTGAGAGAAAATAACACAGACTGTAGGAGGAATTAACCCTGACTCATTAGGAATAAACAAAACTGTAAACGTTAATGTGAGAAGTGTTTTGTTATCATTGATTCCATTGATTCTAAACAGGAAAAAACGCGTGTGTACATTTATTCTAAATTAATGAATGTATTATGGTCAAAATAGTACCCCCAAATCAAATATTCTACAAACTTTGGGCAAATTACATAAGATCCAATGGTGATCTCACTCTCGTATTCCAATGTTTAAATTTAAGCGATAATGAGTAGAATTGGAAACAATACATTGTGAATTTATTATGCAACTTTATGTAAAATTAGGTCACCAATGGCTTATGTTATATAATCCCACAGGGGATGCACGATGACCCTTCCTAACAAATGGCCAGTAACATTGCACATCACAGAACAGGATATTCTTTGAACTTAAAAACTCGTGCTCTTCTAGCAGAGCTGTGTAATATGGCATGTTTTGAACACGTTAATTATTCAGTGAACGAAGGAGCTTTTTATAGGCGTTGCGAATAAAAAACACGAACGCAAACGACGATTATAGAATTAATTAATTCAAAAATCGTCAGCCATCATGTATATCAACAGATCAATCATATTACACAATATTGACATAATTTCTGGCATGTACATAGGTACCTATGGACGAATAGTTATACAAAATATTAAAGTATGAATATATCTGATTCATCTTGTTCTTGCTTACTGAGGCTAACTTTGGGATGAGGTTCGGAGAAGGGAAAAGTGAGGGCAGCACGAAGGTGGATGTAGAAATATTCTATTGTAATGTTTTTCATTTATATAAGAATATGAAAAGCTAGGAGGAAAGGGGCCCTCCTACTTGGTTATAGTAAAGTTCTAAATATATAATTGCAAACTAATACTCTGACAAGACTGTCATGAAGAAAAACACTAAAAGTTTTGAGATACTGTGTTGCATACGAAAATTTACAGATGGACAGGCAAGTGGACAGAATGGACTAATACCTTTATTTCACTTTCAAGAGAACAATGCATTTAAGTTTATATATAATCCTATTGTTTTAAGCAGATCCACTTTTTCCATTAAGAAGTTTTTATCTGAATCATTTTTTATTTACAGGTTTATAAATTTTTAATTAAAAAACCTGAAAATATAAGTTAAAATATTAGAATTGTTGCAAAAGTTGCAATCATTATATATACAGAGTAACATGGGTCATATTATGCATACACATATATTTTATTATTTTTAAATCATAAATGTTTAAACTGATTTTAAAAGAAAATAATGCCACAACATGGCATCTACAAGAATATATCTTGAATCACTATTAAAAAGTTTTGCACATTGGAGATTTCAGGACATGCTTAATTTTATTCACCAAAATAAAATAAAAGTAAATTTGATAAAATAAAACATCTTTTCAAATAAAGTATACACACTGTTGGTTGAATGAGGGACAAACAATATCATTGTGCTAATTACTATCCCAGTTTTAATTAATTACTGGAATTAATAGTCAATTTCACACCTGGTGAAGTTTTTACTCTTCTGAAGTGAGGAATTACTTATCTCATGAACATCCACACTTTCACAGCAATACACCACTTTGTCGACACAATTAAATGTACACTTTAATCATTGTAACCCTGGTGGTTCAATACAAAATCTAAAATGTAGCATGTCCAAGAATAAAATAAAATACAGAAAAATTATAACATCTATTTTATGCACCAGCTGGGGGGGTGAGTGCAGGGCAGAGGGGAAGCCTGCTAGTAGTGGCCAAGCTGGGCCAAGGTAAGCTGCCTGGGGTGGGTTACATAATGCGAGTGAAGGCTGTACTACTAGGTGGGCTAGATGTAAACAACACTTGACATGGTGTATAAAAACATGAATAAAAGCTATTAATTCCAAACAATTTCTTTTGAAAGTTCAGATTTTAAAAGATTAAATCCTTATGCATATATGCTGGGAAAATTAAATCAACAGTGCCAAATTTGGACAAAATTTAAGGTATTGACTTTTTATTTATGCTAATAACTTGAAAAATTTGCAAAATTCAGATCTAATTTTGGGTAAACAATTGAATCTTAATTAAATAAAGTTATATTCCTGAAAAAAAGTCTCTAGGTTCAGCAATTCTCATGTTAGGTGAGTAAATATATTTCCTGATTTTTTTTTAAGATGCATTATCTTTTGGCCCATAACTTCAAAATAATACCCAATACTGACCTAATTTTTGGTATGTTCATAGAAAATGTATAAAAAAAATGCGAATACTAAATACGATCAAAAAACAGATCAGTGGTTTTGATATTAGGCAGCCTTGAAGAGTAACAATGGCTTTTTTTATGGAAAACGGAGTTTTTTTCCTTAATATCTCGAAGAAACAAAGTCCAAATGACCCAATTTTCGGTATGGTAGGAGATTTTGGGGACATCTAAAATTATGTCAACAGCCTGGGGAACATAGAGATGAGCACTGAATGACCTACAGTCATCAAAGTGGACTGCTTGACAATGTAAGGGAATACAACAAGAGCCTCCAAAAAAAATTCAATAACTAGCCTAATTTTGCAGCTTTTATTTTCAAATTTCAGATTTAAACAGATTAAATCCTTATGTATACATGGTGTGAAAATTAAATCCACAGTACTTACAGGAAAAAAACGTGCCATGGCCAAAGTTGGGCAAAATTTAAGGTACCAATTTTATATTTTTGCCAATATTTAAAAAAAATTAACAGATTTTGATCTAATTTTTGGTATACAATTAAATTTTGATTAATTAAAGTTGTATGACTGGAAAAAAGTCCCTACCTTTAACACTTTTGGTCTTAAGTGACCAAATATCTTCCTGATTTTTTTACAAAGTCCATTATGTTTGGGCCCATAACTTTTTTAAATTATATAATACTGACTTAATATCTGGCATGTACATAGGAACTATATAGTGGAATATTTATGGTAAATATGAAGAAAACCAGATAAGTGGTTTTGATATTAGACAGTTCTGAAGTGTGAAAATAGATTTCTAATAAAAAATTGAGGTTTTTCCTTAATATCTCAAAGGAACGAAGTCCTATTGACCCAATTTTTGGCATGGTAGGAGATTATGGGGACATCTAACTGTACGCCGAAATTCAGATTCGTAGGTCCAACGGTGTCGAAACGTGCAAGTCTTATGGACGGACATCCAGACGGACAGACAGACAGACGGACGGACGGACGGACAGACGGACGGACGGACGACGGACAATGGACCATGACTATAGCTCAGATGACTTATGGTCAGCTGAGCTAAAAATGGAGGCGGTTACCTCCAATAGAATGTCGGACACCAGTATAATGCATGTAGTTGGCTTCAAATTCGCGAGGTCAATATATCGTGATTTTCACTTTTTCATTGTTTTGTGATGATTCCATTTTCGCAATCTCACCATACAATAATGTACCAGAGCGTATAAATTATCATATATATTAATTATATCAAATTGTTGTGCGCAAAATCATAACGACTGGGACCCAAGTGAACATTGATCGAGTTGAAATAACTGTTAATTATTTTCAGATAATTTGAAAATATGATATAATATTTATCAGCAAACTTTTCACTAGCGACTTACTTTGGACGAGGGCCCTCTCATTCAGCGATGTTTTATTTTTGCGATCATTTCCGTTTCGCGAATATCGCTAATTATAAACCCTCGCGAACAAAAAGGCAACCGCGGTTTATTAAGGAGTCAGGCACACAGAGTCGCACAGAAAGGGCGCCTGTTTTGGATGTCGTTGTGAGGAGTATATGTACGTATTACCAGGCAGAGGCAAGACTTTTACAAGCGCGTGTAGCTGTATTCTAACTGGGAACAATTAAATAATATATTAATTTTTTTTATGTCGTTGTGACGGTCATATTTGCAAGCATTTTTAACTTATCTGACAAATAGGCTGATAAGCTCCGGCATGATGTTGCGGTACGTGTTTGGCTGTCTATCCGTCCGTCAGTCAGTCAGTCTGTCCGGCGTCCGTCCACAATTAACAAAATGTATACTTCTTCTTATTTCTTGACCGATTTTGATTTTGTTTGTTTTATCCAATAGGGCTAGGGTTTGCCCTCTGTACTTCTACACCAAATTTTGAAATGTATAAACTATGCTGATTGATGCAAACTTTTCAAATCACAAAATCATGCCTCTTCTTCTCAATATCTTCACTGATTTTATTTTATTTCTTTTATCTGACAGGGCTAGGTGTGGGCTTTTAAAATTATACACAGAATTCTTTAATGTAATAATTATGCTAATTTATACAAACTTTCTTTCGAAAATCACAAAAGAACGCTTAATTCTTTTCCTTAAGTCCATGACGGACTTTGAGTCTGCTTGTTTTATGTGCTTGGACTGTTTTTTTTAACCTTTACACATAATTTTGAACTTGTATATGCATGCGGTCTCCCGGGATACCAATTTCCTGTGATGTAAAGTTCATTCCAGGCACCAATGGAAAATTTCTAAATTTTAGTCACGGGCTTGCTTGTTTACCACTTCACTGACGATCTGATTTATTTAATGACCAAGTTTAACTTGAAATGTAAGATATTCTGAACCTATGATACCACATGTGAGAGCCAGCTCATGTTTTCATAAGCAATCAACGTACTGCAGCAAATTCCTGTTATATATGGCCCTTTTAAAACATATAATAATTACATGTATAATGATAATATTAAGGTATACTCATTATTATATTAAACTATTCTAAAACATTATATACGCAAATCATAAAAAAAATAACGGGGACCTAAGAGAACATCGTACAACTGGATATTTATCTTCATTATTGGCCGAATATTTCAAATATAAGTTATAAATTATGATAGCAATTTTTTATTTTTGGGTAACAAACAAGACTTAATAGTATACTTATATATCAAGCTTTTCCTTTTATACTTCCCAATGGGTGTTTGTTATTCAACATTGACGAATATAGCGAAATTGAAATCCTCGCGAATAAAAAGGCAACCGCAGTAGCTTTCCCTCCTTCTCCGGAGTTTCTCTCCTGAAGGGGTAAGCGCCTAGGCCAGGGGCGTCAATCTAGGTATACAAGTATTTACCCCCTCCCCTACACTTTTTGGCAAGGGGGGGATGGAAAGTGTAATCAACCCCTCCCCCCCCCCCAATCCATCTCCCCGCTATTTAGAGAATAATATTTAAATAGTGTATATGAAATACTGATAATTAGAATTATTGACTTTCGTTGTATTTATAGTTTTACTATGAAATATTTTATATTAACCTGGCTTAGAATTAACTTATACTGGAAACATAATGCCTTATTTTCCAATATATAATACTTAATTTTAAAATACTTGAAATGTGATTTAGTATATATAGTTGAAATGGTTTTTTAAGACGCTAGAGAGGTATATAAATATATGTATTTGCCAGTCCCCTCACCCCTGGAAAATAAATTGACGCCACTGGCCTCGACAGAATCTTCTAACAATTAACATGTTGGGCGTTCCTGAAATCGCACAGTACAACAGGTATTAGCAGGTCTGCGACAGAAAATGGTTGAAATTCCCAGGACAGTTGTGGAAGTGTCAAACAAGTTCAAGATGTTTACGACGACAATGCTGTACACATCGAAGACCCTATTCGCCCAATTTTTAACATGTTCTGATTTTTCATCAGCCAATGAATTATGATTTTTAGTATAATCTTTTATAGGAATAAAATTCCCCTTTCATGCATTGTCCTACAATGAACCAACGATGTAGTTCTACATGAATGTTCCACCATCATTATAATATATCTATTTTGTTAGTTTGTATTACGACCATAAAACTCGGGACATCGTATACGATTTGACTGTGACGGCACTGACTTTTCCATTTCATATTTACTTGTGAAAAGTAGCTCGCAACTTTAAAATCCTTTTCTCTCAAACCTAATGTCGTAGCAAAGTTTAATTAGTGTGACAAAAACTCTAGGTTTATAGGTAAGAGGGCTTTAGTTATAGAATCACATTTGTCGCTTAAAGTGGTGAAAGTATATGTCAGGAATTGCGTATGGGGCATCTTAACAGTTGAGCAGAGCCAGAGACCAGATTTATATATACGTATATGGTGGCCCCGGGCTAGAAGACCTTTGGAGCCAAACATTTTAGTTTGCCTAAATTTACATTAATTAAATATTGTATCACTGTTTCCTGTAGTAAGTGCCCGCTGAGAATCGCTCGCGGTGCGCGTTTATTATATCAAGTAAAATCGAGAGTGAGTGACTTTGGCTTAGGTACGACTTTTTTTCATGGTTACAAGAGATATTATAAATGGTATTTATTACATAGGGAAAAACTGCATATGCGCAGTGGAGGTATCCAGTACCGTCTCCCGCAGAGGTACGAAGCGTAGGGAGAGAGCACGGAAGCTAAGGCTACAGTTTTAAGGGCCGAGGCCGCCGCCTCAAGATTATATGGTTCGAGCAGCCAGTATGTATAAATGTATAACAGAATGTTTTGAGGTATCTCTACATTGCCGCAATTTGCTTGAGAAGGATAACCACTAACACACAGCAAAAGAAACTGGAGGCACACATAATAACAATGATAGTGAGTATTTTATTGACAAAGAGTGGAACGTAAAAACAGCGCACTTGAGATAGGAATAACAGAAAAAAGTTAAAAATGAAGAAAATAGTTCAGTTGGAGTATACAAGCAGTGATAAAATTAATTATTGTGCTTAAACGTAAAAAAAACACTGAAAGTCATGCTAAAATGCTGAGGCAAACGAATCAGTTTACTGTGCAGGATGACAAAGAAACTGGGATACAAAACTGAAAGAATTTTCCAAGCGAATATATTATCATACATGACGGTGTATGTTTTATATATACTGGTACATACAAATAAAAAATATAAAAATACAGAAAACAAATAACTTCTTATGTAACATTGTCTATATCACGCTTCTGATTATTTAAATTTTGATTGGCTGCTAATATGCTGGTAGGTTTTAACTTGATGAAGAGCAATCAATCCGATTTAGGTAATATTCCAGCACTCCGCCCCTGGCCTTTCAAACCCAGGCCACAGATGACCTTGCCCTTTATGTGTCTCTTTGTTTCATTTTGACACTTTTAAGCAAAGAAACCCCAAATAAAGACAGCGACAACTGCCACAAAGAGAGCGTTTGCATTAGTGAAGTTCTTCCAGAAATGATCTTCTTCGAGGGAGATGTGATCTTTGTCGATTGCCTTTTGTTCCTCCTCGCTTATGTCCGGTTTATCTCTCTTCTCCAGGCCACACAACCAGTATACGGCCTTCTTGTACCACGGGAATTCCGAATATCCCTTGGCTCCAGTGCCACCTGTGAAGAGTCAACGAAACTAAACTTTCAACAATAATAAAATTCAATCCATTTCAATTTATTTTTTTTTTTCACTTTGTAAATATATTGACAAGTGTATTCTTGAACAACAAGCGAATTCATACAATAATAAATTGAAACAAAGAGAGTTTGACACCGAAAGGCAGAGTTGCTATTTTCTCCTGAAACCTTATCTGCAGCAGAGTGGCCAGGCAGCCAATCAACGTGCTCCTATGTTGCCATCCTATCAATTTAACACATATGGCTTTCCCAATTGACATTTATAAGAGGCTATCAGTATTTATGGGACTAGAGTCTTGTTGCTTTTTTTAACTTCCGGGCGTCAGATGTGTGTTGATCGTTTCTGTCCTGTTCGGTTAATATATGCAAAGTATTAAAACTTTTGTGAGTGATTTTAGGATACATCCCAACGTGCGGTAGTATAGATCCTTATCTGTATATATCTGGTGGTCTGCGGTGTATTGTACGTCGTTAACTGTATCAGATATGTAACGTATTTGAAATTTTGTGAGTGATGTTTACGTAATCCTTACCTAGTCTGTGTTCAGAGGAAACATTGTGTGTTAAATTGTTTAAACGGCAACAGAGGAGCACGCTACTTGGCTGGCTAGCCACCCTTGTGAAATAGTCCCAACCTCCGGTTGGGTTTCAGGCGGTAAATGGCAACTCTGCTTTTAAGACAGAACACCCAGGTGATGTTAATCTGTGAAGATTATTGGTATGACGATAAAGAGTGGAAACAAAGAATTATAATATTTCATTCAGTGGATCATTCGTGAAGTTAACATAATTTTAACAAAAGAAAAACAGATAAAGAAACCAACCAAGACAAATACATAAAACAATATGGCTGGGGCATATTTATAATAAAATGATTCAACTGTGGCCTCCTGGACTTCGCTGTAGTCATTTTCTACTGGTGTTTGTTGTTTTTCTACAGCATTTCCATATAGCTTGTCCACATCAGTGCGTTCTATCTTACTGTGACGTGTCCAAAACGTGACACCGGGAAGCTGTTAAAATATCAATTAAAATCTAAAGATAAACAAATCTAAAAAAAATCCGGACAAAGCGTGATAGTACAACATAAATTATTACAAATTTGCTGTCTATATGATGCTATTAGTCTTATTTAATGTTACAGACAGTGAGAACTGTCTCAGTCATGAGAAACTGTGTCAGTTTTAACTGCACCACTAAGATACCCTGACTGAACTAAGTGTGCTTTTTTGCCTTTTTTTGCAATTTATTTTTACAATTTGTGATCGAGTTAGATCGAGTTAGAGTCTATATTAGATATCATGGCCCTTGCTTTCTTAGAACATATGAGTTGGACAATACAAAGGAATACTAACAGCAGCAACCTCCCCCTCCCAGTAAGAGCGACCGGTCATTATTTCCAAACCCCTACAAAAGTGATGGGGATATGTCGAACTCCCCCCCCCCCCCCCCATCTGAAAAAGGGCCTGTTACATGAGGTCTAGTTATCAAGTCACTCTGTTCTCTCCCGGAAATATATCATGCAACTGTGAAGGAATGAGGATGCGTAAAAAGCGCCATCTACGTTTCCTTCACGGTTTCATTTACAATAAAATGCATACCTGTTGTATAAGTAAATGTAGCATATTACATACATCAATGATAACAATAGTATACTCTCTCCATACACATATATACTTCTTAGAGAGAGAGAGAGAGAGAGAGAGAGAGAGAGAGAGAGAGCACTGCCAATATAGACAAATACATTTAACATTGAATTTAACCATGTTCATATAGGGACATGTTTCCAGTTCATTTATTTTGAGATTTTCATCATAAACACCACGTACACATTCCTTCGGTATGGCTGGGGTCATCAAGCTGACGACGATGGCGACGATGGTTGTGATACCCCAAAGGATGATCCCAAAGTGTAGGTAATGGACTTTACCCAAGATGGCTGGCTTCGGGTCAGGCTCACCGCAGGCAGGGCTGCTATAAGTTAACTCCCAGATAAATCTCGTGAGACCCACCACGAGACCTACTATCAGACTCCAAAAAGCCCCCTAAAAGATAATTTGCAATATTTTGAAATATACCATAATAATAAAAAATAATAATAATGATAATAATAAAAAAAATAATAATAATAATAACTAGAAATATGCACTCAGACAGCACAGACCTCCGCCATATGCATGGCATTTTCAGAAATGCAGCATTTTTTTCTTTAAAAAAGATCCAGATGGTTATCCGTATAATCCCTAAAAGGTTATCAGTTGTCCGTGGATTACTGCCTAGTTATCGTGACATATTCAAAGTCCGTTTATAACGTTCGAAGTAATGTTGCTCATAAACAGACAGACAAGCAATCAAACCAACGCCGCAAAAACATAAGCTCCGCTTGATGGAGGTAACAATAACAACTATAATTGCATGAAAAAATACTGTTTGAATAACCTAGCAAGCCGTTATTGTAGTAACCCACACAAACGGTAGCGTTTATCTCTATAAAATAAATTGTTAGTTAGTCATGTTTATCAGGTAAACCAAGGAGATTTAATAAGAAGGAGCAAGCACTGGGATCGCGGAGCGCGTGCGATGTTACTTGCTATCTTGATTAGAAACCTCGAACCTAGGTGTGAAAGCTCTTTGATCTGGCTACCTATTGCGATGGGTTATCCCTGATACAACGCCGAGGATACCGCAGCGTCGCTTGAAGGTTGTCATATCAGTCCTAAACTAGATCAATATTCTTTTCAGATGTAATGACGCTGATCAGGATAATACTAAGGTGGTTGGTTCTTGTCAAGGTCGTGTGATGGGACTTGCTCTCATCGCCCAGGTGGGAGACATTATCATACTGCTGATATATTGGAGGGCAAGTAATTAAGACATTATTGTGGCCTTTGTCAACTTGAATTGGATATCTCGACTGCTTTTTCGTGAACTGTTAATGTACCTGTCTGGATGAACACTACCATGACGGTAATGAACTTCTTGGTTACCACACCATTACAGTGCTATAAGTTGGACTGATTGATGGACACAAGGTCATATAATGTGAATTCTTGTTGACTGATGATATTATCCGTTTCATTTATGTGAATCTGACTATTATGCATGTGTTTATTAATTGAAGATGCGTGAAGCTGGTTATAATATGCTGGGTGTCACTGACTGCATGAAATCATTGCAATACTCTGAGATATAAGTTCTGATATTGAACAATGAGTTTGAACGCATAGCATATAGATATATTGACACTTTGCTTTGATATTATCATCATTAATATTATTTCTTTAATGTTGTATAGTTTTATACTGGTTGTCTATATGATGATGACCACACCTGCATGATGAGAGTTTGTAAGTATTTCAGAAAGTAAAGGTTGTAACCACCACTGGCATACCAGGGCTTTGTACTTACCAGGTGATGGTAATACAATTTGTTATACTTTGAAGGTCCCGTATTTAGAAGTTATTGTTTTGCATGTGATCATTATTTTGCACTGCTATTTCATGTGAGGATCCTCATCATTCATATATAGTTTTATTGGCATCATCAGTGTAGAAGGTAATGTTAAAATTATTGTCTTCAGCATGATGAGCTGATAGCCCAAGATACTTGTACCATTAACCAAGTGTATATCACTATATTTTATGTTTGGGTAATCATTATATTGGCCTGTTAGGAATATAATGGCCAGTGGTGAGGAATTACAGCAGGAGTTTGCTGCCCTTAAGGTTACCAACCAAGAGTTGAAGGAGGAGCTTGAAAGTAAAAGTGTTGTTAAGGTGGTACAGACCACACATAAACTTAGAAAATTTTCGGGGGATCCGAAAGATCTAAGGGTCTGGCTCACTGAATGTAAACATCAGTTGTCTCTGCAGTCGCTATCAGGGCAGAGAGCTGTGCATTTTGTGTTAGCCCATCTAGATGGCGATGCTGAGCAGTAAGTTCGTTTCGATCTGAAAGATGATTTGTCTTCTCCAGACGAGGTCTTCGGTATACTTGTGAGAGCCTTCTCTGAACATCTGTCCGCTGCCGATGTCTGGGGCAGTTCTTCGACCGAGAACGTGGAACGAAGGAGACACTGCGTGACTTCTCTTACGCACTTATGCGGTTGTTGGATCGAGCCGTATCATTGGATACAAAAGTCTTCCAGAATAAAGACACTTTACAAAGAGATCGGTTCATCCTTAAGGTCGGTGTAAAAGCACTTCGGGACCATCTCAGGACTGAGGTTAGGAAGAATCCTGATGTAAGGCTGGAAGCCATGTTCTTTACTGAGGAGGATCGCCAACCGAAACGTACTACTGCTACCCTGCACGAGAAAGTAAGCGATGATTATGGCAAAGCTGCGCCACCAGTGAGGGCAGATATATCACCCCAACGCGTAGATGGCGACACACTCTCACCAACGGACATGAAGCTGAACCAGATGCTTGAGCAACAGCAACAACAGAGGGAACAACTGGAAAAGCAACAGAAAATTATTGTTGACTTGTTGAACGAGAGAGGGAGAACAACAGATGCGCCTAAGAGGGAGGTCATTTGCTGACACTGCAAGAAACCCGGAATGACTGTTTCAAATTTAGGGCCCAGCAGAGGCGAGATCGGGGTACTTCAAGTTCTAGTGGATACGTCCGGTATATGCGCATCAAGGGAGGGGTGCAGCTCCTCGACCTCAGGATGGGCACAGGCCCACCAACATGTTATGTTACCGCAAATATATGGATTACCTCCTTGTCGTCATTGCTGCCATCCTCCATGTCAGAACTCGCAACTTAAAGCAGCCAGGTATCTCCATAAACAGACAGGAAGACAGACAGGGAGCAGGGTACCCTGAAACAGCAGGGCCCAGCGATGCATCTTTAAATGTAAAGACCCAGCTTCAGAGAGCCGAGGGGTTGGGGGGTCAAGTATAGGCTCAGTTGGAAATGACATTTTAAGGAAGCGTGTTGGTGGTAGGCCAACTGTTAGAGCAAAATTTGGCACATTAGATGTTTTAAGTCTTTGGACTGTGGTTTGATGGTCACAACTATAAGTGAATCCTTCTTTAAGGAGCATATGGAGCCGCAGGGTATTCACTGCCAACCAGGCTGTTGGTTCAGTATTATGGGGGTTAATGGACTAGAAATACCGTACTTAGGGTTAGCAATTCTGAACATTCAGATTGGAGATGATATTGTGCCAGATGTAGGAGTTTTTGTAGTGAAAGACACTTCTGAGACTCGAGACACAAGGGAGCAAGTTCCTGGTGCAATAGGCACCAACGGTCTGGGTTAGATAGACAGATTCTTGGTGTTGTTTCAAGGCTCTGAGCAGGGGATAGATAGAACCCTTAGTTGCTTTCACGAGTATCTGGAAAGACAGACCACATTGTGCCAGCCTCATCAATCTACAGTATACCATTTACGTGTCCGGCTAAATATAATGCAGTAATTGAGCCTCTAGCGAACACTGGAGAGCAAGGCTTGCACATACTACCAACCATAGTCCGAGATGCTGATGGGCCAGTCATGGTTCCTGTTGTGAATACAAACTTACAAGATGTTAGATTAAAGAAGGGCACCAGGATAGGTCGGCTGGTTGCCATTGACCAGATCATGCCCCAGCAGGAAGCGTTTAATCTCACTGTTACGTCAAACCAGATTGTAGTGGATTTTCAAGCTGTAACAGAGTCCATTTGTGCTAGACTATCACTTGCCAGTTATAGCCACTTGCCGCAAATTGATCCAAAAGAGTTTCCAGGTACAGAACAGGATTACAAATGACCAATAAACTGTTTATACGACATGAAAATTTGTTTTTGAAAGAAGGTGAGCCATTGAGCTGTACACCAACTATTTGCCACCAGATTCGTACATGTGACGAGCCTGTAGCTCAGCCATTCCGTAGACTGCCACCTCATCAGTGGAAGGAGGTGAAAGATCATTTAGAGGAATTACTTCGAAGTGGCTTGATAAAAGAGAGTAGTTCTAACTATGTTGGCCCAATTGTTATCGTCAAGAAGCGCAACGGAGACATACATATGTGTGTATATTATTTTAAGTTAAATGCCAGGATTAAGCGGGATCTCTTTCCCTTACCACGGATAGAGGAGTCCCTGGAGGCACTTAGGGGATCAACACTGTTCACTACATTGGACTTGGCGTGGAGGTTAAGCCAAAGGATCAGGAAAAGACGGCCTTTACAACGCCAATGGGATTAAACCAGTACATTTGTATGCGTTTCGGCCTTACCAATACCCCGGCTACCTTTTCCAGGCTTGTCAATTACGTTTTCCGGGAGGACATTTACCAAACAAGACTACTGTATCTGGATGATATTATTGTGTTTTCCGATAATATAAAGCAACATCTACAAAGACTTCACAATGTCTTTAGGAGACTAGCTGCGCATAATCTCAAGATAAAGGCAGAAAATTGTAACTTCTTCAAGAGCGAAGTTAAGTTCTTAGGCCACATCGTCTCTGGTAGAGGAGTTAAAACCGATCCTGATAAGATTATTGCAGTGGCCAAGTGGCAGACTCCTAGGACTGTGAAAGAACTAAGACGGTTCTGAGGCTTCTGCTCATATTATCGTCGATTTGTGCGTGGGTATGCAAGTATTGCTGCACCTCTGCATAAGTTAGTTGGAGAAATTGTCGGTAAGCTGAAAAAGAGTCAATCCGTACACCTAAGTATCGAAAGTCAGTGGACTACTGAGCACCAAACTGCATTTGAGACTCTCAAAGAACATCTGACATCGTAGTCAGTTCTAGCCTACCCAGACTTTGAGAAACCATTATTCCTAGAGATGGACGCTGGTAGTAAGGGAGTAATTAGTTATGCAAGTCGTGGCCTCAGAGGTGCTGAGAGAAATGTGATTAGGTATGGTTCAAAGAAGTAAGAACTCTTAGCTCTAAGATGGGCAGTGACTGAAAGGTTTAGAGATTACCTTAGCTATTCACCATGTATCATATACACGGATAACAACCCGCTGACGTACTTTATGTCAAAAAATCGTTTGCCGACAACAGAACAACGTTGGGCGTCAGAACTAGCAAATTTTGATATTAAAGTTGTCTATAAACCTGGAAAGACCAAAGGCAATGCTGACGCACTTTCCCGCCAAGAGAGACGACCCTGGGATATAAGCTCTGAGGGAGTACAAGAGCAATGTCAGTCTGTACTTTGTGGTGCGAGTTTACCTATACAGCTCCAGTGTGCCCTGCACGAGGAAATATCTGAATATGATGTAAGTAATGTTTTAGAGGATGCACCGGCTGTACCTCTACCGTGTATGACAAAGGAGAGGATGTTAGTTCTCCAAAACAGTGATGTCAGCATCAAGAGGATGCAAGAGCTGTTGAAAGGTAGCAAACCTAAGTTTAAAGAACGAGGTCGCGAGTCGCGTGAAGTTCGTCTGTTGATTCGACGGTGGGATAGATTGGAAAACCGAGATGGGATTCTTTGTCGAAAGGTCAATGACCCTAAATTGGGCAGGTTAACAGAGGTGGTATTGCCTAAAGAACTTAGAACTGAAGCCATGAAGCCAACCCACGATGATCATGGACACCAAGGTGTCGAAAGGACTTTGCAATTACTCCGCTTCAAGTGCTTTTGGCCAAGAATGACTAAAGATGTGGAGGACTGGATCAAAAACTGCGACAGATGCACCATATCAAAAAAAGAGAAAGTTGTAACACCGTTAGAAAGTCTGCAGGCAACGAAGCCCTTCGAAGTTGTTGCAATGGCCTTCACGTTAATGGAAAAGGCTTCTAACGGGTATGACAACAACAGTGATGACTGGTGTCTTTTCAAAGTATACAGTGGCGGTTCCGACACCGGACCAGAATTCAAAGACAGTCGCACGTGTTTTAGTGAAGCAGTGGTTCAGGAAGTTTGGCCAACCTCTTCGGCTTCCCTCAGACCAAGGTCCAGATTTTGAGGCCAAACTCATTAAAGATCTAAGCAATTTGTATGATGTGAAAAATCAAGGACTACACCATATAGACCGCAAGCCAATGGCCAATGCGAAAGGTTCAATCGAACGCTTCACAACTTGCTTAGAACCCTTTCGCCATCCCAGAAGCGCAAATGGCCAGAGCTATTGGAGGATGATGTATACTTTTACAATACCACGCCACAAGGTGTTACAGGGTTTTCTCCGTTTTACGTCGTGTTTGGTACGGAACCCAGAGTGATACCTCACGGTGTGCCAGATCAAAGTGATTTTGGATCTGATCTACAATAATGGGTCAGTATCCATCAGAGCTGACTTCAGGAAGGGCATCGACTAGTTTAAAACCGTATGCAAGCTACTGCTGCAAAGCGAAAGACCCACTTTGATCGCAAAGCAAAGAACAAAGAGTTGGAGCTAGGTACACAAGTTTTCTTGAGAAACCACAGAGTTAAAGGCCGTAACAAAATTCAGGATGTCCACCGGCCAGGAGTTTATAAAGTAGTACAAAAGTCATCTGACAAAGACATAAACCTCATTGAACCAGTAGATGGTATCGGGCTGACCAAGTGGGTCAACCGAGCTGAAATCAGACCGTGTCCTACAGTGATTCATAATCTTCCTAAGAAAAAGCCAGTGGCTAACAGAAACAAAAGACCTGAGATTACAAAGTTAACAGACACTGATTCTGATTCTGATAGAGAGTTGATTGTTATACATAAGAGACCTGTTCGGGACACACCCACTTCTGATGATGATGACACACCTGTTCCTTCAGATGATTGTGCATCCGTTCAAGACCAGAATCCTGATTATGAGGACAATAACTTCGAGTGTATACCAGTTAGGCGTTCTACACGGCGCACCGCGGGGGGCCACGCGAATCCTTATCGGGAACTAAGGTCAGCGTGTTTCCGATCTGAACCTTTAGATAATTTCTGATAGTGGATGTTAGTTACTCGGGACGAGGTAATGTAAGAGGAGGGGCGGATGTGACACAGTTATTTTATATGTAACCCTAGTAAGTATATGGTGTACGATGGTTTATGCAAAATATTTCTTTATTTTTCATGTAACAATGTCTATTACTAAATATGATAGTATGAAGGGAGAGTAGGTTTCTGTCTGTTATGGTGTGTTGCGCGGAGCGTAATAAAGAGAAAGCGTGGTTACCATGATGGCAGTGTGGTAGATTTCGTGCGTCCAAGAGATTCTTAAGTAAAATCACTTTATCTCACTGTTTGTCAGGCACAAGGCCTACCACCTTTTACTTTCTTTCTGTGTAACTTTAATATGGATGGCAAGAACATACACGATAATAAACTGTGTACACAAAAGTGGGCTTTTTAATTAATATGAACCTGTGTTGCCACACATGTCCATGGTAGCTAGAGCTTTATACACCATAATAATGATGTCACAAGGGTCGATGACGCATGACGTCGTATTGACAGACGCCATCAACTGGTATCGCTGTCCTCATATCTCAGTCATTGTGAACTGTTTTGCAATATTTTGGATTATTTATCTCATACAAATTACATGCCAGGTAAGACATTATTATTTACTCGGTATTCAGAGGAAATCACTCCTGCAGCCTATAGCCTAGACATTTTTATACTGTCTCCTTTGTATATAAAAAATATCCCGGAAAACATGCCGACCCCGGTGATGCCTACTGGTACAGACTACACTTGTTCTGTTTGACAGAGCTCTGTCAAATAATGCCAAATTTTGTTTTTGTCAGATAATTGGCGCTTTACAATGTTTAAGGAAACCTGATTGGTTGCTCGTTAGTCCAATGCTTATGATTATTCATTGAATAAATATGCGATTAAGGTCATATAGAGTTCATGGATAGGTCGATTGGCTTTCCCCGCGAGAACTAAAGGCAGCAGCAATAAAACCCGGGGCCAACGCGCGTCCCTTTGATGCTTGACATCAATCCCAGTGCTTACTCCATCTTATTAAATCTTCTTGAGTAACCAATGTTCTTCTATAGTAGAAATAAAAGGTAAAAACATACAAAATATGTATAAAGGTAAAGTATATAAAGGTACCTACATATTCGTTGCATCTCGGCCACAAGATTGCTAGTACAAAGACGGCACAGACAGGGGGCGATAGGTAGCTGGTGATGCTTTGAATGTAATGGAAGAGTTCAGCGAAATTCTGTACAATTGGGATCCAGACGATACCCACAGCGACCAGGACCAGGACCACCAACCTGCCAATCAAACAATAAAGGTAGATACGATGCCCTGTCAATCAAATCATAGAAGTAGATACGACGCACTGTCAATCACATTATTAAAATAAACACCCTGGAAATAAAACCATAAAAGTAAACACGACACCCTCGTGTGACTTATTGAGATTAATCCCCAGATATGTGCAGAATACATCACATATATTTATTAATTTCTGCAAAGTATCACGTGTATCAGTTAATAAAATAATATCGTCGCATACATTAATATTGAAATTTCGGATGCATATTTTTTTTAAAGATATTCCACGACAATTACTTGTTTGAATCAACTTACACAATCGATTTAGAAATATTAAATAATATTGGGCTTAACACACACCCTTGTCTATTTCCTTTTCCTATTCAGTTAACCCATCTGAAGTGTTTACAAGGCTTTAAGGTCAAGTACATTGCCCAATTTCCTATAATATGTCTCAATGAATCCCACATTGAAGTAATTTATAAAATAATAAATTATGTCGAATCAAACGCTGTCAAAATATCGACGAAAAAAGCAATATAAGCCGTCCCCTCCGTTAACTTAAGTACTTTTGAGCAAGTCCATACAAAATAAAAGCGTTATCAACATATACTGTAATCTTGTCGGAATTCAGCTTGATTCTGTATTATAAGTTCATGTTACTCTGCCCATCGTGTTAATCTCTTACAATATATTTTACACAAAATATTACTGAAATTACTTAGTAAAGAAAGGCCCCTGTATTTATTAGCATTGTTTGTCTGACCCTTTTTATGTGTTGGATAGATGTCTCCACTACATTTTCTTGAGTATTTTCCGTCTCCTAATATTTGATTATACAGTAAAGTTAAATACGGAACCATCACACTGCGTGCGGTTTTCTATTGGAATACAATCATAGCCTGAGGATTTTCCAGCAGGCATTTCATTGATTGCATTGTGCACTTCTTGATCAGTAATTTCATAACTTAAATCTGTAGGTTGGTTTCTTATACACCTCAAACAGAATGTATATTGATCCTGTGTAGCTGTTTCTATTATATTTTCGTTCCTTTCTGTGATGTTTAAAAGTTTATTAAACAATAAAGGTAGATACGACCCCCGGTCAATAAATTCAGTATATACGAACCTCTGGTAATCAAACCATTAAAGGAAATACAACCCCCTGGTTATCAAACAATTAAGGAAGGTACGACTCCGTGGCAATCAAACCATATGGAAGCGAAAGTAAACTTCCAAGTTTGACTAAAATCTACTTAAAGTGCGCGTAATGCGTACATTTACAGTATTAAGTTCCAATGCATGTGTTGCATATTGCCGCAACTGCAGTTTTACTTTTTTTCCATTCCAGTGACAATGCGGGATCTATATTACAATTTTATATTTAAAGAAAAATTACTTTACATATAAAATAACTTTCTTCTATCTGGACTACAGTCTTTGTTGATTATATGCATATTTTCAAGAAATGAATTTTAATTTATATTTCCTGGCAAGCTTAAAAATATAACGCATACTTTATCTCGATTGGTAAATGACTAAATTGGTAAATCGCTCACACCATATTGTCTATTCTCAGAGTCCGTGTAACAATTATTCATGCGTGTTGATGCGTGTATATATGTGTATGATTAGGTGTGTGCGGGAGATGGTGTGTGTGTGTCTGTGATTATGATGGTGAGTAGGGGTGTCCGAACATTTAATAAGCTTACCTGCCAACAACCATGAGTTCTAGGTCTGAAGATTTTGGCCGGATCCGCCGCCAGATGTCGATAGTGAAGAGAGTGCTGGTGCTGTTGAAGACCGAGGTCAAGGACGACATTAGGGCCGCCATCATGACAGCCAGCATCATCCCCCTAGCGCCGACAGGCATCAGGTTCAGAACCAGCATGGGGTACGCAGCGTTAGTACAGCCAGACCTCTGACTGCAGAATCTCTGACATACTTCTGGGTCAGCACAGCCAACAGTATCTACAAAGAAAGGAGCCACTATCGGTTCTGTCCACCTGTTTTTGGAGAGTATATTATTTAACATGAAGTTTACCGTGAATAACAAATTTAGCGCCAGTGACCTGCTGCCACACTTATTACACTCCTGGTTTGAGTCTTTACGCAAAATGAGACCCCCCCCCCCCCACCCATCAGTGGTTTGAACATTTTCAGTGTGTGTGATAAGGGCACGAAAATATGACTGGACAATACTCTGAGGACACTCCCAATATGTTATTTATCTGCGAAGAGAGTTTGGTGGCGGTTGGACCTGTCTCCTGAGCAGAATCCGGAGGATGACTGTACCCTAATCCGAAGAATATAGTTTTGATAACGTTTACTTGCTGTTAGCTGAAATACAATCGCTTAGTAATATCTCATGGAAAAAATAATCAAACGATGCGTCAATGGCTTAAAAAACTAGAATGCAAATCTGAAGACTCGACTTTCATGGGGTGAACAAGTCGGTAAGGCTCCAGTCATTGACCGACACAACGTCAGAGGTATCTTAGATATCCAGCAAAAGAGATAATTATCAATAACTCTTTTATTTCTAAGAACAGAAGAATTAAACAGGATATGTGTAGATTATCAACCAGAAGAAAGGCCTGAAAGGAACATAATACTCAATCTCGATTTGGACTTTGACTCGTGGTACAGAAATTTCGCACCTATTTATACATCGGGATGACGCAGTCTAAAGAGTCCAGCTGTTCTACACAGGCATATACATACAAAATGCGTGGATATATGCAAAGTGAAGGTAAAGACATAAGTTTACTTAAAAATTCAAGCAGCATCTCAAAGGAACCCTCCAAGGAACAAAGTTAAAGCCTTCAATATATCTACGATTTTCATACAATTTTTGACAAATATTTTAATGAACATTTGAACTTTATTGTGGCATTCAGGTTCATGGGTCTCTGTTACAGCTGCTGACTGGATGTATGATTTGATGTAAATATATTTATCAAACACAACTAACTTAACGAAGAAGATCATTCAATTACCTGTCATATCACAGAAACCAGTACACAGGATATGAAAGTGCCTAGTAAAGCGAGTAACAAAAAGAGCAAAATTATATATACATTTTAAAGATATTTCATTTTCATGTGGATTTTTTTTCAATCAAATTGACAATAGTGTAAGATTAAAAAAAAAACCCAGAAATCACGTGGGCAAGGAACTAATATGCAAATATAGTTACATTGTAAATGACAGTCAAGGCTTTGATTGGCTGTAGGAAATAACCCCAGGGCGGACTAATAGCAACTACTAAATCTAAGTTTGCATTAAGGTCAGGTACATTTTAAAGCTAGGCCAAACATAAATGGATCATATGACTTTGTAAAATACGCCTTCAAGCTAAATATCTCCTAGTAATGGAAGGTGGCGATTTGGTAACAGATGCTCCTTTGCGTTGTAGGACATCATAACTATACCTACTACCCCTCTTTGACTATACGTGGGCCCAAAACACCTCTAGGACAAATAAGGCTGTCTTAGGGGTCAGAGCAGTAAGGGCCATTCACTTGGTCTTTGGCGCCTGAATGAGGCAGATGTGTGGTTGTTAGTAGAGGATAGTAACCTGGCGGCTATGCCTGCTTCCCATAAACGGCACTTAGTCCAGTCATTATCGGTAGTCGACATATGAGGAGTATTTTTGGTAGTACCCGCCGCGATTGTATAGCCCTATAATCATCACATTTTACACAAGAACTGGCAGTATAGTATGTTTCGGCTTAACAATAACTATCATTCAAAATTCGGAGAGACCTTAATTAAGGCCATTTTGGTGATTTAAAACTCAAATTGCCCAATTGTTTTGTTTAATCTGTTGAATAAATCCTACAGCGTTTCGCTAGTTTTCATTTGGTTAACATGAAGACTGTAAAAATATCAAATGCCCGTGGCGCCCACCTGGAAACAGGATCCTAGCGATCATTCCAGGAACCACCAGCAGCCACATGGGGAGTATCTTCAAGTAACCGGCCACGATGGTCCCAGCCTTGGCGTGAGTGAAGTTTTTGGCCGCCAGGGCGCGTTGTACGATGACCTGGAAAAGCACCAAGGTGACAGGCATGTAAAGTTCATTTTTTTTTTATTACAGTTTAATAAACTGGTGCCACTTTTACTAAATTAACAAATAACACAATGCAATTACAGCGAGGAATTTTGCATTTATGATAGTAATGAACTCCATATTAAGAATGGGTCTGTAAAATTAAGAAAAATTTGTAAGAAGTCTGTATGGGCGTGCGTGTTCATGTGTGCGGGTGTGTGTATGGGTTTGTAAATCCTGTTAGAGCGTACTAAATCCTCAATATGACGCAAAGATGCACAACACACCTAATATGACGTACTTTATTGGAAAAGAAAGTGCTTGTAAGTCTCGGAAGGGAACGTACAGCAGTCCTTATACACGAATTGTTCTATTTGATAAACGATAAATTGTCACTTAACATCAGGAATCGTCATTAATAAGTAGTCAGTAACAGGAGTAGGTCACATCAGGACATACGTGCTGTTCGTTTATTTTTTTATCGAACCTGAATGAATTGGGGCTTTATTTTTCCTTCTTTTGTTTAGAAATTGAGTGTATGCTTCAGTTCGTATCGCAGGGACCAGGATCTTTGATTTGAGCAAGGGGCCATACAGCCGGGCACAAGTAAAAAAGAGCGTCTTTATTGCAAATACTTCTTGTACATAACTCTGGCATGAAGAAGTATAGTGACGGAAATACTGCAAGACGTAAGACCTAGCGATGCTTTATGGTATTAGACGAATTTTTCTATATATCAGAAATTTTATATTAACAAAATGGTGTATATCGTTCAGTCATTCTCGACTGTCTGAGAAAGTTAGCTTCACACCGTTTCCTTGTGTTTAAATAAGTTGGTGAGTGATTGAGTGAATATGTGCATTGAATAAGTTCACTAGCCCTGCCAGGGTTTTAGCACTTATGTTTACTACTTAAGAGGAGCCGTAAATTAGTTGTATCATTTGCCTCGAGATGGCAGTTCCTGTCCTAAGCGGTGCGACAAAGCGAGCAGAGAAAACTGAATTTAAACCATTGCATCGACTGGGTCAGTCTCTAAGTTCACTAGTGAGTTCACACTGCGCAGACTCGGACTCACAAGAGTATGACTTTGCTGTTTTCAGATTATTTGAGTCAAGATCTGACCAACACAATGCACCGGGGCCTCTAAATACACCAGCGGCGTAGGCATATATGTAGGTAGAGGACAGTATAAGCCGTCCTGGTGTGTTGATAAGAATTGTTTCCAGCCAAATTACATAAAAATGGTTGTTCGTGATAGGGACTGGAGTAATATGTTGTTGGCATGCGCATGTCAAATCTTAACAGAAGTTTTTTCCTTGAAATGTAACAAATTTTGATTTAAAGTTTGACAGTTGAGACAAGTAGTCCGGGTTGTTCAACAATGTACAAGCAGAAGATATTCGTTACAATTAGAAGCGACCTCTTGTGAAAGTGCGGTGTGAGTTTTAGCAGGGAGGTTATGTAACCTCATTGGGTTTAGATTACCTGATCTGAACACCAGTACCAGACAGACGAGATGGTGAGGCCAAACATAATTCCGGGCCAGGGGTAGCTGTCATCCTCGTGAGACCTAATCAGATGGAGAGCGTTATCGGGAGGGATGCCGCACGTCGTGTTGGGGTACTGCTCTCTCGTGGTGTTTGGGATAGCCCTCATGTATTTGTACTTAACGGTCTCGTAATCACCAACTGCTACAAAGCCTGGTAATGGATGGAAAACAAGAAAAAAATAGTTATCTAACAAAGTAGATGTATTCCTAAACATGTTCTGATTGATAATTAATTAATTTAATTAATTGACCAAATTAATAAATTAATACAATTTAGTTAATGTGATATTGTGGTTGGCTTTTTGAGCGCTGGTTGCGATTTCCTGATATTCCAGGAAAATAAAATTATATGGAAAATAAAAATACCGTGAATATGACGCCCCATCTGTATTTATACTGTTGCCTTGATGGGATCTCATATACGGTATCCTTGCCTCAATAGTCCAAAATCGAAAAGCAACAGATCGATGTTATAAATTTAAACAGATCTTTAATTTTGTCCATAAAAGTTTTATGTTTCATCTAAATACGTATACTCAAAAAAATTGACCTTTTAAGGATGCTGAATGTTTCTACAATACACAAATATGCATGAAGCACACCAATACTAACAGAAGTCATTATAATTATATAGTTTTATAATTTTCTTTCCAAACTTGATGGAAGTACAGGAAGAAACTCATTTTGAGATTATGTCAGTTTTTTTTAAAGATTTTTTTGGTGGAGGTAAGCGACTCCATTTTCTTATGCTCCCTTATCTTATCCTTAATCCAAGTATGTACATCTGCAGAGTTCCATTTCGGTTTTGGGACTATATGTGACAGAGCTGGAGCACTCGCTTCCTATCGTATTATTCTTGTCTCCTGGTGTCACCCAGGCCCGGTTTCTTCCGCAACTGCAAGTCCTGGGTGTGTTATCATACCCATCACTTGGGGTGATAACACCGAGGAACCCCCCGAAGACGCACTCGTTTGTGAGTGATACACGGCTGTGGGGCACAACCTTCCGATTATGCCTGGAGAGCGCCTACCCTGCAGGGCCGACCATGAATATCTCATCGCCTCGGTTTTGATTTGAACTCATGACCTCCCGGCTTTGAGTCCTGTGCTGTACCCCTTAGCCACAGGATCCGGTGACTGTGTCAGTTTTGAGTTTTACAGGTCAGGTATTTTGCCTCAACATATCTAGAAGGCGTGTTGAAGGGAATGCTAGTGAATGCACGTTTATACGTAGAAAAAGGACTGCTGCCTTCACGTAAATTATAAACACACTTAAGAAATAAAATGGTTTTAACATTTACTTGCAATCATCAGAGCGAAGGCGCCGATCAGCATGATGATGGTCTGGATGAAATCTGTCCAGATCACAGCCGTCAAACCTCCTGAAAAAGGAGAAATAACAAATATAAAACAAAATAATGCATATAGTCGTAAGCAATACCATTTCACTGTTCCTTTCAAATATGATACTCATCACATTAGCGACACACTGATATCCAAACAAAGATATTTCTAACGAAATAATAATCATAACGAAAGGGCATATGATCTAAAAATACTACCAATAATCTATAACCACAGAAGCCACCATCGGGGGTGGAAATGTTCAGGCAAAACTCAAAGCTAATTGCTAACATTATGTTATGACTTTTAGTTCGCTAGTTGACCGAAAGATGTCTAGTTTCTGCCTTCCAAGATAGAACAAAAACGTACTTTTTAACATGCATGAAATGAGGTGTTCCTCATCTCATGTTTACCTGTTTCAGGAATAAAGTTTCAACCAAATCCCAGAAATATCTGAAGTTACGGAAATGAGAGGTACTCAATTTTTTCCTAAAAATATATACGAAAATTCGAGATTATACTGTATTTTATGTAGATACAAAACACACTACCACAGGTAGCGGACTTTTATAAATGAAGATTGCATTTATATCAGGAGCACCTAAATTTGTCCAATTTAAACATGACGCGTCATTTTATAATTAACTTTATCATGTAATATCATTTGTAATATTTTAGAAATATAAATTTATTTGTTTACAAAATTTGTTAAACATTTCAGAGCATATTACCAGATGACGTGTCTGGTGATGTAATTATCGGGATAATGTGTATAATTTGGAAATGCATAGTGTATTAAACTTTCAATGTCATGCACAGAACCTTAAACCGTTTTTCATTTGTTAATTAAAATTGAACACTCATTTTCAGATTGGTTCAACCCCTTCCGGACCTGTGCCCGAAGGCGGTCGATGTCCGTTGTTGCCATCTACCGGTCAATTTTAAATACTTCAACATCACATGATTCAAACAAACTTAACTGTGACTGAGGCATAGTTCACACAACACTGAAAGAATATATATATAGCTTGGCGTGTAGAAGGATATATGGTGAGCAGCCTCACATGCGTGTAATGATGGCCATATTTCAAACATGCTCGGCATGTTGACACTGCACTTGAATCCCTCTGCCCCAGTATGCAGCATGTATGTACTCGTATTAGAGATTAGTACTGGTTTGTAAAGAAAAAATGAGCATTATACCGACAACTTTTTCTGAGAGATATGTCATGTGTCATCAAACGCCATTTGAGTGTTTTAGGGTGCGGCTAATATGGCAATTATGATCAAGGTACAACTAACAGTACCTGTAATTACATAGAAGGCAGAGCTGCACGTTCACAGTATATCATTGGTGTGTGGTCGTCGAGGCGTGCAGACGTGTTTCTCAAGTGCGGCACACCATGCCGGCCGGTTGTTGTTATTAACTTTTACACCAGCTTGTTTCACAATTGAACAAATTTAGGTTCCTTTTTATATTCGCTGGTTTCTACATGATGTCATGAAATGAACCTGGAATCAAGCACTAAAAGGACTAGAACAAGTTCTTCAGACTCTGACGGTACTATCCACCCGAATCCAAAAAAAGGGCAAGATAAACATGGAGGAAATCAGTGAAGTAACAGGCAACACATTGCTTTCTGAGATAAGAAATCTAAAAAAAATGAGATAAAATCACTGAAGGAAGATTTCAAAGTTTGTCTTAGTGAGTCAGTTGAAATTATGCGCCTAGATATTACGCAAATAATTGATTCAAAATTCGCCGAGTTGAACAATCGTATAGACATCGAAATCGGTATCCTGACAAGGAGAATCGATGACTTAGACAGCAGAATGTCCGAGATAGAAAAATCCGCGCAAAAAATAGGAAACAAGCCGTTTGATCCTGATGTCACTGTGGTAGCTATTAGAGTGGTGCAGAATGATAATGAAGACCCTAAAAGCTTGCAGAGAGAATCATTCAGGAAGGTGTTGGTCTAGATGATATACCTGTGGTTAGGGCGCTTAGACTTAGCTCTAGAAATAGAAGACCGGGTTTACTCATAATTGAGCTAGCAAGTGAAGGTGACAAAATAAAAGTACTACGCAATAAACAGAACCTCGAAAACTTTGGTCTTTATAAACGTGTGTTTCTGAAGTCCTCCCAGACACATGCCGAACGGCTAATCCAGCTCAACTTTAGAACTATTCTGAGCGAACTTCCAAATGGTGGCCAGTACAGAATAACCGGCAACGGTAAGCTGGTTCACACAAGTAGTTCACATTATCGGGGAACAGATGATTATCACACAACAACAGAGAAGCAAATATTACAAAGAGCCCCAGTACGGTCGCAAGGCCAGATGTCTACAGCTGGCTCTCAAGGGATGCCCAGTATGAAAGCATTCGCGCCCTCGGATCAGAGTGCCGTGATGCACGCTCACCCTGCCGGAGTCAATATCCCTTCGTTACCGCCACCGCATACCTTAGTAACTACCGGACTTACAATAGCCCAGGGCCCTCCGCTGGTCAGTGGATCCCACCTGACCACCCCCGCACCGACAAACCTCCAAGCGGCAACTACCCCTCAGGTGTTTGTGCCCAGCTGTGCCACGATCCCTGTACACACCCATTAGGGGAATACCCAACTCTCGTGTGACCAGGCCGATTTGCTCGCTTTGTGTGTTTGGAATGTGAACGGATGGACTACGAACA
This sequence comes from Sipunculus nudus, assembly GCA_026874595.1. Classification (NCBI taxonomy): domain Eukaryota; kingdom Metazoa; phylum Annelida; class Sipuncula; order Golfingiida; family Sipunculidae; genus Sipunculus; species Sipunculus nudus. The sequence continues at coordinate 79,941,550 of CM049312.1, read as the reverse complement.
ATGCAAAATTAAGGAGCAAAATTCTGCTGAAATTAAACATTGACATTATTTGTATTTGTGAAACTCATTTAGAAAATAACGATACTATTGAGCTTGATAATTTTGTTTGGTATGGCCATAATCGAAATATGATCCATGTAAACGCGAAAAAAGGGTCAGGTGGAGTTGGTATATTTGTTCGATGAGATCTACATGTAACATTTAATATTCAGATTGTTGACAGGACCAAAGACGGTATATTAGGGATACAGTTAGTACTATAGATTCACAGACTTTCATATTGTTGTTTATGTTTGTTATCTTCCACCTGAACAGTCACCGTGGGGCAGGGATAGTGATTCTTTTTTCGCTCATTTGACCCAGGCAGTTTACTCTTGTTCTGATGTTGACCATGTCTTTATAACTTGGAGATTTTAATGCTCGTTTAGGTAAACTACAAGACACTATTCCTGAGATGGAAAATTTAGAACCCAGAGAAATTTTAGATGAAACTCGTAATATTCATGGTGAAAGCCTGATTGAATTCCTTAAAGAAAATATGCTTTGTGTACTTAATGGTAGAATAGACAGACACATGAATGATTTCACCTCAGTCACCGGTAGGGGAAAATCAGTCGTTGATTTTATAATAACTGGTCATGATACCCTCGAAAAGATGTACCGGTTTCAGGATACTTCATGGTATTGACGTCATTGATGAGTTTAAACTACAAAGTATGATCGAGGGACATTGTAAAGTACCAGATCAAGCGATTCTCATTGTTTCAGTCAGATTAACACACAACACTGATTTTATTGTTTCTTCTGACACTAGCACGAAAATTTATCGTTAAATGCAACCTGAGGCACCGAACTGCCCTCTTCCTACTTTAAAAAAATGTATCAATTTTAACGACATCTCAAAAAGTATTTTAAATAATGAACCTTTTGTCAACAAAGCTCAGGCTTTCTTTGAAAATAATCGCGGCCCTTATGAAAATGTTGAAATAGACCTGTGTTACAGACAATTTTGTAGCATCATATATGAAGAAATACACGACCGATTGCCCTCCAAACACAATAGGGCACGGAATAAGTGCAGGCCTAGAAAACGGAAAATAAGTATGAAGTCGTATTAGGACGATAAACTGGAAGAGGCCTGGATTAACATGAGGAACAAAGAACATAAATTGAAGAATCATGTAAGAAAAGGGTTACATAATATTGTGTTAAGACAAGAATTTACTCAGGCCAGGCGTTGTTTCGATAAAATGTTAAGGTGTAAAGAAAGAATTTACCGCAGAAAAAAGTTGGCTGATATTGAGAATGTGGCAAAAACAAATCAAAAACAATTTTGGCGATTGGTCAATCGTTTGGGTTCCCAGAAAAGGTCAAGGATACCACTGTCGGTCAGAAATAATGGTGTTTTAGTGTATGATTTGACGACTGTTAGGAACTATTGGGGAAAAGAATTCTTAAAATTATACCAACAGACAGAGGTATCGGATTTGGATAAACGGTTTCATGAAAACATAAAATATATTAATTTAAGCGAAGAAAATAAAATGAAGCTCCCTCACTATGAAAGTAATATTATGCTAAACTGTGATATTTCTTTTCCTGAAATAGAATCCATCGTTAAGCACCTAAAATAGGAAAAGTGTTGGAATCGATTTTATACCAAACGAGGTTCTAAGAAGTCACAATGTCATGTTAATGATGTATAGACTATTTACTCTTTGTTTTAACAAAGGTACGGTGCCTGCCTGTTGGAATAAATCACTTATTGCCCCTATCTTGAAAAAATGGAAGGGTCCCCATGAGCCTCTGAATTACAGAGGTATTTCATTGTTATCTTGTGTAGGGAAAGTTTACAGCGCATTAATTGAAAGGCGAATATCCTCATATTGTGATTCTTTGGGGTTAATAGCTGAAGAGCAAAATGGGTTTCGAAGGGATCGGTCATGTGTTGAACATATTTTTACTCTTACAAGCATTGTGACCAATTACATTAATATGGGCAAAGAGGTATTTGCAGCCCTAATCGACATGGAAAAGGCCTTTGACAAAATAAATAGAGACCTTCTGCTTTACCGGTTGCTAGAGTTAAATATTGATGGTAAACTATATTATGCATTGAAGTCTATGTATGAGAATAACAAAGCACAGGTAAGAATTAATCCGGATCTGCTTACTGATGAATTTACGGTCTGTTCTGGTGTACGCCAGGGTGATCCCTTGTCACCTACAATATTTAATATTTATCTGAATGAGTTGGTACGAGTTATCAATTCGCTCAACATGGGGGTTACTTGTGGCTTTACTAAAATTAGTATATTACTGTACGCTGATGACATTGCTCTAGTGGCACCGACTGCCAGTGCCCTGCAATGTATGCTCTCGTACTTAGACTCGTGGTGTAAGTTATGACAGCCACATCCGAATCCGATTAAAAGTAATGTTATCCATTTCCGTGATCGTAAAAAATCGCTTACTCCGTCCAAATTTAATTTAAACGAGTTTAATTTAAAAGTTGTCAAGGGGTATAAATATTTAGGATTTTATCTTTCGGAGCATATGTATTATAAAACCGGAAGTGATGTTTTATCAGACGCTAGTTCAAGTGCACTTGGGAATATAATT